>JAHREE010000548.1:430605-937304 GCA_033628505.1 Tringa tobata | reverse complement strand
TTTGTGACACCTCACTGCCTCTAATTCATGTCCCATGTACACGCCATGGGACAGCCAGCAGCGCAGACAAGGATCAGCCTCGTTTGTCAACACATCTACTGAGCTGGTGTGGTACGTGCCCTGCCTTCCCGGTGTATGTCTTCATAAAATATGCAACAGATGTGTGCTCCTGCCTAACCCCCTAAATGGTGCTTCCAACCTCTCTCCCTCGTCTCTTTTTCCAGGCTCCTGTCAGCAACCCCTTCCTGACCTTGCAGAGCTGCCACTTCTCATGCAGGAGTCCTCACCGCTCCGGTGCCGGTCGCCAGCCCTGACCTCTGGCCGTCTTTCCACCTTATTAACTTCCTTAGGGAATTGGAGGTGTAAATATCTTTATTGCCTTTTTTTTTGTAGCTCTGACTCTCTCGTCCCCTCTGCATGCGTTGACTTTATAACTGCCTTAACTCCAGTAAAGTGTATCGACATCTAGAATTTGTGAATGTATGGTCTTTCAGTAGCATTTTAAAAATTAAAATCATAAAGATTTCTAAAGATAACAAAAGGAGGCAAAGGAGCTTGGGGAAGGAGTGAGGGTAGACTTCTAGACACTCTCCTGGGCATTGCTGTAGACACCAGTGTGATGTTGAGCATGTTCCTCTAAGCAGGAATGTCTATCCCACATAAGGGCACAATGAGAATTATCTTTTCCGAGTGGGAGATTTTGATGAGGTAGAGGAGGAGACTGTCTCTGAGTATGTATTCTTAAGTGCCTACAACAGTGCAAACAAAAGCCTAGAGGCTATTAGCCCTTCTTTAATATATAATTCTATAGCAGAATGAAAAACGATGCAAAAATGAAACAATGCTATACAGTGGCAAGTTTAATAATTTTTAAATTGTTTTTCATTTGCAATTCATTTAAAAATTCTGAGATATATCATCCACAAGAAATCTACTCTGAGGTGTAAGTGTATTCAAAATTAATTTTCAGTCAACTGGTAATTCTCAAGCATCATGTAAATGCTAAGTATTATAATCCACACAAACTTGAAATTAAAACTGGCTTTCTATCAAAATTCCTGATAGTAAGGGCTTGACGCCATGGGCATTCTCAAGATAGTAATTTATTACTATTTTTCTACTATTATTTAGTAACAGCAGAGCCTCACCAAGAGAGAAGAACACTGCCACCACCCTATCCCCTAGACATCGTGAGCGAGGCTACTACCACAGCTGAGGACTCATGCCTAGAGAGCCACTTGCTTGGCTGTGTGGCAGTAGTGAGGTGGTTACTGACAGTATCCTGGCCACAGCTTCTGCAGTGACAACTCTCATCCTTGCTGTAGCTCCCGGGATTCCCTGCTGCAGAGGTACGTTATCCAAACGTGTCTGTCAATTCTGGGCCAGAGCAGAGATAAGAGTTTCTTCTGCATCGTTCCCTGAAACCTACAGTGTTATTCCAGCCACTTGCAATTGTAGAGAATCAGATGGGGCAAACTAAGTGGCAGGATGATGTATAAATCTGTGCCCTCCTCAGCATCTTCAGCATTGTTGCAGATGCTCTCTTCACAGCTCAGCTGCCAGCTTCGAATATTAACTGACATCAGCTCAATCTGGAAAGTCTCTTAAAGGTCTTAATATCTTAATGCTGACAACCCCCTGCTAACAGCCTTATTACTATCCTTAAATATGGGAGACTGCCAGTTTTGAAATGGAAATAAGTCAGCTTTTTTGTCATCTGTTTGTCTCAACTAGACCAGTGTGAAGCTGTCAGAGGAAAAACCTGAAACCAGAATGTGCCTCTGCACAGCAAAAAATTCCCTTTCCCTACCCATTCTGCTCCAGAAACATGGCTCCTGGACTGAGAATGTCTAGACGGAGATGTGAACATAATCGATTTTCTAGTTTGACCACTGAACTGAAAAATGAAAATATGTTCAGCTTGGGTCAAAGAGATTTTTTATTTATTTATTTGCAACTGGCTGTGGGTCTTTTTCCCTGTATATAAATTAAGGAGGCCAAATTTATCCAGTGATTCCCAACAACTAGAGAGCCATCTTAGTGTACTAATGTTCCAGTTTACGACTCCTCTGCATATATGAAAAGTATCCATCTCAAATTTTAGGTCTCTTGTCTGTTTTATTGCTGCAGATTCTTTTCCCCTCTGATTTTCTTTTTTCTTCGATTCTCAAAAATGAAAATGTCTTGCAGCATTCTGTCTTCTTTGAATTAAAGTCAATAACCACTTTTTCTGACATCAAAGATCACACTTTCAATCAGATTATTTCATTCAAGTTGCCTCCTATGACCTCTCCAGCTTTTCCCCAGTACTTATTGATCACTGTTTAATTCTGTTTTTTTTTTCCTTGTCACACTGAAAGAGATTTCAGTGAAGCAGTCCTAATTCAATGCTCCTCAATAACGTATCACCCCCATTTGTTCTGTTTCTTGGGGTGCTTGGTCAGATAACACAGCATTTGAGCCCTGAAAACATTTCCTTTCATTAGAAGAATGCTATATGTTGGGAAACCAGCTTCAGAATTAACTCTAGAAGACTAAGATCTTGAAATGAATCAATGGCATCCTGGAAATCACAAATATTATGTCTTTTGGGCAGAGATTAAACAGCAGGGTTAAAATTAAGCAGCTGCCTAAAATTAAGCACTTGCATATGTGCAGTTTTGGCTCTCTGGACAGCATATTTTGTACTTTGAAGGGATATCCATCGCCTAGTGTGGTGAATAATGATTTGTGTTGCATAAATCCTTTCTCAAACCTAAGACAGACAGATGCTGAGAGACTCCTCTGACTTGTCTGTAGAATGCAAAGTTATAGAATTTTTGTATGATGGTATGAAAACGTAACTGGTATCAAATTCTGATGAGCAACTAAATCAGAAGCCCCTTGTACTTAATAATTGTTTCTTTTTGTCCTAATGCATAATTCAACTAGATTAAAAGAAATCCCTTAGCTTTATAACTTGCTAGACAGTAGTTTAATGTACTGCTTTTGTTGGTGATCCATACTATTACTGGATAATTTGTAAAATAGCACTTTGTCAGGCTGATCAAACAGGGCTAATTTTGGACACTTACATTCTCAACTTCAGTGGTTTCTATTCCTTGATTGTAAAATTAGTCTTCAAGTAATGGAGAGCTTCTGTGCTTTAAGTCCTGTAGATGGCAATGTTACACTGGTATAAAAATGAGTGGAAACCGTACATCTCAATAGCTTCACTCTTTATTAATCAGTGAAGAAAGGCATTAATAGAAATTCCAGATACAGTCTCTGAAACTGCTGCAGAGGTAAATATCTATAAACACATCATTAGTAGTAAAATGTGAGCCTGATTGGATCAGTCTTCTTTGTTCTTATACGGACTTATTGAGGAATCAGGCTTGCTTGGGTTTTTTTACAGCTATTTTATATATGGTTCAACAACAGCCAGTTTGCCCAAATTCTTACCTGGTTTAAACCGGCATCATTCATTTCAAGGGCTCATCTTCATCTAGGAGAGCTGTCCTTGTTTCAGTTAAATTTGTGGCGTCCTTTTGTGCCAGCTTTGTTCCGTCTCCTGGCAATAATAGCAAAATTTTTGAGAGCAGAAAAGAAAACAGCATTTGCTTACTTCACGGGCATCTTTTATTCCACTTACTTGCATTTTCTAAATGTTTTGTTGAGTCTTATTTTGCTTGGTAGCCAGTTTCATTAGTTCCTGTGTTTCGTTTCAATCAAATACTTAAGTATCTGTACATAAATGTCTGAATTTTCATAGCTTCAGTTAGGCTATTCAGAAATTGAAAGTTGCACATATCTTTAAGAAGCTTTGTTTTAAAGCAGATGCTTTCACCCTCATTTTCTTGAAGATATCCTGTAGTTTGGGCAAATATTTAGTTAGCTTACACACAAAAGAAACCCAAAGAAGAGTGAGTTGGGAATCCAGTCCATCCACTATGTGAGTTAAAAATCCAGTCACAGAGCCTGCATAGCCAAAATTCAAAGCACTATCCAGGACAGAGAGTTTATGAGCAATCATTAGGCAGAAATATATGTGAACAAACCATCTGTTCTGTAACTTCAAATAATGAACAAAGTGGCCAAAGAAGGCAGCACAAAGGAATTTTATAAACCGGTGATGGCCCTAAATCAAATAAATTATTCACGGTGAAAAGCTCATCCAGCTCAACATGCACAGAACTGAAAATACATTTCTTGAGTCCAGGGTTTCCTATAAAGAGGCTGCTACAGTTCTGGGAGCATCATCACGTTGCAACTTTATTTGCCATAGTAAGTGATGCAGTTGTGGAACCACATATTTTATTTGGAGGAACAGTCTGCAGATCACAGAGATGGATTTGACTGTTCCATTTACTGGGTGTATGGATGATTGTGCACAGAAAATTATAATCGTTAATTCTGACCATGAATTAAAGCTTTTCTCTGAAAAGGTAGCCCTCAGAATATATACACTATGGTGAAACCTGTATTCAGCTGGGAATCCCTTTCGTCTTAAATGACCTTTTGAAAGTATCCCCTAGGGTTTTCATTGCAATTTTGTTTGACCTTTTGTTAAAAACCAAGCTCTTCTAGACAACTGATATTTGGCAGAGTGATTACTTAAGAGAGGATTCATTAGAAAAGATTTTCAAAGGCACCGACAGGAGCAGGGCACTGGGAACCACCGGTAGCACGCAGAGCTGCTCTGTGTTGTGACTCAACACACATGCTGTACATTACTAAGCTTTTTTTACCTGGCAGACCAAAATAAGTCAGTTTAATGCTCAGGATGAGAAATGCAGCCACCAGCTGAGGTGGATGGATTAGAGAATCGCACGCTCCCAGCTGCCCCGCTCAGTCTGCGCTAAGGAACTTAGCAAGGATACATGAAACAGGGATATATACACCGTGTCTTCCTTTGGGGCAAGGGGGATGGCATGCTCTGCTGGAGAAAATGACAGTTTATTCAAGAGATCAACACGGAGAGGAAAGGGAAGGAAGAAGTCCATCTTTTGTTCCCCACTCGGTTGCTGGCTGGCATCACATATTACATATAGGGGAATCGTATGTACGTATGCATTTGGGAGAACAAAATTCAGGGATGAAGCTGTAAAACAGTTCAGTGCTGGTGAGGCTTGCTTTGGAGACAGGTATTTGATACAAATATTATTTTTTTTTAGCCTTCAGAGTGAATTCCCTTCTAATGGTTACAACAAAAATGCCTCTAAGAGTTTTGGCAGCGCTCGTGCTTTTGTGACTACAAATCACATACCTGACACAATCACATTTCATTTCTGGCACCGTGCATTTCCTTAAAACATGCACAAATCATTCAGGGTTTCCTTCAGTTTGCCACCTTCCAGAACAATTCTCCTACAGTGGTGTCCAGCTATACGTTTTTATATCTCCAGTCACATTAATGACTTCATATGAACAGAAACATGAGGAGAATCAATTCCTTTTGGTTTTGTCTGAATGCTTTCTTGTGTTTGTGGAAATAGGCTACTGTTGGAAACATGGGGTAACTATAAAGTGATATTTCTGCTCGGGATAACTCTAGTTTCCTTCTATTTCTTGACCACATTCTGTAGTTTTCTAACCTCCAGGTGAATGACTAGTTAAAAAAAATGAGGTTTCTTGATAAACTACATTTTTCTTTAAAATGCTTTCTTCGCTCTAGATGACTAGTGGGGAAGGGGGCTATTCCTAGAAAAAGGGGTAGTTTATGATGTTTCTATTTCAAGCTCAAGTAAACTTGAAGTTGTGGTTAGATACGTTCTGATGAAAAAGTGAAAATTGAGCTTTTTTGTTACTTTATCAATACATTCTGTCTATGTAGTAACACTTTTCAATTTCCCGTGGGTGTCATAACACTAGTGGGTTTTTTAATGGATTTTGGACCTAATCAACAAATGAGTGTCTTCCCTTCAGCTTTAGGTACCTGGCTTAGCAGTGACTCCCCAACTTCAGCACAATGGTCTTGCAAGACTCAGCCTCCTTTCACTGAGCACTTATTTTATACCCCACAAACACCATTAGCATCAGTGATGTACAAAGGTATAGCGGAAATGAGAAGCTAACTGGTGATAAGAATAAATATTATGTGTTTCTAATACGTCTCAAGGCTGATTTAAGTAGGAGAAAGTCTTTCCTTTGTCTTCAGTGAGTTTTAACCTGTGAAACCAGGTAAAGGTGGGAAATTCATAACTCACAGTCTCTTGAAGCTCTGAATTTTGAAATGAGTTGTCTTATTTTCTTTCTAGAGTAATTTGATTAATTTATCTCTTGGAGCTCAGCATTAATTCAGGGAACAAGTGATGAATTTAGTTTTCTATTTATGGACGGTCCTTAGAGATGAGATAATGTTTTCACACAGCTTATCAGTTGTTTTTTGAGTGGGGTTTTTTTTTCCCACTTGTTTCACTCTTTTCATGGTGAATGGCTTGTTGTGATTATTTGGTAGTCAATATTTAACATGCAAGTCTTGTGGGCTCATTGTGATAAGTCACACAATGCTGCAACTGTCTCTGGATTGAATAAACATAGCGCAGGAGAAGAGTCTGAAGCTGTCCCTGAGTCTGTGCAAGTCTCAAGGAGAAACAGCAACTTAGAAAAGAGAAAGGGACATTGAGAAAACGCGAAACCCATTCTCACGGCTTCAGTAGACAGGCCTTGCCTAAAGCATAATTCCTTGAAAACTTCCTACTGTAAGGTTTATTGGAGGGTGAAAAGTTCATCTATAATTTTCACTGTCATATTCTAGGCAGTAATTGCTTTGGGTGTGAGATACTCATGAATGTAGAGCTGTCAGGTCTTAATCTGGGTCATTTAATTTCTGCCATGGTTCTGGCATGAGCTTTTATTTTTTGGAACAGTGTGCCCAGAATCTTTCCTGAAGGTCTGGGGGGCATTGTGCACCCATACAGTGACCATAGCAAGTTCAGTGGCCACCTGCAGCAGCCAAGTGTGTGTATGCAGTGTGTCCAGGCACCCCCAAAGAGTTATTCTCATTCTGCATGCCCACAGACTCTTATTTCTTGTAACAGTGCCTTTGAAAATACCAAAAAAAAATTGTACCAAAAAATAATAATAATAAAGGAAGCTCACAATGAACGCCTCTATTGTGGTGATCTCAGTTGTGTGACCTTCTCTTATCTGGACCCTTAAGAGTGAGAAAAGAATAAATATGGATTTGTATGAAAACACTGTTGACATTTAACAGAATCACGTTCCCAAAGGATTCTGGAAAATCTTACTTTTCTTCTGTGAACAAATACTGTCATAATAAGTTTTAAGGCCAAATAGCAACCATTAAACTATTTTATGCTTTACAAAGCAAGGATAGCTTGAATGTTGTTATCATCCTTTCAATGAGAACAATACTGCACCGTAAAAATTAAACATGTGTCATTCCTAATTTGCTAGAAATGATTGAAGTATCCCTGTTCTGAAAGCATAAGTGTATTTCCTTCTCCATATTCACCCTCCCCTGAAATTAAGAAATAAGCTCTGAATCACTAAGGGGATTTTCAGCAATGGGCCAATTTGTAGGTGTTGGGTTCATAAAGACTCCCTGCCAAACCACAGAAATCATTTCAGAACACAAGGTGGCTTGAAAGTAGCAAACTGATGTGATAAAATTAAATATATTGACACAGTCTTATTGTGTGCCCTTTGTGATAAATTGAGAAATACCAGATACCTGCTTGTAATCATAGGCAGCATCCGAGGATATTTTAAAAGGAGTGGATGTTAGAGGCATCTGGGTTTAATTACAGGCTTATTTAAGAGAAAGGTCTAGCCTAATTGCAGTGTCATTGTTAGATTGGGGGAAACTTCCACCGTAGTAGAATTGTTACATCTGTAAATGTAGGGTATTTTTTTCCCCTTTTCAGGAATGCTAAGCATGTAGTACAGGGAAAAGAGGTGAGGAGATATCTTCACTGAATCATCTACTCATTTCCAATCTTCTTGAATTATCATTTCTTTTCAAACATAGCAGCAACCTACAGGGGCAGACTTCCCTTCAGGAATGCTAAATAGAACAAAGGCAGAAAAAAAAGAAGACTAATATTTTAAGACACACTGCCATGCTACCCATCACTTGATGTCATATTTAGCACTGGAATAAAGGAATTATAATGATGATAATTTTTAATTTGGTCAAAAAAAACAATAAGCTTGTAAATATGCTAAGTTAAATGGAGCAAAAATGTGTTTCTTTTAAGCCAGCTCTTTGTGTTTACATGTTATGTAAAAACACAATGGCAAATGTGATAATAATAGTGTAGAAGACTCCACTTTATTATATGGTACAATTGACTGAATACTCATTCTGTTCAAACACATATTCATCTGGTCTGATTTTAAGCATGAGCATTGCTTAAAAGAAGCATTATTTTTCTTAAAAAAAAGACCTGAGCTCTCTTCTACTGCTATAAAAAGCCCTATTCCTTAAACTTTTAAATGCTAGTCATGTTTGTACATCTCTCTACTCTGTGCTTGTACAGCATCTTTTTCTCTTTGTCTATTCAGATGATAATGTCTCTAAGGGCTTATATTTGGTCTTCTGTGTAAAAACAAAAAAACCCAAGCATCACCCCCAACCCCTTCTCACACTACAGAAATATAAATAATAATGGTACTCCTCTTTAGAGGACACCTCAGGCAGTTAGCATTGGTTATCATCTCTAATGGCAATGTATGTATGTGGTAGATTAATTTTTGCAAATTATGTTAAGCCATGTATTTTAAGGCTGAATCTCGTCTTTTTGCTTTCTTCCTATACTTTTGAACACTCTGAGTTTCTTTTGAATGTTTGAGGTTTTGATCAAGTTTACAGTTCTGTGTAATTTATTAATTTTGCCTAAACCTTTCAGAAGTTATGTTTCTGTCCAAATCCACACTGTTATCAACAACTGCTTGAACTTCCAGGATAACAGTGATTTGGGATCTACAGTTCAGAAGTGCCATAGATGGCTTTATTGCCGTATGTGTGGTAGGCTTTATGTGAAACATTTGATGTTTTTGCTGCTTCTCTGATGGGCATTTCTGCCTGCTAATACACCACTAGGCCTTTTCAGTAAAAAAATGGTATATTGTTTGCATGTACATATGGATTTGAATAATACTAATGGATTTATTTTATTAACTACAGCATGAGCTGAGCAACTTGAAGAGCACCGACTTAGGGAAGTGTACGAGGAGATTTAGGCAACTCTGAAATCAGTTCTGTGGATCTGAGCCTGTGTGGACAAAACCAGTGTCATGTCTTAAGAAATACATCCAAGTAAGTAGAATTGCCCCCACATTAAAATGGTGTTTTGTCTCAAATAATAAGATGGAAGTGTTTAATATTCTCTCAGTAATCTTGGGAGAATTCATGATTGTGGCCAGAGCCTGCTTTGTGTGAGACTGTTGAGGATCCAGGATAGCTTCTCCCATGCTCCATCCTTTTTCATTCTGAACAAGTTGTGTGAATAATTAATATAGTGTAGACTAGAGGTCATATATGGTTTGTAACAAATAATTCATGCAACAAACTTAGATTCTGGTTTGCTTCCTGAATCTCTGCAAAGGGATGGCCATTTACTTGTGTAGAAATTCACTGAATCTTTTGCTTTTTCTTATTTATTATTTTTTTGGTTGCTGTTAATATTAGTGGCACAATATATCACACAGGGCAAGGTGGGCAAATCATCATTCTGATGCTAATAGTCCATAAGTGTACTTATTGAATTGAACACGGTGACAGAATCGTTAACTGCAGTCAACTGTTGATTTCAGTAGTTTACTGAAAGTACTTTTGTGGTTTATTTGTCATACATGACATTTGAATAATATACAGAATCACTTGGCACACTTAATAATAATAATGCAATAAATTTTTGTAATGGCTGTTGCTAAAATGTGTGTATTGGCAACTTTCACTGGTACCTACTCTATTCTCATCTCCCTGAAATAAAGTGCTTTATTTATTTGCAACACCTGGAGAGCTGCGAGAAGGATATTGTAAAAGCCCATCTGGGCAAGTGAGCAGTAGAAATATAAATTATAGTGCTGAAAGGCCATATGCATGAAGTAAAACTGGAGGAGCTTTTGGGTATTTGGCCATATATTTTATAAAGATGTCCTTTTGCCTGCCTTGAAACAATAATGTTGCTAAGTTAGTTATAAATGATATGTGGTTCAGAAATGTAGCTCCAGAAATTTTTCATTTGTCGTTTCACTCAGATGTGTTGTCTGCAGATGGTTTGAGCCTGCTGTTAACAAAAGATAAGCACTGAATCTTAAATTTTTATTGATGACTTTGAATCTTAGAAATCTACCTACCATGTAAAAAGTCATTTAATGTCTCTTCAGTCTCCCGGTCCTCATGTTGTAAGGTCAGATCCACATCGGTGTGGTGAATGGCAGCTGCCTTCTGTAGGTTTTGGTGCCAGCAGTGTATCCTTCTACCTCTCTTCCTTGGCTCCTCATTTCTCAGGGTTGTCTTCTTATTCCCTGCTTGTCTGCCAACAGAACCGACTGTGGTCTTTGGTCCTCATCAAAATGGTAACACTTTTTTTCTGAGAAATCTGGTCTGAATCCAAATTGTCTAGCTGGGTTTTATCCCCAAAACCCACATGGTTCCATCTAAACATATTTTATTACATTTTTGCCTGGATTTTAATTGTTTTCCCAAGGCTCCTTGGGATTTGAGGATGCTCTCACTGGTAACAGCAGCAAATCTTTCCTATAAAGTGGGGTTTTTTTTCAATCCATTTCCACTCCTGTCTTTTCCTGTTTTCCAGCTGGCAAACATTCTAAATCCTGGGTGAATACTGAAGACAGGCACAACGATTGTGTTTATGTGATTTTTCAAACATGGAATAATCTCAGAAATTACATTTTCAAGCTCTCTGCTTCTGTGAGGAAAATGTTGCACTTCAACAAAGGTCTGTGAAGATGTATCAGTCTAAGAAATGGAGAGTACTTCAAGAGAGTCAAATCTTTAGTTGATAAAGATCTTGAGTCCAAATAGCCACAGGAATAATTATCTATATACCCAGCACAGCACTTGAAAATATGGTAACTCAGGGAATTATAAACTGTAGAAGAATAAAACTGGCAAAGAAACCTACCGTCAGAAGGAACGAAAGAGGAATTTCTTTAAATGCCAAAAAAATTCCTGTCTAAATCCTGAGATATTCTTAACTTCCTGCTTTTAACTACAGCTGTATCTTCCTGCTATGCAAAAGAGAGGGTAATTTTTTTCTTTGGAAGAAAAAAATACTTTTAAACGATCTTCCCCACGAGCTTTTCAATTTTATAATCTGCCTAAGAATAACTTCCTTCCTCCTGTAATTTTTCAGCTGATTAGAAGCTAGCCCATGTGTTCTTACTAGCATACAGGATTTGTATTAATAGAAAGAGCAGCAGATCCTGCTGTAATGAAGGAACATAGAGGTGCAGAAATCTTTTGGGGGTCATTTAATTGCTTTAAGGTTGCTATTTTTTTGAGGGGGTTACTTTTATGTATATATAAAAGTTGCAGCCAATCCTAACCACCACAACACAGTGAGTTTCTTTAGCTACATAATCTCCCAAATTTCAGTTCCAAAACAAATGTTGTCTTCTGGTTCCTGTCCCCTAGATAGTCTCATCTCCAGTACTCCATTCTTGTCATTGCTCCAACCGATGCTGGGTGTAGATCTGCTGCTTTGGCTATGTTTGAATAAGAAGAAGCCTACGCTACTACTTTCAGAATATTTCAGACTTCCTGAAGGCACAGTGAGTTCATTTTTCCTTTGCATACTTTCCCTCTGTTCCTTTTGGGGTTGCCTATTCTTTGGTGCATGTTTTGTCAAGGTGGTTGTGTTTGTTTCAGTTTTCCCAGCACCTGCATCTTAAAAAATAATGGTGCTAAGAATCAGAAGCAAGTTGGTTTCTTACACTGGACTCCTTTTGGAAGCCTTTTGAGCCAAATCACCACTGAAAGTTGAGAGCAGGGGTTTTAGGAGGTGTATTCCTGATGTCCTAAACTAAGGACTTTGTATATTACCGGGACAGTAATTCTTTCCTTTGTTCTACTTTGTGTATCACGCAGGGTCCTATCTGTATGTCTTTAATTCAAGAGCTTACCCAGCCTCCCAGGCAACTCTTGAATGTTCAAACAGGCCATCACTAACCAAAATGGCTACAGGATTTGTGCAATATAGTGTGTCCCTTCAGAGAGCCTCCTTTAAGACCTACTGAATTTAACAAAGGATTTACACAGTAACTTCCGTTACTTTGGGGCCTTCTACTTATACATCACCGACAGCTCAGTTTGGTTTCTAAGAGCTGTAGCAGAAAATAAAAGCCTTTTTTTACTTACTACCTCTATATTTGGTGCCGTTAAAAAGGTAAGGTTCTGTGATTTCCTTGCTAGGCTGGCCACGTACATCTTCACCCAGCAAATTGGCACAGATTTCTTTACTTTTTTTTACTTCTCCCCCCCACTCCAATTGAGTGAGCTCTGCCATCACTACGTTTCTAGGTATTTCAAGACCAATGGTATGTGAACACTATATTGCTAAGGGCTTTTAGTGTGTAACCACGTGGAGTTGGCTTGGGCACTCTTAGCCATAGCAGTGCTGATTTCAGTGCAAGCCAGCAATCTAAATATTTGCTCTACTTTTCAGAAGGGTTTCGCAGTCCAGGTTGAGCTGCTTGTTTTTCCTTTTTTTTTTTTTTTTTTTTTTTTTCCCCTGCAGCTATACTGCTCTTAGCAATTTAGCTGAAGGCTGAGACAGGTACATCTAGCCAGGCTTCAGTCTGAGCAGAGACTGCAGGGTAAGCAAGACAGAGATTCGACTTCGAAAATGATGTTCATGAGTTCGCAGTTGTGTCCTTTGACCACCTTCAGGATTAAGCACAAAACCAGTTTAGTTCACTAAAGTCCAAATGCAGCAACCTCTAAACACCATGTATCACTTAGAAGAAATTGTTGAAAAAGTCTTAGTGTCTTTGGGGAGGCTTTTCCATCTATTTAGTAATACTTTTCTTGAAAGGTCTTTTGAACAACAGTGGCAACCAAGATGACATTTGCCATCTTAATTTTTCCTTGAGTACATGCCTGTTTGTCTCTTGGTTGCCATCTCTTTGAACCCCTACAATGCTCTGCTGCTTTCTGCATAGCCAGGGAACGTGTCCGGGTGAGTCTTCAGCCTCAGAGTGCTCAATGACAAGGTGTTTGCCATCGACAAAACATGGGACTGAGCAGAGGCAGTCACATTTGCAAAGTAGATTCACCAGCCGTATAAAGAAGGTTTGAGGAGAGGAGGAAATGGTAAAAAAAAAACAGATCTTCCTCCTTTTTGTTAGCTTCTGGGTATGTCTGAAGTAATCAGAAGGAAATGAAATTTCAAGTTGGCAAGTTAAAATCCCTTAAAATGCCCTGTGCACTGAATGTGACTAGCATTTTCTTTTGTTCTTTCTCTTTCTTTCTCTCTCTTTCTTTCTTTCTTTCTGAAAAATATCTATTAATAGATCTCTGTAACAACACTTGCTTAGCAGTTATGCTTATGGCTTATCACAAAACCATTCAGGAGGACTTGTGGTAAAAACTGTGAAGTTTATATAATCGCAACTAGAGGCAAAGCTTTGCTTCAGGGTCTGTTACGCTATCAAAGACTGCAAGAGAAAAAAATAATGATGTAATTCCAGTGACTTGTTCTAAGGGGCTGGGTGATCTTGTTTGACCCAACAAGACACTCACTTTGGCAAGGAGGATGGCTTTGAATCCGAGCTCCGTGTGATTAACATAGTGCACTCACTGGTCTATACTGCAAAGAACTTTTGATCTTACTCGTGTATTTTCAGTGGGATGTGAAAATTACATTAAAATTAAATAGTTTACGTCCTTTTCCTGTGCGTTATCTGCAGTTATATTTGTGCAAGTGTTCCAATGTAATATCATGGAAAATTACCACGGTGACAAACAGCAAACATCCCATATTATTACCTTGTGCCATGGGATTTCAAGTAAACTAGAACTCTTTACAGTTTAGGAGAGCTGCCAGTCCCCCTGAAATTACCATTTTAATTGGATTGATCATAAACAATTTGCTCTGGCTGTAATACTAGCCTGAGAAGATTAAATCTATTTAGCCATAGTTGGGGGAAAGTGTGACCTTTCAGCTAGTTTTGTTATAACTGAAAGGTTACTCATTTTTCTGACTGGAGCTTGATGCATGGAAATGTGATGTGAAATTGCAATATCAGAAATGGTACTTTTGTTTAAATATGTAAATGTAGTTGGTAAATACACATTTATCTATTATTCTTGCTTTTATCATTACCTTGTATTAATATCAAATTATCATAATTTATTTAAAATGTCTGCAGTTGGATTTTTTTATTATTAATATTGGAGAAAATACAAATGGTGGATACACACACACAAAATCAACTTACTTTTAAAGGATTAAAGTGCCGTGTCTTAAAATAGCAGGTGTCTTCTGGCCTCAAATTTTCCAGAGCCAATTCTTTTTCTCTGAAGTCTTCTGTCTTAAGATTGCCAGCAGCCTAAACACTGTATAAGACCTTTTTGTCCTGCCAGCATGACCACCTCCTTTTACGGTGCTCTTTGCTGCCTATGGTCTTTGTCAGCTCAAGCACAATGGAGAGCCCAAGCTGTTTCCTTCAGTCTAATTAACCCCACACCATTACAGGCATGTTTGGTGTCGTACTTGCAACTTTTTCTTCTTTTGCTATTCATTTAAATATGAATAACTTGATTTCAGCATTTTCATCATATTGGGTCTCTTAGATAACACAGTACTAGTCATTATAACAACTTGCTTTCAAATCTTTTCCCTTTTGTGGTTGACGGATCGTGGGAAGAATTCTGTAATTTTGCCTACCGTTTTAGTAAGTTTAATCTAATAGTTTTTTTTGCTTGGGTGGAAAGGCAGTCACAGTTAAAATGCAGAACATAATTCTGACATCTCTTTTCAGCATCCTTCTAAGTACAAACCTACTAGAAGCTTAAGCAATCGAAAACAGGGAAAAAAAAATAATGCTTTGCTACTTTTCTCAACAGCTTTCTTAGGTCTGTTGATTTAGCAGGTATACCTTCAAACTGAAGATGCAGTGATTTGACACTTCCAGACTAGTTTTCTCTTTGGACCCATAAATGGCAATTCTATACTTTGTGCCATTTTTTTTCATTTAAAAAGATTTATGATGGAAAGTGAAGCTCTTCAAAGACATCTAGTATTGACAGAGATGTTTAAGAGGAATAAAGCATACACAAAAATATCTTGGCTCTTCAAATTTAGGTATTGTACTCCCCTTCTTTTAAACTTTTCTTTCTTTCTTCTAAAATACAATGTAAGTCAGCAATACTTCATTGACATTGAAGCTTAGACCGCAACTCAGGCTGTATGAGCATCATAATAGTGATTGATCATGTGCTTTCTTCTTGGACTGGAGTCCAAGCTTTCTTCTTGGACTGGAGTTCAGATATACAAAGACTAAATAGAACACACTTTACTCAGCAAAACACAGTGTAGAGGCCTGGGAAAGAATGGAGAGTATCAATATTGCTGATTCTATTACTCCCTAAATATTTCTCCTACTATTGTATATAACAGCAAGAGATTTAAGAACTGTGTGGTGGCTGTGGATGAGCATGAGGGAAACTCTTCTGCTTACAAAACTGTCATAATGGATTGCCATCAAAACTTCAAAAAGTAATTAAATATTATGTCTCAAATGAGCACGTTTTAACAGAGAGGGTTAACTGTGTCTTCCAAAAAAAAGTTATATGATATTTGGAAAGATTCATTGGATGAGTTCCCTTTGATTGCTAATTGCATACACTATTAAGCCATAATTTTCTTTCCTTTCTCATTTGCTCTATGCTTCAAGGTAAAAGATGGAACATGGGATTATGACAAACTCTCTTCTGGGACCTATGTAGTGGGGCTTGACTTTGATCTTCCTTTCCTCCTGCCCTTAGAGACCAAAGGCATTTTCGCATATGGCAAATGAAGAGAACTGTGGGGTTCAGAACTGCTGTGCTGATCAGAGAGTTCCCTGAAAGGTCTGTGTTCTCAGTTATTGAAACATTAAAGAGCGTGGTGCAGGCTGTCTGGAGCTTGTAGTGGATGTGCCTTTGTGTCCTGGCCTGGAGTCTATGAGTCTGACATGGGATGAAAGGTCAGATGGCCTCGGGTTCAAACGTGACCTGTGCTTTTGAGTCATATAAGACAGCTAATTTTTCCCCCCTTTTTTGGTGTTCATTGCCCACACGTGCACTGGTGGCTAATATGGGAGTTCCCAGCAATTTTTGAAAGCTGTGCTTTCCTGTTAACTGTTCACAATGTCTGCTGGGGAATTAAGGATATAGTGGGCATAGATTTCAAATAGATTTCTATTAGAGAAGCCAATCCCATCAATCAGAAGAGGTTGATAGCTGCCATTGCACATTGAGGACCCCAGTTTACAGTTACACAGTCTCCCTAAAGCAAAGTCCTTATCAGGCTTTGCTGGGTCGACGGTACCAAAAAGCAGCGCTGAGCTATGTGTGGTAGAGATAAGATGAAATTAGGGCTCTTCTGCAGTACGGTTAGCTTGCTACTATATAATAGAATAGAATAGAAACTACTATAATACTAGGTTTCCTGGAGCTGCTGAATGTATTATATTCCCTGCAAGGTGTGTTAACCCTCTCTGAGAGCTGTGCAATTGTGGAAGAGCCCAGCAGGATGATGCTGAGCAAAATACAGAAGTAAGAGGGGTTATGTGGGAGATAACCAGGGGTGGACATCTCCTATGCATGGTTGTGATCAATATAGGGCTTCTTCCACTAGAAAGTGACCTGAAAATCTACTAATTCTTTATCTTGAAGGCTTCTTGTGTAATTGAGTGAATAAGGGTATATTTGGGAAAGAGGGCTTTACTTTCAGCTGCAAACTTGCTCTGTGGGATTTTCTTCATTGCCGTGAGACAGTGTTCTTCCATACTATTTTTTTCTTTCTTTCTTGACTGGGGTAGAAGAAGGAAAAGGAGACCTGAGGATGCTTTTTATTGTATGTATTACATCTAAGAAATGAGACCTTGTATTCACTGAAACTTGTGAGTGCTATCATGATGAAAATAAAACATATACTCTCTTCTGTAATAGCCAAGAAATAGATGGTACTTGAAGTTTTTCAGTTTGCTTCTGAAGAAAGCCCAATAACTGAATAGGCTTTATTGTACAGAAAGCAACTACCAATACCTCTTTTGATTGACTTCTTTTTCATTTCCCATCTTTTTCTCTCCACAGCTTTCTTATTTTTTGTCCTTTCTGTCACCTTCATTTTGGTGCTTGGAAGAGTAGTATGTTTTTCCAAGAGGAATTACTCTTATAATCATGAATATCACCTTTTGATACAGTTCAGAAAGGCCATCGAACGTAAAAACTTTTTCTTAGGTGGCAGTGGAAAAAACAAGTTGTTAAAAATAACCTGTATTTTTTCTAAAACAGGACATGACCATATGAGTTATCTTGCTTTCCCAAAATAAAGCCAATTCCTAATAATACATTAAGAAAATTCTTAGGCCAAACAGCTTCACAGGGATACATTTGCTTTTCAATGCATGTGTCATTCCCTGATCCAATTATGACTGAAAGTTTCAGAGGCAAAATTAATTAGCAGTCTGCCGCAGTACTCCTGACTCCTGGAGTTCCAGTAATGACTTGATTTTTGTAGAACTGAGCTTATTACACATAATAAACAAGCCTGGGCAAAACAACTTACTCAGGGAAGCTCCTGAAAACCTATTACTATTATCAGCATCATCTCTGCAATGGCAGAGATGCCAGATTTTAGGACTGTAAGCACAGGATGCAAATTCCGGGTTATACCTGATTGTTTGGAAAAAGGTCTTGCATTTTTCACCCATCTCCAGCAATTATCATATTACCAAAAAGAATGATGGACGTTTTTCAGGCTAAAGGAAAATTAGTAATGAGGGGAAGTCCATGCATGAAGCACAGATAGTGTTAGAATTTCTTTTTCACATTGGCAACTTAGCTCTGCAGAGGAGTGTTCAGCTTTTCTTATGTTAAGAAAAATACCAATAAGCATTTTTCTTTTGGTTACACAATAGCCTCATGTATGGGTTTAGATATTCAGTCATAACTAAGAGTTTTGTTCTTTTTCCAAACTGCACATAATTATTTGCAAAGTCATGAAGTTGGGTAAATTGTGGGTAAACATTTTCAAATGAAAAAAGGCAAAAGCATTACAACGTGGGGAAGTTTTTGTCACAAAGGTAATAACTATTTCTCACACGTCTGTGTGTCATTTCTAGTAGCAAATGGAATTTGAGAAGCAAGGAATTCCTCAGAAAACCTTCGGGAAAATTACTCTGGTTAGTCATCTTAATATCAAATATAGGCCGTTTTGGACATCTTATACCAGATCTGCAGATCCCATACTACTTACTGTTGCAAAATTGATCTACATTTGCTGAGGCTCTAACTCAATTTTCTCAACGGGGTGTGATGCTTAAAAAGGCCTCTTTCCAAAGAATATTAATGGACTTCTCTGAGGAGTCTGTGCTCTGCTTTTGGCCATGCTGACCCCTCTGATGCTCTGACCCAAAGCAGGGATTGGACATTTATTTCAAAGAAATGCTCTTTAGTCTTTGGTAGCATAGGGTGTGACCTGCATAAAACTATTGCAAAAGGTTTGTAGCCCTATGAAACATCCAGGCGCATTCAGTGTATACAAATAAATGAAAAAAAATGCAAGAGAATAAAGATTATAAGCATTTTAACTTAGAATAGATCTTTAGAGTCAGGATACAACATGTTAAGTGCTTATGTGGAGTGAGGTCTTATTTTTTAAGGCTCTACGCAATAACTCAGAACTACAATATGTTATTTTTTCAGTTCCTCGGTGAGAAATAACAATACACCACAGAAATATGATGATAGCTATATATTATTCCTTCTTTCATTGCATTAATTAAATTCATTGAAAGCAGTTATCAGTGTGTCCATCGCTTGATACAATTAGCAGCATGAATTTAGAATAGTGAATGGATCTAAGAAGAAAATGTGTTTCTGAGCTGTGGTTTAAGAATTGAATCAATATAGTTCTACCCTAAAAAAACGCCAACCTGTTATATTTTAGTTAATGCAAACTGTTCTGTACTTTGTGTTCATCATAAATGCAGAGGTCACTTATCTGGAACACAGTATTTCATTTTCACATCACTTCAGTGGTGCATAGGAATATTTCAGTTAAAGCAGGACAACATGTGGTTGTGTTGTGTAGGTGTGGGATTTAAATTTTCACCATGATAATAATCCTTTGAACTTTTGCTGCCCTATACTTTTCTCAGTACTAAATATAGTGACACTCACATGTGATTTAGTCACTTAAAGACAGGCATCTGGTGCCTTTTTTTGTGCTGCACAGTATCCCATAGGATCTTCTGCTGATGATCCAGAAGGTCTGCTTGTAGACCTTGCATCCCATCTGATGTTTGTGTGCAGATGTCTCAGATACTCCACAGCACCTAAAATCACACAGGGTCCCTATTTACACACAATTTGAATCCCATCCTACAAACATGCATACACACGTGTACGTAGACACTGGCTCTCACGCCCTAGAGGGTGAGACCATACAATTAGTTTTGAACAGTGCAGATCCAGATATTTTATTCTGATTTACTCATTAACGTCTGGGCTGTTACGAGAAATCACCTTTATTGCAAGCAAGCTTTAGCACTGATTTGTAATTTCTTAACACCAGTGTGCTGCTCTTGCACGTGTGTGTTTTCCCAGTCCTGCTGCAAAGAGAAGGTTTGGGAAACCAGCTGTTTTGCTTGTTAACATGATGATGGGCTCCAGAGTCTTTCTTCCCCTTGCACAACAACAGCTCCGGGGGAAGGATAAAAGAAACCCTGTTTTCTCTTTCTGCTGTTACCTTAACAAGCTTGTCAGAAACTCTTTGCACAATAAAATCCACTTGTACATATTCTGACACCTTTTAGAGATTCTTCTTTTCAGCATCTTGTCCTGGACGTGAGAATCTAATTTTCCAGTTCAATTACCTTAAGCTATAGTTTTTGAAGATAATGACGAAATATAGAGAAAGGATATCCTCAAGCTCACAGTTAGGAGATTAGCTATCTTTTATGTTTCCTTTCTGTGATGCTGCTGCAATTCTCTAGGAGTCTTTGGGTCTTGCCCTTCTACAGCACTGCTTTTTTAATAGGTGGCTTGAGCTAAAAGTCTTTCCAGCACCTGGGCATGGTGGCCCAAATACTACTTTGCATCTTTACAGTAGTGACCAGTCTTCAATTTTCACATCCTTCTGTGATATTTTTCACTCATTTTCTCACTGGATTTCTTACTCCAATGGTGGCAATGTTCCTAATAATTATGATTTTTTTTTTTTTTTTAAAGTAGATAGACCTATTTATCTTTGCCCTCTGGTTTCCAGTTCTTGCAGACTAACTTATATTTTCTGGCTTTCTCCTCTACTGAGGAGTGCGGAGGTGGATTGTGAACTGTGTGAGAACGTACTCTGACATTTGCTGCCATAGTACAGGGCTGGGATCTGTTAGTGTTTTGGACAGAAGTCTTTGAAAATTGATTATTTAATCTTAAAGCAGATGATAATGCATATTTTGTATGCACTTAGTGTCTGTAAGGCATCCCTACAGACAAATGTGGTAATGCCAAATCTGCAGTGGGAAAGGACTCTGTTGTACTGTCCCTGTCCTAGAGACAGTGACTGATAGAAACATCAACTTCCATTGCCATGTCTCCAGTGAGGCTAGACCTTATTATTTACTTTTCCATACCTTGTGCTTTTACCTGACTTGTCTTCTATGTTTGACAGGAATTTACATTAACTATACATTCATTCCCCTTTTATTCTCATCTTTCACTGGAAAGTTTGTTCTTTTTTTCAGGGAGAACTTGACTACTGAACTTTTCAGTTTCGAAATGAAAAATAGATTACTAGGATTATCTGTCTTTTATGCTTGACAGGAATTTACGTTAACTATACATTCATTCCCCATTTATCCTCATCTTTCACTGGAAAGTTTAGTTGTTTCTTTCAGGGAGAACTTGACTACTGAACTTTTCCGTTTTGAAATAAAAAATAGATTACTAGGATGATCAGACGTCTCTAATACAAAACTTTGTTTAAAAAGCTGGGAAGTTTGACAGGACAAAAAAAAATTATAAACTTTCTTGATGATAAATTGAAACCATTGGGTAGTGGCTACCTAATTTTTTGGAGTGGTGTTGGCGTCGAAGCAAATTATCATTTAGTTTAGTAATGTGGAGGTTTGTTTGGTTTTTTTTTATCAGAGTTAGGTTGATGGTTGGACTAGATGATCTTAAAGGTCCCTTCCAACCTAGACAATTCTATGATTCTATTGTAGCTGTGGAAAGCAGATTGCAGTAACGCTTGTTTACATTTTGGAAGCAGGCATTCCACACATCTAGCTATATCTAACTCCCTCGGCACGCGTCAAAATAATGCTCATCACTCTTCCATAGAAGGGCTAAAAATGACTTAATCAGCTGAAGTTTCTCTCTGTTTTAACTGCTTGCTCCTGTTTGAGGCAAGGAGCAGCTGTCTGTGGCTGTGCAGTGGCCTTGTATGTCTTCGTTAAAGAGATACTGAACCTTCCCCTTCACTGTGTCTCCTTTTACATCCCATCATCTTCCTGCTCCCTCCTGACTCTCAATAAATAAAATAAAGCTCAGGCCAGAGAGAGCTGCTAAGCTGCAGCCAGGCAGGGAGGGATGGAAGCTGTCTTTGGAGTCAGGACTGGGCTTTCCCCTGATGTGACAGCACTGAAGACAGTCAGGCATCAGAAGAGATCAAATACTGAGCTTTTGAGGCCTCTCGCTTCACAAACACACAAAACAAAAGTGCTGATATGTCACCCGGGGTAAAAGCCAAGTCAACAATGAAAAGGTAAAGTAAGTAATAAGGAGAGGAGCGATTGATGGACACAGCAGTAGCTCATCTTACATGTATATTTAATGCTGGTTGAAAGTGTGCTTGGGAACTAATGAATTGCCGGCGTGTCTGTGGTGTGTGCCCAGTAAAACGGAAGGGTTTAAATTATGCAGGACATGTCATCCTGTTGCCAAATATTTAACACCATTCCTACAGAAAAGAGACAGCTCAGGGGATCCTTATTTAAACATAAGTAATCAAATCCTTTTCTCATCACGGCAAGCTCTTTTGCATAATTTGTGCCTGCCACATCTAGAACTCGCACACAAACTAATTTGCAAAGAGGCGGCCCGGTGATGGTTGACAAAACTTAGTGCTTCCACAACAATTTGTGCTGTACCATAAATGTATAAGTGAGTAAAAATAGGTCTGTCTGGATCACCATTTGCTGATTATAATTGTTGTCTGTGTCTGTATATTTTATAGTGACTTATGATTATTTCTTGTCCTGGGATTGAGAAAGAATATCTTTGCTACAGAAAATTACCCGTTCTGACTCAAAAAGAAATATGTTGGAAATGCAAATATTTTCCACAAGATGAAAGTCACCCAGAGCTCCCCATAGCTCTTCTGAAAGTAATGCTTTCGGCGCAAACTGGCTGAGCTGTCTAATGGGTATAAATTGTTCCTGCCTGAAATGAATTTTATTTCAAATTCAGTATCTTTCAAAATTTATGGTTACTAGTCTGTAGGGTTTTTTCTTTTTTGCTTCTGTAAAATGCGCAAAGATACCTAACCCAGCGCCATGTGCCCTCACAAGAGTTATTTGCTATTTTAGTGTTATTCTAGCTCTGTTTTGATGACCAAAGCGGTGGTGACACTGTCCTGACCTCCCTGTGTTTTGCGAAACTGAGTGCATTTGGGTGCTGATAACTTAATAAGCACAGGGGAAGGAAAGAAGGGATAAAGAACAGCAGCAAAAACCTTAGGCAGCCAAGGGCTTTGATAGTAGCAGATGAAGTTTCAATGGGAATTACAAATGAGGAGACAGAACAGAATTTGTAATAAAGATCCACCACGCAGTGCAAGTAACTGAACTGCCACCTACATGTTTCAAACTTATCTCCACAGTGCTTGAAATTCCATAATGTTAATGCTGACCTTTAGTACGGGGGAGCATTAGGGGAAGGAAGATGTGTCGTGCACAAAATTTGAAAGAATTTGACAGTGTGATGGGAAGCTTTAGGTACAAATGGGAAGGGGCTAATTAGTCTCCTTTATAAATTCTACTGTGTGTTTGATGTATAAGATTGGATTCCAAAATTAAACCGCTACAAAATTTTAATATGTTGTTACGCCGTGTTGTTAACATTTGGAATAGAAATCACTGACATTGCAATGGGAATGTGTAGGTAAAAAATATTATAGTAGTTTTATGTACCTGACAGGTTTTTAAAGCTGTAAGTTCTGGAGAGGAGATTTGTACCTCACACACAAAAGCAACTCGAGTTCCAAAAACTTTATTGGAGGCAAATCTGCCTCTGAAGTAGTAAAATCTAGACTCTCATATCTGATAGTTCGTTTCAGTAGGGAGCTTCTAATTACTAGAAAAGCACAAGTTATCAGTGGACTTCATATTGGTTGCTGATACAGAGCATTATAGAGAATATAACGTTGTATATTGTACCGAGCGTTATATAATGTTTAGAGACTATACCATTAAGACAAATATAGAGCAATCTTTTCCCAGGATATAGCCTTCTGGCTTCTGACCATTCTGCTTCAGGGATTACCTGAGCTAATGGCAGCAACAACAACTTGATGACAAGTTTGTGTCTGTCCTCCATTAATTTGTATAAATTCTTTTTTGTTCTTTTAATGATTTTAACCTTCTAATCATTAACTTATTGGCACTTTAAAATTTAAAAGTGATTCCCATTTTCTTTTCCATTTTTAATTTCAGGCCTCATATTACATTTCTTTCCTTCCCCAGCATTTCTGTCCTTTGCTTGATACCTCTCGTTTCACTTCCTGAAGGGCAGATATGTATAAATGAAATGTTCTTTTTCAGCTTTGAAGAAATTGGCTTTGGGTCAGTGATTAGACCTCCTCTTCCCTCTTCCGTCATTTCTCCCATCTTGTCCTTCCCACACTATGCCTGACATATTACCCCTTCTTGTCTGCTTTCTGTACCTCATTTTTCACAGCTGTTTTTCCTTGCTCTCATTATTTCCCCTTCTTTGCTTTGGTCTTTCACTTTTTGCTTTTCATCCTGTTCATTTTGACAACTTTACTCTTGCCTTGCCGTAATTCCACACTTAGTTAGTTCACTTCATGTTTGATAAAGAAGTACCAAACCTGTTAAATCTCATTTGCCAGTACATTGGCTGTAATTTGCTACAGAATCATTGACTGCTGCAGTTTCCCCCAGAACTTTCCTCTTTTACCCATCTCCTTGGCCATGCTTCCAGTCCTGCATGTTAAGGCTGATGTTTGCACAAACGTCTAGTGAATGAAGTGGAAGCTTGTCACTCAGCTCCTCTTGATGTCTTGGTGATGAAGACCCAGATAAGGAATTTACTGAGTTACCAGCTGTGTACAAATGTGAAAAACTGTGGCTTGAGATGTAGCTTTTCCTATCACTAGACATTCCAGCTTTTCTTGAGATTTATTCAAATTCTAGCTGTCAGATGCCATCTATGATAAGGCTGCATGGAAAAAAAAAGCCAGACAAACAAGGGGAGCTCTCTGAGATCCAGCAGAAGGGCTTAAAAACCAAGAAATGAGCAACTTTTCAAAGGACTTTTCCTGCATTCAGTTGAAAAGTAGATCTAGTCAAACAGAATTATTTTGCATCTGCAGGTTGCAATGACAAGATGGCACTGGTGGCTGTCCTCCAGTGGCAAAAGCAGGGATAAAGTTTCTGATGGTTTGCATATATTTCTTAATCTAACCTGAAGTACATCCAGTGATGTCTGGAATGCTTTATCATTCCTTCTTCAGGGACAGAAAGTATTACAGGACGAAGGCTGAGCTCCCACTGTGCAACAGAATAGCTTTGACTTACTGGTAATGAGAGTAGAATTCAGCCCATTCTACCTAGCGGGTGCGAAATTAGCTCATTTGGTGTGACACTATTGCATTTGCTGGAGAGCATAAGAAAAAAAATCCAGTTGAGAGGGACTGTGAAGATAGAAATGGTCAATAGAAGGCTTCTGGAAACAAATAAACTTGATTCCTATATGAAAAAGGTGCAGCACGTGGCAACACCAACTAAAGTACAACCTATATTGGTCCTTGGATTGAAACTAAACTGTTCATTGGTTATAATGTGGTGTTGATAGAGGTTAGAAGACTGAAGATGAATGGAGAATTTCCATTTCAATCACCAGACATTTTCCTTCTGCTCTTACCTTTAATAGAGTGAAGCTTTATCTCTTTTATTACTTTTCAGCACCTCTCCTTTCGCTTTTGAGTTTAAATACTTCCATGCTCTATATGGCATTAGATAAAATAATTTCAGTAGTTGTATGTTGGCTGCTTAAATCACATGGCAAGTGAGTAAGAGTGAGATTGAACTCACATGAAACACACAAAACAAAAAAGCAGATTTCAAAGTATCTCTACCTTTATAAAGAGATTAGCCATACCAAGATATTAATTTAAGGATGTTTCCACCCCATTTTTTCCCTAAAAATATTACATTTTTCTTTATCTGTACCCGTCTGCAGTGGCAAAGATCTAACAAAAGCTGAGATGAACTACTCAGCATTGCTAATGTAATGGGGGAATTGTGGGTGGCCCTCCTTCTGTTCTTAGTTGTGGTCTTGGGTGAGGAAGACACATGCTATGGACCTCCAACTGCCTGTGTGTTCAGTGCTGGTGGTTGTATGGCTACCCACAGATGTTCATCTGCCATAGGAGACCACCACCAACTTCCCTGAATATGTAATGCATCAGGACCCAAAAGATCTGTGGGACAGAAGGAAACAGGAAAATCCCTCTTTTTTTCTAAACAATTCCGTACATTTTTGTGTCTGACACATGCTCTGCTGTCCTCCCAAATGCTGTAGTGCTTTAAAACAAGACATTGCAGCTGATTCAGTGGAGCAATCTTGAATGTAAGTGCAGGCAAATGATCTACACTTGAAGAGAAGCTGTAAGTCATTACAGTAAGTAAGACTGGTCGCCACCTGGCCTCAAACATTCTGAAGTAAAAAATAAAGTGTGCAAGTAGATTGGTATCCATGTTTTTTTTGTTGTTTTTTGACATTCACTCATGACTCAAATAATTTTCTGAATAGTTATTTCTACCTTTTGGGCAAATAAATACCTATTCCTCAACCTGTCATACTTAGTTTTGAAATTATGTATTATTGCTGCCTTGCCTGGGAGTATGAGGAGCAGAAGATACTAAATTCTATTTAATTATGTGCCTACATATATACTGCACATTTTTTCCCCCAAACCTGGGCATGTATCAGCCATCAGAAAAGGCAGGAATACCCACTGATCACAGACAGCACTGAGGTAAAAGTGCCTGTTAAATTCAATGAGTCACTTTCCAGGGATTTTAAAGAGTCTTCTGTGGCCTTGCCTTTCTTTGAACTTGGGATTTTTTTTACTGTGATTGTATTTCCCAGTTGCACAGGTGGTCTCAATTACTTTTGCTTTCTGAACACTGCTTAATGCAGCAAGATATCAGAGACCTGTGACCATAACTTGCATGCTACAATCCCCTTTTCACCAGGAAGACATCAGAACCCAGAAATGTTGTGCTGAGTTTCTTTTGATCAGATATTGCACATTCCACAAATAAATGAATTATTTTGCATTTGGAAAACAATCCCCAAAAATCCAGCCCATAAAGTGTGGTTAAGTGGAAAGGTCAGGGGTGTCTGATGGCCTGTGCACTTTCACGTCACCAAGAGGTTCTACCAAGGACATGCGGAGTGAAGGACTCTGGGATGTTTTGGGGCATGTTGCTAAGGAAACCTGTGCTTTTTTTGATGAAATGTGCTGGGAACAGCTGGCTTTGGAGAGTTTGTCTCTTTGCTGCCAGCGCCGCCAAAAGGGGAGCAGAGGCCCTAAGTAGCTGTTTTAAAATTTTTACATAACCACCTATTTCTTTCTAGTGTAAACAAAGGAAGAAAACTGAAAGCTTCTCTTAGAAGACATTAAAGGAGAATGTGAGGAAGTAATTAAGTTTTGAGAGGAACTATGTGTGTGTCAGGGACCCCTGGTGCCTGAAGGACAAACCCCACGCATTTGTGGGAGGGTTGTGCTCTTTTGGTGGCCAAGCCCATAGCTTATATCCTCACTGCATCTGTGTAAAATCTGTTCTGAGTTAACAAAGAATAAAAAGAAATGTTGAATGTTGAGATAAAAATGCTTGTAGGATTTAATCTCACCTCTGCTTAACTCAAGATGAAATGTTTGCCTCAGTCTTAATTTTTTGAGAATATTTCCCTCAGCCTTTGTTTTTTCACATTGAGTGCTACTTGGACCGTCTAAGTGCATAAATGTGAAGAATGCATTGAAGCTCCATGAATTCCAAAACAGTTTTCCATGTGTAGATTAGAAACTTTAAAAATCTACTAAAAATTCTGTAAGGTCTCCAAAGACCACGAATAGATGTGCAAGATGGATGTTTCAAGGTAAAGTACTGTCAATCACAGTGCATCTCATAGCTCTTATCATCGTATTCTGGCTTATGCTTGACAGCTAAAGTCCTGGTCATCATTGTTGGGGTTGAAATTGTTCCTCTGGAGTTACGTAGGTAGGATATAAGATTAATCATGGCTAAAGTGTATGCAGCAATTGGATTTTTTCTTTGAAGTAAAAACTGTAGCGTTTTTTGAAGCAGTATAACTTCAAATCATAGCAAAGACATTTTATTATAGTACATCTGTGAACAGGATGTTTAATGTTTGACATGTTTATTAAAAAAACTGAACAGAGCACATTATCCATCTGCTGTGATTACTGTATAGGTAGGCAGTTGGGACTTTGAATGCAAAAATCTAAGGGCTTCTCTGCAACCCATCACTGCTGCCTCCAAAAACTCTCAATAATGAATCTTCACAGTGCGGCTTCTACTGTACTTCAAGGTGTCGTTGGCTTTTTCCTCCTTCCTAATTAGAAGGAACCATTTGACATCTTGGCCTGAACCTGTTTGATAAAACCTCTTGTGTCTATCAAACTTGCCATGTGCTTTGGAATATAAATTATCATGAAAATCTGTAGCTTTTGAGCTCATTTAGGCAGGAAAACTGTAGCTGGCTCTCAGGATTAGGAGTGGATTTTAGCTGATGACAGTTTTGGCCGTTGGTTCAGCCAAGTCTTTTCCTGTTGGTGGTCTTCAAGACTGAGCTCTTCATTTCTAGAGGTATTAAATTTCAGAATAGAAACACTCAATAAAAGCATGAGTTAGCTTAGCCTGCCCAGTGTTGGTTCCACAGAATGTGGAACTCTGTGGCGTGCACTGCCCTGCTTCCTGCTTTCTTCTGTCATGCCAGATGTTTTCTTTTGCTTCTCTGTCCGCAGAATTTTATTATAAAGCACAGCACAGAACTGGAAATGTTCCATCTCAAGGGCATTTTCTATTGTTTAGGTTTTGGTTGAATTAAATACTGTGTTTTTATCCTCTTACTGTGCCCTAAAACTGCTTGTTGAAATAGTAGACCTAACATTTCACATTCCCTTTGTAATTGTTGTAACTCCCATTGCATCCAACTGGTTTTATGCAATATCAAAGATTCAAGTAAAAAACATCCAAAATTCTCAGATTTTATGTAGCTAAAGCAGAAGTAAAAGGTAAAAGCTGCAAGAAGATTAATGAGATTACTTATTTAGTAGTCCAGAATGCAAAGAGTATTCCTCAGACTACCATCCATCATTTCTGTTGCCTCAGGCAAGGAGGATGCTTCAAGCTTGCTTCTAATTTTACTGAGTGTATTCAGTTTCCTGTGTAGCTTAAGATCATTACTTGTTTCATTAATTCATTGTGACTAAAAAGTAAAAATCATAAAAAATTCAAACTTTGTTTTCAGCTGCAGGGTTGCATCTCATAGCAGTTGAACTGTCATTCAAATAATTTTTCTAGGTTTTTATGGTCTTGTTCAGATGCAGCTATGAAGAAAGAAGTCAGTACTTTCTCCTAATTTGTATCTGCAACTTTTTGATTGTCTGCAAATACTTTTTATTTGATCTTTTTTAGAGAAAAATGTTATCCTAAGATTTTTTTGAACAATATTTACCTTCATTCTTTCTCTTTCCAGTATTTAAATTCTGTATCAGGTTAAAATGTTGAAAGCAAGGTTCGATTAAATTATAGTATCCCCATGCTGGTGTTCTGTAGCAGTCTGAACTTCATATTTCTCTTGGTTACACAGCAGTATATTAGATAAATGGTCTTTGTCACAACAAGTTTTTCAGGTGAGATCCCAAGATAGTCACAGCAGCACTGATCGCTTGCAGTGAGCATTGTGGGAAAATGCATGACAGTCAAGTTTTTAATTTAAAATTTAAGCCCACATCATTGTTGTAGCATCGTAATAGAGTCAAATAGTGAAGCATTTTCTCTGGGTGTGTTTTTTTGCTGTTGTTGTGGGGTCTTTTTACTCTGATTTTCACCCTTAGTTGCTATAATGCCAGGCTTTATTAAAGTACTGCATCAAACTCAAGAGACCTTTATTAAAGCAGAGACTTCATTTTTCAGAGTGCCTTAACAAGTTGTCTGTCTTCTCTCTGAAAACATGGAAGGAAGTTCACGACATTGCTCTAATACAAGAGCAAATATGATTTGCTTAAACGGGAAAAACAAGGTATCTTTATAAACAAAATAACATAAAGCATTTGTAGATTCTGCAAGTCAAGTTTTAACTGAAAATTACGTTAGTGAGGAGTTGCGTTAGGAAATGTGAGGGAATGAAACTGAAGTCCCATCTACTGAGCTGCCTAAATATTTACTGTACTTCAAAGAAGCTTTTTGTTAGAAATTATGATGGAATGCTTTTCAGTGCAACCTCCCAAAGCTCTTAATAGTAAAAGTCGAGTCTTCCTCTATTTGATGAATTACAGAAAGTGACCAATTTTGGGAATGGAATTCTAATGCATGTTTCTGTAAAAGTAGATGAAAATAGGGATATGATGAAAATAAGCTGGATGACACTATTAGAGAGGGAAAAGCAGGCTTGGAAAGCCTCCATTTAAATATTCAACCAAACTTTTCAATTGCTGGTTCTAACATGATTGTACACAATTTATTTCTCTTTGTATAATTTTTAAGAAGTCCATCTAATGCTCCTGTTACAATAACAACAGTTATGCAATGAATTCTTAGTAGAATTAAAAGGTCAGTTTGATAGATACTTATCTTCCTACAAACCTTCCTTCAGCATGTGGAATGAAACATTTTAATAATAACTGATATCATTGGCTCCAAAGAGAGGACTTAGACTATATTTAAAATTCATTTGCACCTCGTACAATTAAAAAGCTGCCTAGAATATTTGTGAAATAGTTTTTGTGTCATATATAAAATGAGTTGGTAGATTAACATGTCATAAAACTGGCTAGCTTCAGAAAGCATCCATTTCTAACTGCTACGTTCAGAAATAATTCACATCTCTTGGACTTACACTTGGAAAGTTCTCATGTTATGGTGTATAAATTAGCATATGTTTTTATATATGCTTCTACAGTTATATGGAAGACTGTTGCATTTCAAAAGGCTGTTGCAGTTTGTGATTTGTTCTCTCACTGTCTTATGGAACTTCTCTTTCAAAATGGTCCCTGAGTTTAATCCTACATGACAATAGCATTCGTTCATTATGTTGTCTCTACTTAAACCCAAGTCTCTACAACTGATTTGCAAATGAAGTATTATCTCATTTTCCTGACAGTGAAGCTACAGTACTGTAAAGGGATGATGACAGAAAAGAAGTAGCATTGTGTATCAAAAAGCTAATGCCTTAGGTGGAGGAGGATGCTTTTATAACTAAAATAATGTAGACACTGCGTATGTGATATGTGATTAATAGTCTTAGACACAATCGAACTTCTCCTTTAGCAATTACAAGTTTTTCAGTTTTTAACTAGTTCTGTATAGACACAATAAATTTTTAGACACTACCTTTATTAGTCCAGCATTATTTACGTTATCTCATACATGTATTTACCTTAAGCTTGATTCTTCTGACAGTTACACTTTTACTGAAGATAGTGAAATTATTTCCAAACTAGAACTGTGTGAAGGATATGTAAGCTTTATATCTCTATTTCTTTTAAAGTACAGCCCATTAATGCCTCTATAACCTCTGCAATTACACAAAGTGAAGCAATAAATGAGAACATCTCGCTGTTGGAACTACAAAGGTTGTCTTTGATTATTATTGAACTTCTGTGGCTGATGAGATGTAAGTCATACTCTAAGAAATATATGGTGTGGAAATCATGCCACTGAATATTTTCTTTGCTAGCAATGCATTCTAAAAGGACTAAATCTTTAATCAAGAATGTTAAACAGTATGGTTTTGGCTGTAATACCTTAGATAGTAAGACTCAGAAGGTTTTGCAATAAACAAGCTTGCTATTTTGCAGTAGGTAGTAACCAGTTACTGAAACATACAGACTTCAAGTATTTTTATAATAAGTGATTTCCCCTCATCCATACAACCCACCCCTTTTCATTAAAGCACGAAGAATTTGTTATGTGAAGAACGTTGTCTTATCCCTCTACAGGCAGAAAAAAAGGCATTGTTTTTTATGTCTTAGAAGATGTTACCTTTTTATGACATCTTTTTGAATCCCATTCCCACATTGTGTGACCACCAGACTCTTTGTTCCTCTCCCTTTCTGGACAGCAGTGGTAAGACATGCTGGAATGGGAAAGCTGCAACCCAGTTTAGAGCTATGGGTAAAATCATCGTTAATGCCTACCATGGATTTTTCCAAGGTACTCTAGGAAAGGGAAGAAATAATACTTTTGTGTAAAAGAAACTGAATCTCCTTTTAAAATCCTGTTTTATGTAAAGGCTGAGTATTACAAATTAGAACAAAAGAGGATTTAAAAAGGAATACATACTTAGAATGATGTGGACTGTCTGATCTTTAACAACCACCACCTCATGTTTTTTAATGCTTTCTCTGTATGGCTGCGAATTATGAGACTATAACGTGCAACTGATCTTCTTAAAATTATTTACTCCTATCAACTCATAACCTGAAGTGATCTGATGTCATATACTCTGTCTTCGCACTGCTGGGTTTTCTCTTCCTGTTCTGACCTTCTCTTCAGGACTATCTGTCCTATTTGCTATTCCTTGTCCTTCCAACTTAGTTGTGGCAACTTCCTCATGTTTTTTCAAAGTTGACAGATAGACAATCAGTGATTAGTGGAAATTGTTTAAATAGCTGTCAGCTGTTTTTGTAAGCATCTCTCACATTCTGTGCTGATGAAATCCCCAAATAGAATTCCCCAAATAAAAATCCGTGTATGGGAAATGTTAAAGTTGGTTTCCTGTATTGCATTTACCAAATATGTGAGAAAGATGTATGAAAAAGCCTTCAACTTTTGCTGTGCTGACAGTTGCTTGCAGTGGAGGTCAGAGCCTTTCAGTGATCTGCCACTCTCCAATAACTGTTCAAAGTGCCGCCAAGGCTGCCAGTTGAGCATCCATTTAGCAGTAAATGTTAGTCTTCCTCTTGCTCCGCTGAACTCAGTAAAAAAAACATTCTTTAATGGAATAGGAGCAGGCTATGACCTCAATACCCAAATCAAAAATTGATCTTTCGGTGCATTTTTTTTTTGCAGTCCATTGCTTTAGATCATATCTATATATATCCCTTAATAAATTCACTATCCTAGTGTATAATCCAGACCTGACTGAAGAGCCGAATAACTGGAACTCACTTTGCTTTAAGATTCTGGTGATTTGAAAGACTCATTCCTCATATGTGCAGGTTTCCACAGCGTGTTTCTGTAGTGAGAAAATCCAGGTGCCTTATTCCTTTTATGCGTTTGACTCTCTGCTCTGCATTATGTCACGCGGTAAGGCAGAGTGTGACACAGCCCGGTGCAGAGGAGAAACATAAAGCAATCACATTCTGCAATTCAGGCCAAGAAGTCCTGCGGGTATTTATAGCAGATGTTAACCCCCCGACCCCCCCGGCCTCTCTCTGCCGTGGAGTTGCATGAAAACCGATTTGCTCTCTGGAATTCCTGGTGCCAGCTGAGGGAGCTGACTCTCCAGACAAAGGGACTGGACAAAAGGGGACAGTTTTCAGGCAGGCTGTACTCTCTGTAGTGCAGATCCTCACTGGGCATGTCATTGACTTAAATTTCCTGGTTGCATTCAGATGTGGAAAGGCATAAAGAGATACCAGGCATTTGAGAGAGAGCAATACAAAGGATTAGCCGTGAGCAACCTTTGGGGCTGCCTTTGACTCCTCTGGTGTGGCTTTTGTGATTTGGCTTTTAAATCTTAATTGTGCTGAGGTGATAAGTCTAGATAAGTCCAGGTGATAATCACAGTTTTGAAAAAACCTGCTTTGTCATCACTTGCATGACAGCCTAATCCAAAATACAGCAGTATTTCTGTGTAATGGAGTGGTAAAGGTTGACTTTATCCAAGTTTAGAATTACAAATCCTCATTTAGATTTAACAGATTACTATAAAGGAAAAGTAAATGACCTTTTTATACTCTAAACATATGTAACTTGCTGCCTCTATTTCTTTATATAAAAATAACTACACTCAGTATCTTTCCTTGCATTTAGTAAACTATGACTGATAACCCTTACATGTATTATATGGCATTTCTCACTATCATTACATAAATTGCCTCAACATTTTTTTGTGCTATCACTGATTTCTGACTGCTTCCTTATGAAGCACTGCTGAGGGCAATCTGTCAAGGAGGAGCACAGCAGCGACCGGACTTTACATTGGTGAACTGACATAATTCTTCTGAAATTGTGTTGGCTAAATATCTGTCTAGTCATTTTTAGCGCAGCAAGATCATTTTGGAGAACCATTTGCCTGCTGAGTGTGAAGCTTGTGCTATTTAAGGAGGAATAAACTCAACGCACAATCAATTTTGGTAATTACCTGTTTGCACTATTGCTTGTCCTTGAGTTTTCCCTAGAGAAGTGTAAAATCAAGCTATTTGGATTCTTGGAGGGCAGGGGACAGTTAGCAGTTGGCGTTCTGAAAGACTATGCGTAGAGAAAAAAGTGGCCTTTGATTAAATTAGAAGATGGGTATTCACACCTAAATTTAAGGCCCATCTCTGGCTAAAAAAATATATAGACTATCATTTCTGTAGATGAGACTCAAATCCTGCTCTGTAAGGCTTTGGGAGGAATTACATGGAAATGTAGTCACTTTTATGCTCTCCTGTTCCCTTTGAAGACATGAAAATCACATTGTTCCTGTGTTTTGTTCTGTTCTTCTTACAGTGACTGGGCTTTTTGGATGTCTGTAGAATAGAAGCCAGAATTCTGCCGGTTTCGGTGCAGAAAACATTGAAAGACTTCAGCTTTCTTTAGAAACAGAAATGCTTTCTCTGTAGGAATTGCTGACATCTTGAAATTAGTTTTCTTTGGAAGCAAATGAAAAGTTTTTAAATATTAAAAAGATGTAGAAAAAAATCCTTGGGAACATCAGAACAAAATTTCAATGGAAATGAACCTGTTATTTAAATCTAACTTTGCATCTACTTTGCATAAGCATTTTGAAACAATGGATTTCATTTCAAACCTTTGTATTGAAAATTTTTTAGCATCATTTACATTGTGTCTTACAGGTATTTTTTTTTCTGTGGAAGATTTTCACACAAAGCGTTTCAAGATGCTTTGCTGGAGACTGAAAAGCGACAGGGTACAAGCCCCGGTTCCATTTAAGCACGACGCCTAGAGTGTCTGAATGTGTGTAATTTTAGGCATATAAATGGATATGTGCAGGTACACTCAGATAGAGCTTTCCTTCATCTCCTAGTGTGAAGGACATATGCCTTTGGAACTTTATTCCAAAAATATGCATCCACTTAAAAGAAACTCATTTTAGCCCTTTCCTTTAGATTAAATTCTAATGAACAAGACAGGCACGTGCAATTTGTCTGTCACACAGACTGTACCTAGGAAAAAGAGAGAATCATTGAAATAGATTATTATAGCAAGTTAATCTCTTACTGTATGAATAGATTGTTTTGTAAAGGGAAGAAGATGAAATTTTATAATTATCTGAAAATTATGTCTGGGGTGAAAAGTTTAATGAAGCCAGACAATGACACAAATGTATCACATTCATATGAAAATGTTTATATTAATGTTATATTTTTTCTTTGGCTTCTAACCCAAACAGTTTCTGCTAAATTCCAGTGAAAGCCTAGGAGACCTATCCTTTGTAACAGAAGTACAGGAGTACCAATAGATTGATTTGATTTCAAAATTATTAACAAGCATTCTTCTTCCATGCTTTTCTTTTGGACAATGCAAAAAATTAAGAATTAAAAGATTATTCGTGATTAATTTTTTGTAACTGAAGGGAATCCAGGCAACAAATTCCCATTTAAAGTGGTTATCATCCCAAACAGAGAAGTAAAAATTATTTTTCAGGACTTCTTGACCTATTTAATCAAGTCCCTACTGTTAGGGAAACGATCTCATTTCTGACTTGCACTTTATTTATCTCTTATGTCTTTATCAGTTGATTAATGTTAAATATGCAGCTTAATCTTCCTTAGAGAAAAGTAATATTGATTTTATTCACTGGATAAATTAATTTCCATCAGTATTTTAACTTCAATAGATTCAGAATTTTTCCTGAGGAATAGGAAGAAATACTACTGAAAGGAAATGAAGTTTTGCTATTGATGAATCAGGAAGTACCATGCATTTCACTTTGATAGCGGAATTAACTGGAGCATCAAAATGGCTATGGATCAGACTTTAAATTCATGCCAGAATTTATAAGACACTATGGTAATTAATTTATTACAATTATGTGTCATTTAAACATCATATTCTTTGTAGATGTGTGGGAAAATGCTTCAGCTAACCTTACCATGTAAGAAAAAGTATACAGGTTATAGAGAAATAGTGTGTTAAGATCTTCAGTTACTTCTAGGTGTTTAATTTCTCAAGTATATGCTACTGAAACCTTCAACTGTAATTATTTCTTTTAGAAGATGACTTTTGATGGATTGTTTTAGGTACTTAATTAGCAGCATGTTGCAAAGGCAGGTGAGCCTAACACAGGCAGGATAATTGGTAGTGTTAATGCTTGTGTCGATGATGCAGCCTTAACAAGCGATGAGATACCACATGAGATATTGCATGATGGTCAATGCAGCCTAATACATTTTGACCATCTGGAGGTGTTAGGAATGGAGTTCCCCTCCACAGAAGAGGAGGCACGTGGTGTGAGAGACTTGCACTGCTGGAGCACAGTTCTGAAAAGATTCCCTCTTAATTATAATTCTTCCAAAGTAAGTGATTTTTACAGGTGAACTTCACATAGGTTTGCTACATTCCTGAAATCTTTTACCATATAGTTTTTTCTTCCCTTTTATATCACAAAAAAAAGATTCCTTCTACCCCAGGGGCCTTATCCCAGAACGAATATCCCCTACCAATCAAATCTCCCTAAATTAAAATCAACGAGGTTGGAAGCTGTATTTGTTTTCGATGAGAGCCACCTAATCTGAGCAGAAAATTGTAAACAGTGCTAAACAGGACTGGCATCATGCTGTCGTGTGAATCATCACGCCGTCTCAGAGCCGCACAATTTTGAAAAAGGCAAAACTCAGGGGAAAACTGAATTTGAAAAGTTATATAATCTTGAAAGAACAAAAAAACCCTCTTGTTTTGTAAAAGCTGTACAAAATCTCTGGTCTTGTATTCTGGCTTTCTACAAGAATGAGGGAAGGGAACCAATTTTTACTCTTATACTCCAAAGATTCTGTCCCTGTAGATTAAAATGTGATTGATTTCTTAATATTTCATTTGCCAGGATGTTTGACAGACATGCCCAGATTCACATCATGTCTCCTTGAATGCTTTATTCCATGAGCACTTATCAGCAGTTGCTGTCTGTAAAATGTATTAGGTATGCCTGTTAATACTCTGACAGTTAATAAGTTCTCAGTTGGTTCAGGAACTAGAAGTATTTGTTCATGTTTGAAGATTAATAATAGGTTAAGTTTGGCATTTAAAAGAAAAAGGGATTCTCTCCCCAGTTTATTCCAGCCTCCAAACATAATTCACTTCTTGGTGTGTGATAGTTTGGAAGTTTTACTTTAAAGAATGATTTTACAGAGTGTTTAGACTAGCAACTCCAGATTTTGGAAATTGCTGCAAAGGTTTAATAATGGAATCAATTTAACCCAAATTCAGCAAGTGATTGTGATTGAGGTAGTAGCTGCACACCCAGCAAGGAGTTCTGTTGCATCCCTCTGGCCTTAGGCCTGGGTCAGAAAAGTGGTGGCATTCCTTGCTGTGGGCTACCATATGCTATCTCTGTGACTAGTTGTGGGTGGTGGAGGCTGTTGTTGGTCAGTCATGGTCTGAGGCTGAGGAGCATGGGAACACGGGCACCATTCCATCCTTCGAGTAATTCCTGAGTAATGGTTTACATGCACACGCACGCCCTTACGGCACAGAGCTGGAGATGTGTGACATTGCTATAACTCATTAATGCTTGTTAAAGGGCCTGGTAAGGGCTTGTTAAAGGAAACTCATAATGTGAGAACATCAATGTTAAAGGCTACTTGTAAAATTAAGTACTGCCTTGAGAAAGAGAGGCTTACCTCTACTCCAGGAGCTGTTATATGAGGAAGAGCTATCGCTAGACTTTTGTTTATCTCTTACAAAAAGACAGGGCTTTATACAACTCAGTGGGTTTTCATCAAAAGTTGTGAAGAAGAGAATTGGTGAAGAGTGATCTTCCAAAGCAGCAACAGTTTCTAGCCTATTTGCAACAGATCTATAGAGGTTTGTGTCTTCCTCCTCTTGACAGTTCTTTGTATCAAATAAATTATTTGCCTACCTATTTTGCTACAGAACAAGGGGAAACCTCAGGAAACAGACTGAATTTGGTGGGTCAGGGCAAGAAGTTTGGACATAAAGAAAGTAGAGAGGGGATCTTGACAATAGCAGTGAAAGGGCTAATTTATCTGTCTTTGTGAAAGTGTTTGTTGGTAAGACTGGCTTATCAGCCTGATTTAAAATGATGTGGTTAATTTTAAAATGACAGTGTTAAATGAGGATGATCAGACACGAGTCTCATTCTGATGTCTGTTTGTTGGGTGATGCACCTGTTCTTCCTGTAACAATTTGCACATTTCATTTTTGTAAACAATGAGCATTATAAAATCATTTTAATAAAAATCTGTGGAAATGTGAGATTTGAGAACAAGCTGATCCCAATATAATGTAAATGAACTGTCAAGTGTAGTGTTGGCCAGGGCCAGACCTTAAAACATTTCTGAAAATAAACAAGTGTCTATCTGTAACTCGTGACTCAAAACCAGCTCCAAGTGCTTCCAGAAGTGGGGCCTGTGAGCACTTTACCCCCTGGGGTATTTCTGAGCAGATGAGATGGAGCAGCTCTGGAAATGAAGTGAAAGCTTTCTGCTCTCTATCTGCGGACCATAGTCAAATGGAGGATCAGTGAGTTTAATGCAGTGTTTGACATGAATGAAAAGTAGCTAGATTCTCTCATGAAAAGTAGCTAGATTCTTTCAGCCAGACATCTAACCCTCTTCAAAACTTTGTCTCTTAATTTTTAATGTCATCTGCCTCCTCACCCACTGTGCCATTTGATGAGATGGCTCAACAGATTCACATCCTTTCTAAACGTCCATCTCCTGATTTCTACCCTTTATGTTGTGTTCTCCTTTTTGTTTCATCTCTGTTCTGTCTCTTTTCAACTCTCCCTGCTGTCTTAGTCTTCAAAACTGCTGTCACGTCTCACTTATCAACTGTTGCTCCCATCTTCTGTCAGATTTCTTGAACAAAACCAGTGTAAACAGCTTAACTCACCTCTGATGTTAACTGAAATCAGCTGTAAAGCTGAGTTTATACCATATTCATTGACAGAGAGAGATTATTAAACATAATTATATAGAATTGCAATGCAGGAGACATGAATTTATTCAGAAATCTAAATCTTCTGACATTTCATGGTGTGTTTACATATTTAATTATGCTGTTCATCCACAAATCAGTTTTTCTTTCTTCAGGTTGTAAGCCACTCATTTCATTCTCATCTGTCCATTTACCTCAGATTCCTCACCAGAAATCTACTGTACATAAAAACAGCCACCAGAGTTGTTACACTGCCTGTTGCCTTGGTGATCCTGTTGTGTGGGTACATCACGGTTATCTGTGTTTGAGACTTGCACTGCTCACACTGTACCACCTCTGCTATGCTTGATGGCAACCAGGAAATTTTCTTTTGTTCTCAGCTTTGTCATTTTCTTCAGAAGAGTTTTTGAGGTCAGTAACCTCTACAAAAAGTTCTGAAATTCTGTGTTAGGATCTTAATACTTTTCAACCCATTTCTCCCAAACTAAATGTCACAGAAAGAGGAATCTTCATTTAATTTCACAATGTAGTTTTAAAGTTTGAAATTAGAAGTCATAGGGTGGGCTTGCACTGCTCATCCCGAGTTGGTAGGAGGATCTCACTAAGTAGGCAGCACCCTATAATGAATGTATGTAACGCTCTGCGTGCTGTAGATGTTAAATAGCTAGCAAAATTGCTTTTCTCCACCAAAATAGCTTCCATCACCCTCAACACGTGTATGTCAGGGAATATCAATACACAGCTTTCAAAAATCATACCTGCCTGTTTACTTAATTTATTTTTCAACTTCATATAGGTACTCTGCATATGCATAGAGAAATAGAAAAGAAATAGTGGCTTGAACCAACACCTATGCCCATAACCTCCTTTCCACACCAAGTATGGTCTGAGCGGAGGTGGAGGTCCTATTCCCTGTTTAAAGGTGGCTTCATGCTCTACACGTCACAAGTCTTTCCAGGATGACACTGAACCTGGTAAGTGCAAATTTGTCATTCCAACACAGGTAGAATAAAACACAAGATCAGAGAGAAGTCTGCTTTGAAGCTGCAACTTTTTGGTCTTTCCTCTCTCTCAACTTTTGTTAGAGTTGATGCACTCTTCTTATTTGTGTCTAGGGAAACAAAATATGGATCTGGCAGTATCCAAAATGATCTCAGTTGCTTAATTGTTATGTCACATTGCGCATAACACATTGTGCATTACTGCTTTCTGGAATTAAAACTACCATCAGTAGACTTTCAAATAGACTGGGTTCTCCAGATGAGCTTATGTCCTGAATGAATTATATTGGATACAGTTAGAATAAGAAAAAGTAGTCATTGAACTTAATCTGTGGGAGAAAAAGAAGGATGTAAGTAAGGCTTCTAATTTGTACATTAATACAAATGGTAGTAGTAGCCTTTTGTGACTCAGAGGTCTGGTGAATAAGTCTTATGAGGAGAGGCTGAGGGAGCTGGGGGTGTTCAGCCTGGAGAAAAGGAGGCTGAGGGGAGACCTTCCCGCTCTCTACAACTCCCTGAAAGGAGGGGGTAGCCAGGGGGGTTGGTCTCTTCTCCCAAGGAAACAGGCAATAGGACAAGAGGAAACGGCCTCAAGTTGCACCAGGGGAGGTTCAGATTGGATATTAGGAAAATTTTTTACACTGAAACGATTATTAAACATTGGAATGGGCTGCCTAGGGAAGTGGTTGAGGCACCATCTCTGGAAGTATTCAAAAGACAGGTTGACATAGTGCTTTGTGACATGGCTTAGTGATGGCTTTTTATCAGGGTTAGGTTGATGGTTGGACTAGATGATCTTCCAACATAGACAATTCTATCATTCTATGATTCTATGATAACAAAATGAGTTATGACTTCAGGAACTGACTAAAAGCTGTGGCTCAGCCCCAAAGGTTTCAGTTTTCCCATCTCTGTATATCCTTACATCAAACCACCTTTAATCTTTTAGTATAAGTGATGGAAGACTAAATTGTGCAAGTCCGTCATTTCAGACTGGAATGTACTTAATGATACCTTGATCTGTGATCTCTGGGATGGAAGAAAAATTAGGTTAATTATTTATTTATGTGTTTTTACCTTGAGAAATGACAAAAAAACCACCCCTTTTTAATTTGCTTGAATTATTTCATTTTGGTAATAGATCCAGTATTAAATGAAAGAAATAATTTGACCAATTGGTTTTTAATTTCTGATCAAAAGTAAATGCTAAAGTGGATTGATTCTGACTTAAGGAAAGTGTAGCATTCAAATATCTATTCAGCTTTTTTTTTTTCTGTCATGCAAAATTGGGAAAACATTAAAGTTGGTTTTTTTTTCATTTAAAATATAATTTTACATGTAACTATTTTTTTTATTCACAATTTTACAAAAATATTTTGCAGCTTTATTTTTCTGTTCACAGCCTGAAAGAGAATCAGACATAATGTAGTTTTCACACAGGTAAACAAACTTACTTACAGCCTTTTATTAAGAGATTCTAAAAGTCTATTGAAACACAAACTCTACATCCTTTTACGGATACTTCATTTTATTCAATAATATACAAGGAATACTTGAGAATACCCACAGTGGGTAAAACTTGAAAAAATAGGGATACTGAACAAGGTTGTTAAGGTGGTATGTGAGGTTCTTCTGCAACTGCAGAACATGCAAATATCAATGACCAAAAAAAAAAAAAAAAGGCTTAAAGAAAAGTTGTTCTTCACAGAAGTACTGCAAGAAAAACATGCTATACTTTTTAATTATAACAATGAATTTCATTACTATTTGATAAACTCTTTTCAGAGTAGCATTTTCTAGGATGGTTACAGATGAACAACGGCATGCAGGAGCATAGTGATACACTAATATTTTGGTGGGGGTAGAGTTGCTTAATGTATTTTCTGACAACATCTTTGATTGGCAGCAAGGGATTAAAAGACACTCCACAACATTAACTTTATCTTAGTAGGGAAGTGTGATTATAGGATTTAATGGGCCTCTCAGCTAACCAGTCCGTACTGAGCAGACTGGGACTACCTGGTAACCAAGGATATTTCCAGTGTGAAATAACAGAATGAGGAAACTCTCCAGACAGTGGGTTAAATAATTTTCTTTCTCCTCTTGAAAAAGTGAGAGTTATTCTTTTGATTTCTTTCCCTAATCTTTTGCTTCCCAGTGTTGACATTTGACACATTTATGATGTTAGGGAGAAAATAGATAAATTCATTTAATCATACCAGTTTAGACAAGTGCCAACTTCTCCAAGGAGTTCCAGAACAGTCTTACTGTCACTCTGTGAAGACATCAGGGTAAGGCTTTTCTGACCATAAGAAGCACTTTGTGAATCTTGGGCGTAACCTACATAAGAAGATGCCAGAAAAAACAGTTTATTGGCCAACAACACAGCCAGTGGTTTATGATAAATAAAATCCTCCCTTTTAACATACAAAGCCACTGGCAATTACAGGCTGATTGTGCAAATCATAAGCTCTGCTTTGGAGAGGAATTTTATCATTTCTGTCTTCTCTTCATGCTTTTTTTTTTTTTTTCCAGCTACAAGCAATGAAGAATGTTCAACTTCTCTCATGTTCTTCTTCTGACAACTTAAGTCTCCTTGACCACTAAGATGGGGATGAGGATCTCATCTGAGCTTACTGTGAGTATTTGCAATTTTTTTTCCATCTCAGCTGCCCTAACTTTCTTTATCCACTTTAATTTAAGTCAAGGAGGATTCATTCTTTCCTTAATTTTTTAAGAGATACATTGTCGTGTTTCACTTCAGGAAGAAATTTGGAAGGGTCAATAATCTGTACATTAGCAAAGTCTGTGAGGAAGGAACATTTAGTCCAGTTTTTTCCTCTCCTGTAAGCAAAATATGCACAACAAAATAAAAATCAGTCATCAAAATGAAATGTATGTTAATTTCAGGCATAACCGTCAAACAAACAAGTGGTTCTTTCCTCTTGATGATTGAGATAATTGACTTCTCTGAAATGAATATTCACAGATAAGTGGTGTTTGATACTGAATGTTCAGTTCAATTATGGCCCTAAAGCAGGACACCGAGACATAAAGTGAACTGGGTTTAATAGGTCACTGTTTTCATCCCTCCCTCCCCTCATCATGAGCACAAGAGAGCAGAGAACTGGGGCACTATCTAATACATTGTTTTCAATTTAAGTTTTGTTTTTGTAAATTTTGAGCAGCTGCTTTCTCCAAGGCCAGGGATCTACATTTTATAATGAGCTCAAAGAAACCCCTGAAACCTGTGCCTACACCTGCTGCAGATCTGTCTAGTGTGTGGGTTTTATATGCTTTGATTTCTTTCGCAGAGCCATGTTTCACCTGTAATGATGTTTATCACCCGTTTCAGTGAAAGATATGTTAGGGACGGTCATTTCCAGAGGTCAACACTTTGTCCTGGTGGAAAGGCATGTATCCTCCAGGGATGAGGGTTGTTTGGGTTGGCGTTTTGGCACCCAGCAGAATTATCTAAACTGAACAGATCAAAGGGTAGAAGCTGAGCAAAGAGATTCTGCTATTGAGCAACTGATGGATGGCTTCGTTTGCCTACAAAAAAGCAGCCCTTCAGAGAGCACGGCAGGGAAGTCATTCCAGTACAGTGTGAAAATCCGACAGCATTAGGGAATGAATGGCCCTTTTACAGTCGTGGGATCTAAAATAAAACCTACAGCTGTGCAGCCAGGAACTTCACTGTATAGCAGTGAGAAACACAGGACAATTCAGGGCAGCGTTCCAGGCTTAATCCAGTCTAACTGCAGACTCTCACCCCTATATCTCTCCTCCAAATAAATTACTTTCCCATCGGATCGGTGAGTCATGTTCCAGCAATACAGTGAATGACTCAATCTAATATGAGGAAAGAGTGAGGAACACGTCAATGGAGTTAAGAGGGGAAAGGAGAGAGAATTAAACCATCGCTTCTAGCAGCGACACACAGTTTGATGAAATTAAGCACAACATGAAGCTGTGCCTCCAGAGAGCTTGGGTGAATTGGAAGTATTTTAGAAAAAAAAATAATTTGAAGCCTCTTGCTATGAGGAGTAAGTAGTACAGTGCAGTTTTGAAGTATTTCTAGAAAGGAGAGAAATGTTTTATGATGGTTTTGTGAAGAATTAAGTCTCTGAAAAAATAAGAATTTCCCTGAATCAGGATAGAACATTTATTTTTCCGGTCGGATTTTTACAAACACCTGACCTGTTCAAGCAGTTTAGCTCATTTAGCTCTCATTTCCCATCAGTTTAGGCTGACCCTAGTCCTGGCACACATATGCAACAGCTGCTTCTGAATTTTCTCAAACTGAGTTTACTAATGGTGAATGTTAACTCATTTCAGTTGTAAATAGGACGAAGCACCAGCTCATACAATATTTACTGTCCTGTCTGCATTCCTTTTCTTCGTCTTCCCCATTCATTGCCTTTTCCTGCAACTCTCTGGCCTCTGAAAGACCATCACTGTTTAATTCTTGTGCCATCTTTTTTTCATTGCACGGTAGGGTAGCAAGGTTTTTTTTTTTATAAGTCAAGTTTTTTTTCCTGCGGAGGTACAGTGCAATCCATTTGAGGCTCTCATCCATCTGGTGTGGCACATATAGTATCTGACATTGGGGCAGGTTTATAAGTAGAGCACTGAGAGCAATTAGCATTTGAATTAAAGCTACCTGTGGATAACAACAGGTGATTACCCTATTTAACAGCTGTTAAGTGGTGTTATTTGCCAGCTATAGACCACAGACTGAGTGAATTGTATGCATACAAATTGAAGTTACTGTGCATACAGATGAAGGACATTAATTAAATAATATTTTTGAAATTGCAATTATGATATGTAGAGCTTGGTTCAAAACAAGTAACCGGTAGCAAAAGAAAGGGTTTGGGAAGTGGTTCAGAATGCAGGACAACAACATCTTAAAGGTTAAAAACCTGTATATTTTGGCAGTCTGTTTTGTTCCAGAAGCAGAAAAACAAAGCTTGCTATTTACACTGATTCAGCTTCTGGCAAAAAGAGAAAATAGTAAGAAACTAAAGCACATAAGATTATTTTCTCCTTCTGTTTTATCTTTGCGTTTCCAACGAGTCTTAATCAACCCCGGTGTTCTTTGGGAAGTACAACATTCCTGCTGTACAAGCCCACTTGCCTCCTTGGGTATGTGGGAGAAGCTGCTTCACTAACTCACTCCCTTCTGTGCTGGGGGTGGATGAATGTCTTTTTTGAACATTTGTGTAGCATATGGCTGTGCAACATCCTCTTAAATCCGTGTGGGGTCTGTACCACGGTTCTGCTTCACGTACTGCTGCAGAATATCTTACTGAGTCTGGCTGCGCCTTCCCCAGTAGACATTCTCGTTTGCTGAAAAGTTTTTCCTTTGAACCTCTTCTCCAAGGGCATGGGTTTTCAATGACCTTTTTTAAGACCTCCCAAGGCATAAGAAGGGAATCTATCCTCCGAGAAGGGCTGATTAGATTTCTGCATTAAGCATTTGCTTGCACTCAAAAAACTAAATTATTTTATCAGTGATGATTGGTCTCATCGCTACTCTGGAGCTGCCTGAGTTTGGTGTTAAGTGCAACTGTCACAAATTACAGGATGAACTTAACTTTTTCCCTGTGGCACAATTATCCATTCAGTTAAAAAGCTCCCATGATTTGTGCATGTGTGTGTTTTCGTTGAATTAGTATGAATAGAGACATCCAATTCATATACACAGAGATGCAGACATTCAGTGCTCCCTTCCAGAGCACTGGGATGCAGGGTAAATACTACAGCTTAGAAGGGTTGGCTGTTGATTTTTATTAATGAGCTGCCCGATTAAAAGATTTGCCAAACTAGGTATTTGAACTGAAATGAAATGCCTGTTAGCCTTCTGATTCTAGCCAATTGTATGCTACAGCCAGCCAGAAAATTATTATACTGACAGTCTTAGTTAACCCGAATTTGATGTGGGTCGGAACTGAATCCGTCTGCTATTAAGAGACTCATAACGACTTAAAGAAGTTTAAGTTAAAGGACCATACCCCTCAGCCGTAGTTACATTGCAGAAGGCTTGGACTGTTCACAAATAAACCCTATGCCATAGAAACAATTATTTGAATAAAGTTCAATAACAGTTTGATATAAAAACACCTTCAAGTGCATCTTTTCCATAGGGTTACCCAGGGATGGTTACCTCAGTGATGGTGGTGCTCACCCATTCTTCTCCCCCAGCCTTAGACCAGAGACAAACTCCCTATTTGTGGGCAGGCTCTCTTTATACAGTAGAATATACATCTTTTTTCTTTTGATGTCAAGCAGGAAATTACTTACTCTTTCTAGATAGTTTCCTGTCACAAGTACTTTGAAAAGTTGCAGAAATTCCCTGCCAACCAACCAGGATTTGCTAAAGCCACCAGTCCTATAATAGTGCCAAATTCTGCATTGGTACAGGTCCCTGTTCAGAATGCCCCAAGCTTTTGTCCTAGCCAAGCTTAAATAGCTTGCTTTCTTTTAAAACTGCAGAATGGTTACCACTGTGTGTGCAATATCCTTGATAGATGATAAGATTAGCACGATAAGCAATGTGTATCTTTTTTCCTTTTGCATCCCGCGTGGCGTGATGGATATCTTGGATGAACAGGAGGTCTCCTAGTGCAGGGAGACAGCAGTACGATGAAAATCGGTGGGTGAACAGCACATACAGAGCAGCTGAGGAGAGCAGGACATGCTGGTCCCATAGCTGGAAAAAAAAAAAAAAGCCCCAGGAAAGCGTTGCTAAAGCAGCTCTCTGTGGAGAGTGTGTGGCACAGCGGCACCAGCCAAATTCATCTTGCCTTTCCCAGGCCTTCTCCCTACTGATCTATATCTGACAGGGCTATTTCACACAATACAAATCCAAATGTGGCTATTTAAAGATAACCAGCTGAAGTAAAAATATATAGAGAGCGAGCCCTAGATATTTCTTTAAATTAAAAAAGACTGGTTGAAAGTGCAGAGAGCATAATGCAGAGAGGATAACGGTGTGCTCTTGGCCAGTGACAGCCCTTACCTTCAATAGCTCACGAATCATGGTGTCTGAAGTGAGAATTCCGTGTTTCAGTGTAGACCTAAAGCCATTCTCTATCCAGAGGAAAAAATCATTTGTCTCTAAATCACGAGACATGCAAATTTGAAATTCACTTTGTTATATAGCAAAATGATTTGAAATCTTTTTAGGGGTATATGATTTTAACGGTGTGACTGATAATATCTATTGCAGAGACCGTAGTTTATGTAAACCACACATCCACGTGACCTGCAAACATGCAAAATTGATTCATAAGCTTAGTTGTTACTTAATTATCACATTAAGCTGCAAAGGAAATTATAGTATGTTGTAAATATTTTGATTTGTTCTCTGTTATGTGTTTGGTAATGACATACCAATCTATCACGACCAAAATATGGAATATGCAAATGCATGTTAACTAATAGATTACTAATATATGGAAGAAATACGGCAATTGTGGTACTTTATTGGAGCCACAAATCTTTTTTTTTAATATATTTTTGTGGCTCAAAAACCTAATAAATAAAGGATGAAAGAAACTTCACCTAATTAAGCTACTGCATTGTAATGCTAGCACTATTGATAGAATAGCTATTTAGCAACATTGTAATGAATGTTCAATTGTCACAGCTTTGGAAGGTATTACACAGTAGTTTAATACGTTGTTTCTTTTCTCATCGTTGCTTTTAAACACTGCTTAATATCAGTCATGTTTGTGTTCAGTGGTTTCCAATGTTTCACAGAAAAAAAGAATGCTACAATGTAGATTTGCATTATTTAAAATTTACTAACCCAATCAGTTTAAAAAGTGAGTAGAATAAATCTTATTAAGTCACTGGGTTTTTTTCACAATGCTTATAATAAATAATTCTTGCAATAAATAAACTAAACTTTATTAGTAAATAATAAAGTAAATGCATCAGGCTGAGAAGAATTATGTGTTCCTTTCAGAATAGAGACATACTCTTCAGTGTTCAGACGCCCAGGGGTAATATTTAATTAACCCACTCAGTTATAAATTCATGCAGACTTTTCTTCATCATAATAAAACCCATAGCAGAAAATGCCTCAGAAATTATCCTCCCTCAGACACCAGCTAATATTAATTTACCAATTGTTTAATCAGAAAACCATTGCAAATAGAGATGGTTAAGGGCTCAGGTGGCCCTCAGAATTTTTTAATGTTCCTTTGCTGCTGGTCTGTGTTATCAGGGACTTGTCAAGCGAGTAATCATCTGGTCCAAACTCAGAGATTAGTTCTAGATGGACATTAGTACTCATGTCACATCTCTACTACAAAACCTTCCTTCCCTTTCTTTGCTCATTCTGCATGTGGCACTCCACACTTGCTCTGCCCAAACGTCCCCATCAGCGAGATGTTTGCTTTTTATATTCATACTAGGTATGGCCATCAGTGCAGGTCTTTGCCGAAAGAACACAAACTGGGGACATAAAACAACTATGAAACAGCCATGACTTGGCGATTTGGTAGATTTCTGACATGAAGGACTATACCAAAGTCATTACCATCATCTATAATTATCTTTTTAATAGCGTGAGCTAGTCATGTTCACACAAGTGTAACTGTTGACTCTTATTAGAGTAGGTTTATATGGGATTGAGGTAGATAGAAAGATGATCTCTCTCTTGTCCAGCTATTGCTTTCCTGAACTCCTCAGTGTCCCCTGTTTAAATAAAAATTTAATCCAAACTGGGCAAAGTGTGCTTGGTGTTCCCCGTTGAAACCTGCCAGAATCCTTAAACCACCAGCTTTTGTGGTTCACTGACTACCTGAATGAATTATTTTCAACTGATTTGGCACATCTTCAAAGGAACAGATGGTTCCATCTTTACTGCAAAAACAATAACTGCAGCAACAACAAAATAATCTGTTATTCTGCCTGGAAACTCTTTGAATATAAGGGAGAATTTGATGACCATCTTACATTCCTGACAATTACCTCAAGGAAGAAAAATATTTCTCAAGAAAACCACACTATAATTTACTAAGCAAAGTATCTCATTGATGGAGCAGTTGTCTGAGGTTGTGGAGAGACTAAACTTTTATGCAAAAGTTTTTAATAGGACCTCCCCAGCAATACAGCAGCTGGAAAGAGAGAGATTATGAAAATATGGTGTTGAGAGAACTTCTTTATTGAAGCTAAAAATAAACTAATATATGTTACAAAGAAAAGCTTAGAAGAAGAAAATGGGAGCTATTCTCAAAGAAGCACACATGACAAGATTAGGAATATGCAGCAAAAGTGTGAGAGATTTCAAATTTCAAACAGCCAAAAGTTGTCCAGATTATTATCCAGTTTCTTTTAGAGAATGTTTTTTAATTGTCATGGTCTAGGAGTGTTTCTTATAAACCAGTATCCAGTGCATCTTTGGAATGGGATCCTTCTGAATTTACCTTTTAGCTTCTAATATTGCATAGGAAAAGCAAAATAATCGACAAGTTAATTTTCTTCAATTATTGAAAAAGAAGTAATCAGGTATACAAGATCAACATTAGGGACACAGCAATAAATGATGTTCATGGTTTTAAAGACGTACTGGTTTGCAAGTTTTAAGGGTAATATAAAAAAAGTGACATTCATTAAGAAGAAAACCTTCCCCTGTACAGATTGTCAAATATTAATATGAAATCTGATTTCTTTTTTTAGTATCTATTTTTAAATTCTGAGTAAATTCTTCAGGATACTGGAGAGCATTACAGAAGAGATACTCTCCTGCATACAATACCTATGCCAGTGTCAGTTTTCTGTCTTCTATAGGTAATTCTAATTATTGGGAGTGTGCCACAGAAGAAATATTTGGGGAGCTACTTTTACTAAACTACATTTAGTTGCCGTACCTTTGGCTTTTCAGCTGTTCTGTTCAGGTGGTGACCAGGGCAGGGAGAGGATCCTGCTTAAAATCAGTATGATGCGGACTTAATTTTCTGGTTCTTTTTCAGCTAGATTTGCTCCCTGATCCAATTCAGTGCATGGATCTGGTGATGAGACAGCCGCGTGGGGGTAGGAATAAGCCCTAAGGAGCACAGACTCCACAATCTAGTGCTGCTGCTGAGTAAATGCTCGTCAGGCCACGGCTGGCACGAACAATTGTGTTTCTCTGCTCTTGGGTCAGGCAGAGCCAGGCTGCGTGAAGGAAACCTCTGCTTGAGACCAATGGATGTGATTTGCATTGACGGGAGGCCTTTCGGGGGAAGTGGTTTAGATGTCGAGGGGGTTCTCTGGGGTAGATTATTCCTACAAGCAGCCCTGACAGGTCAGGCAATTCCTGCAGCCTGGCAATATTCTCAGGGAAGTGCTTCTGCGGTAATGTGGTCTGCTCCCTCGCTGAGGTACAGCTGGTATTTAACCGAGGGTTTCGAGGGCCCTGAACATCTGTCAGAGAGGGTGAACAGGTGGAATCCAGCTGTGGCCACAGTTGTTCCTTGCAATTCACGGATTATGCTAAATCCTATGAGATGCTCCTTAGATTCCCTAAGAAAAGCCCTTTACTTGCAGGTTAACGTCTTGCCCTCAGTCTGTAGCCCAGGTCTCTGCTCGGGGAGGGTTTTATTTGCTGTTTACACAATAGAAGCTATAACAAGGAAACATGGAAGCATCCTTAGGTTTTAAATAATTGTATTTGCTAAGTATACACAAAGAGCTTGACTGCACTCTCACCATTGATCTGACTCTTTTCTGGCAGCTGCTTTACCCTGATGCACAGAGATAATTTTTTGAGTGCTTACAGGATACTTACAGGGGTATTTATTTTTCCTGTGTAATAAAAATGATGGTAACAATTAGCAGTCAGCAAACAGCCTATGGCATGATTACAGACGTAGGTAGCTTTTTGAAATACTTTGTGTGCTTAACAGAGTAATTTTATTTTGCTTAAGTACTACTAAAATATTCCTTACACTCAAACATTCCTAGAGGGGAAAAAAGCCATTGTATAAGAAAAAGGTTCAGGCTGTTCTTAGTGGGATCAATACAGGTCCTCTGTTTACACGATTCTAAGTAGGATATGTTGGGTGAAATACTTTGGGGAAAAGTTCTCTTACTGAATATTGAATGATAGGACTTCTTTTTCATAATTGGTTCGTATTTAATGAGTGTGTCATGAGGCCTACATTTAAGCTAAGTTTAAGAATCTGTTTTTCTATGGATTATTGAAGGAAGACCAAAAGCATTTAATGCACATGACTTGAGCAAAAAATGTTTTTTTCAGTATGTAACAAATAAGGTGATGCAAAATAAAATGTCTCTTTCTTTTCTCCTTTTATATTCAGTGGTTGACAGTTCTTAGTTTTTTTTTTTTTATTCTGTATCTTCTATTATCTGTCATTTTTCTCATGTCTCTAAATGAGTTGTAACTTTCAACCATTTTGTTGTCCATCAAAATCAGAAAACAGAGAGATCTCACCAATTGATAACTTTTGATTTCTCAGTGCTACGTGTTCTGTCATTCTCGGCTCAGCCTCAAATTTAGGATCTCTCAGTGGAAGAAGAGGGATCTTTGGTGAATACTGACTTTGTCACAGCTTGACAGCACATTATTATATGCCTTAGTTTTGTAGGCTTTGCTATCTCATGTTTATTTAGCTGAAAATTGAAAATAAGTTGAAAATTCAAAACAAGTTGCAGTCAGAGCTGTAGGACAGCCTTGTTGTGGACTGCCACACATCTTAAACCTGTTCTGCTAACTGAACCTTTTTTTTTAATTAAAAAAAAAGAACTTTGGACATATGTCCTAGCTAATAATTACGCTGATGGACTTGAAGCTGTAAGTGCTTCACTGAGAAGACTGGAAAAATACACGTGGAGAGTCAAACTGAATGGTGAGATGAGTCTGAAGTTGTTCTGTTTGCGGGATTTTGCTGAATCTCTGTGGAATGTGAGTCTTTGTGCTCAAAGCGTTCTTCACAGTCCTGTTCTTTGCAAAGAGGTTGCCTTTCCGAGAAGTTAGGCAACAACGTGAGCTGTGCCTCGAGCCAAGCGCTGGCAGCAGAAGCTCCTGGGGATCAGCTGTGCAGGCGTGAGGGTTTTCTGTATTGCTTTGGATATAATCCATTATATCCATCCTATAATCCATCCTCTGAAACAGTCAGGTTCAAGAGGTACAATTCATAGCAAATGAGTGTTGGAGGAAAGAATTTTACCTAGAAAGGCTTTATACCAGCAGCAGAGCTGGGGAGAAGGGGGATTGTGCTGGTTTGTGTCCTACGGCTGGAAAAACTTACCTGTACAGATGTGAAAATTCCTGCTGGCTCTTTGGATGATGGTTTTGGCTTTCGGTGGGATGACATGGCTCTTCACCTACGCTCCGTCTAGAGGGCTCTTCCCAAAGAGCCAGCAGAAGCTGAGGTTAAACTGCATTTTCAGGCTGCTGTAGCCAGTATCTGTGGGCTGCCTTTTTAATGAAAGGGAGTGTCAGTCACTTAATGAGGGTGAATTCAGTCAAACAGAGAAAGGTTCAAGAAGAGAAACAGTCATGTAGATCTCTGAAATGATATAAAAGTATAATTTTTTAAAGTGATTTTATGAAGCGTTCTTTTTTTTTCTGTTTGGAGGTGAGGAGAACTTACTGTTGTTTTGATCAGTGATACCTCAGCATTAAGAAAAAAGTCTAATAATTTTATTTCTCTCACCTATTCTACAACTCATAGTTCAAGTTGTACAGGCTTTTAAATGCTGAGGGTGCTTTCATGTCTTCAGCACGTTTCTGCTAAAGTGTTACAATGTAGGATCACTTTTAGCTGATAATTGTGTACAACTCAATTTGTTGTTTAGTATTTTACCTAGATATGAAATGGGACAATGACATGGCAGGTACATGGCAGGTACATTTTGACGATGTGTTGCTAATTATCTGCAAGAAGCTTTGGGAAGCTCATATGAAGTTTATGTTTAAAGTTTACTGTGTTGCAGAACGCTGAAGGAAAATAGAGAGGGTGAGACAGAAGGGTAAGGAGATGGGAATTTCTGTGATGGATACTGCTGCTTCACCAGTCTCTGCCTGCTTTGTGTCTTGCCTAATTAGCTTGTATTTAATCTCTTGGAGCAAAGGGTTCCCTGCTACATGTTTATCCGTGACGAGCACAGTGAGATGCCGCTAGAGGACTGTTCCAACAGTGATAACTGGGTTTGGTGTCATGTCTTTTTTCTTTTTTTTTTTTTTTTTAGTGAAAATGAGCAAAATAAAAACCATAACTGAGATGTTTACAGTTGCAACATGGTGAACAAACAGATAAGGTAATTTTACCCCTTCTGCTAGTTACCAAAGCAACACTCACTATAAAGATCCTTTTAATTTAGTTTAGTGCTGTGAAGATTAAAGCTTAATTAAAATGCTGATATTAAAAAAAATTTAAGACCTGAAACAGCATGGAAAAATAGAAAGACATAATTATGGTCCAGTGAATACTTATCACTTGTTATGAAGCTTTGGAGAAGAGGTATTTTTTTCTCTCAAGTGAGAGTAATTTTATTCTGATCATAAACTTGAATGACCAGAACAACCTAGGATCATCGCTGTTTATAAATTAATAAGGACAGTTGGAAGGAATGTATTATTCTGCTCATAAAATACAGGATAGTAAGATTTTCTTTGCAGGTCCATTTCCTCAAAAAGTTCTCTTGCATACCCATAAAGGAGAAAGACTTTACGAAGACAAAAATAATTGCTGTATTCCAGTATTTAACATGGCTTGCATAGAAATATTTAATATTAAAGATCTCTTACTTTAAAATTAATTAATAAACATACCCTATTGTGAATTTGGAAAGGGTCAGTGGTACTAACTGGCATAGTTTCCTTTTATCAACAGAGCTACACTAATTTGTACCGGGTGAAAAGATATGTGGAGGACTCAGTGTGACATAATTATTAGAAATTCCTCCAGGAATGAGACTTTTATCCCTTTTGTTGGCTGGTTAAACATTTGTTGCTTTGCCAGATTTGTCCTAATGAGTTTAAAATCATTGTGGAGAAACCATATGTTTGCCCAGTAGAAGGCAAACCAAGACATGAGACAATATTCTTTCACTGCAAAAATTAAAGTAGTCATCTCTGTCCATGACAATGCAGGAGCACTATGGGAGGAGTAGCTTCAGCTTTTTAGCTTTTTTGATACCTGTCTTGATAGTTTCTTCAAGAACTTATTGGGCAAGATGCAATAACTATTACCCTGGAGAAATAACTCTAAAGACAACTGAACTAAAAATGCCCTTTTACTTTGTTCCTCTTGCTCAAACATTTTTAGCTAACTTTAGTCATATATCACACATTGCTTCTGTTCACAGAATCATTAGTAAAATTATATATTTAGCCTTTCATCAAAGCAACATTGCATTTATTACAATATTGTGGTGACTGCTCTTGATGGAACTCAACCCAGTATCTTAACTGTGACTTCTTGCCCCAGGATGCTGTGGAAACAGAAAGGCTACTGGACTTCAAGGACAAGCTCACGGAAATAAATCTACAGAGGTCATCGAAACTGTGTCTGGCCCAGGATGTCTGTGAAATACAAATGACCAGAGGCTGGGGGAGCCCATAGGTGAAGTATTTCATCAAAGTCTGCCCTGTTCTTAGGCTCTTTCCTGGTATCTTGTTTTGCCCATTGTTGGAGACAGGTTATTACATTACCTTTGGAGCTCTGGTCAGGTCCTGTACAAGACTCTTATGCTACTGAGCAATTCTGGCAAACAAAAATTTCAACTTTAAAAATATTATCTTTCTTTTTCTAATCAAGATACAAATTAATTTCCTGGCTTCCAGGCTAGCACATGTATATGTATATATATGAGATCTCTATGGGCCTACAGCTTGGTTAGTTAGCTATTCCAGGGTACATTGCTGATTTCATTAGCTAAGCTGTTATGAAATCTCATGGTATAATTCTCTCTGGTGGTGTCCCTGCAAAACTTAAAAAAAGAACTTTTAACCAGGCAGTACCACAGGAAGTTCTCCCACACACACTGGCTTGGATCACTGTTTTTGAGGAACCATAGATTATGAGCACATGAAGGGCTATATAATTTAATATCATCCAAGAGCAAGTGCAGTTAAATATTATAATTTCCATCTTAAGAAAAGTGAAGTATTTTTGCTCACAAAGACTTATTATTGTCTAATATCTGCTTACAGAAAAAAAAAAAAACAAAAACCAACCCATGTAAATTTATTCTAGAATTCCATTTTACAATTTACCCTGTCAGGGGCTCAGGCTATTTGTGTTTTTGACTGCATCATCTTCACTAAACTTAAAAAAAATATAAATTTCCATGGTAACCACTGCATCACACAACAAAGACATGTATATGCCACTTAGATCTTTAAAAAAGCAGAGTCTGGAATGAAATTATAGCCTGCATTTTTTACAAAATAATATTCTTCTTAGTAAATACTTGTTTTGTTGTTTTTTTCAAAGAAATTCAATTTTTACGTTAAAAACCAGCATATAAAATAGTGCATTTAAAATAGCATAGTCCTGCCATAAAACCGTTAACTTTGTGAGAGCCACTCATGCAGATGAGATCACTGGGCTGTGAGAGAAGAGAGGGAATGGGTGTGAGGCGGTGGGATTTCTCCTAGACATTATGTTTCTATTTTTCAATTTTTATTGCAGAAAAATGATAAGGACACAGCAGTCACATATATATATACACATATATATATCTTATTATCATATATATATGGTTACATTTTCAAATTGATTTGTACAGGTGCTGTCCTGTGAAAAAAAAAAAGGGGGAGACCATTCTGTTTGTCTCTAACTTTTTAATGAAGTTCAATATTTTCACATGAGAGTGAATGCCTTTAATAATGCTTCTCGTTTTTCCTCTTTCAGTTCACACACAGCATCCCAGACCCCAGATCTGCACCGTGACCCATGCAGGTAGGCTGCGTTGCAAAGAATGTGTGTAGGAGAGCTTGGAGGCAGAGCTCACGGTGGCTTGTCTGGTTACCAGTTTGGGCTCCGGTTCCTACAAGGGCTGATAAACATCTCCAGAACATCAGAGCTGAATATTCATGTCTGCTCATACAGCAGCATCAAACAGCTGGAGGTCTGTGTTGGGTACCAGCGGTGGGTTACAACATTATTTTTGTGGTTCAAAACAGGTCTTAGGCAAAAAGCCAGTATCATAGCTGACTTCTGGGGAGAAGTCTGGCATTTTGATTTTGTCTCATGGATTCCAGTGACATGCCTCTGGACTGAAGAGCGATGGATTGTGCCTGTGGCTTTAGCATGTGGCTACTGGCCTTCTGGCATATTATGCAGAGTTTCTGGCAGGGGCTGCTTGTTGGAAGAGCCCTGCTCGTGTTGGAATCACTTTCCCATTGGAATAAGCAGAGTCTGAGACTCCCTCCCTCTCTCTGCACTCTGGAAATTCTTCATCTTTTTGGCACGCAGAGCCGCTCGCCAATATTTTGCCCTCAGCAATTTTTTTATGATTGAGTTATAAACCCTGGAAATATGAGCTTATAATGAAAATGCCAGCACCACATTAAAAAATAGCAGGGGCAGCGGGCAGTGCTGTGATGATGTTCCTGCTTTGGTTTTAATCCCTTCTCCAAGCCCCGCTCTGCTTCCCGCAGCGCTGGGTGTCAGGGATGCTCTCAGCACCTGATGCTCCCAACGCAGCGTGTGTGGGCGTGCGACGGGCAGGCTCCCAGATGGGCTCCCTCAGCACACAGCCCAATTTTGAGCCCCGCTACGCCATTCCAGAAGGGGAGAGGAGAGGCAATAAACAAAGAGATGGGATGCAGTTATCATGGGATTAAATGCTTGCTATCTGTAATTGATCTTATACCTAGGAAATGCCAATAATTTGATTTGACTTCTTGTTTACGTCCTTTTACCCAACAAAATAAGGGAAGACCAGACTCCTGTCTCATGAGGAAAGGGAAAGAGCTTTCCCTTTGCTCCTGGTGCCAACAGACTCGGGCTTATTCTCCATTTCTACAGCGCTCTTTGGCTCTTCGGGTCACCTGGGTATGTCCTGGTTTCCATCTATTGAAGAACCTTTTTGAACCTAATGGACATAGTATTATCTCCTGCAACTTGACATACTTCCATCTAACTAAAATTTGCAATCTTGCCACCTTTCTTTGCTTCTTTTTGTAGAAAAAGAAAATAAAAATAAGAGAAGGTTCTGAGGAGACCTTAGAGCAGCCTTCCAATACCTAAAGGGGGGCTCGTTATCAGGGAGTGTAGCAATAGGACGAGGGTTAATGTTTTTAAACTGGAAGAGGGGACATTTAGATTAGATATTAGTAAGAAATTCTTTCCTGTGAGAGTGGTGAGACCCTGGCCTAGGGTGCCCAGAGAAGCTGTGGCTGCCCCATCCCTGGAGGGGTTCAAGACCAGGCTGGATGGGGCGTTGAGCAACCTGGTCTGGTGGGAGGTGTCCCTGCCCAGGGCAGGGCATGGAACTGGATGGTCTTTAAGGTCCCTTCCTTAAAATCATTCTATGATTCTATGATCTTGGCATCTGGCTGAAGTTTAACAGCCTGGGAGAGGGTGGAGGGCAGAGCCGCCGTGAGTAGTGGTGCCTTTGAGGGAGGGCACTTTGGAAATGCTGACAGCTTCACTTCTGCCTTTTCCTTTACTCTTCCCATTTCTCTCCTCCTTTCATCTGCCTGTGCCTTCCTCCTGTCAGGAGCTCATCTGACTGAATGCTGGAGTGGAAGATTAGGAAATTAGTAAATTAATGGTATTTGAATATCTGTTATAATAGAGTGTCACATATCCAAACACAGGATTGAGAATTCATCGCACTAGCCATTGATTCTGAATGTGCAGTAGATCACTGTGTCCATCAAGGCAATCCTCTACAATTAGTCATTCTTGACTGAAAGTTATTATTATGATAGCTGCTAATGAATTACTTTTTGAAAGTCATTCTGGTGTCACGGTGCTGGGGGCTGCGAAAGTGAAGGCAAAATTTACCATAATGAAACTGGAAGAGAATAGTGGAGTCAGGGGAAATAAAATACCCATGGATTAAACTGGATTACAAGTGGTAGTTAAAGTAAAATGAAGGAAGACTGCAAATCGAAAAGGGTGGAAAGGTTGAGACGTAAACAAAGATGAGCTGAGGAAAGAGAGGTAGTTACATTTCTTCAGCAAAACTTCCTTAAACTTTCAAAGTGGGGTGGGAATGGAAGGACCTGTTTCACAATACGCTGCTGCTTAGAGCCTTGGCTGTGCGATTTCTCCCAGCAATAGAAATGTGTTTTAAAGAAGAGTTTACATTGCTATGGCAACCGTGTAGACTGGCCATTTCTTTGCTGTACTCACAAAATAAGAGAGCATAAAATCCCAGAACATTTTTTCTGCATCTTATGCAGCCCTATAACCCATCTGTGAATCAGCCCGTGATGGTTACAATTAAGCTTTTGTCTCATTGGCCCTTGCACTTGTCTATTCTGCTTCTGTTTCCTTTCACCTGAAATATGTCCTTCAGAGGCAAGATCTCATTAATCACTGTCTTTCCCTGTAGTATAACTCTACTGATTGTCAGAGATTACCTGTAACATGTAAGCAACACATTGATGAATGAGCCCCTGAAATTTCACGTTTAATCTCTGTGGCAAAATACTATTTCTGTTAATATTGCAGTTTCTTCCCTTTAGATAATTGCACCTTTCTTGATTGTCAGATACTCAGTGAAATAAGTGGGAAGAGAGGAATGACTGTAACTGAATCACTTGTGAATTGACAACCCCTTTCTCCTCCTCCTCCTCAATTACACCATCTTTATGACAAAACACAGAGAAAAGGATGCTCTCCTATCCGGTAGAGATGAGCAAGTTGATTGGCAAAAGGTTGACATTCACAGCTTCAATACCTGAATGCTGAGCGCACCAGCTAGAGCAAGCCCCAATCCCTATGTGGGATGGTCTAGCAATTATTTTCAAAATAAATAATAAAATATTGAAAGTATCCTCTGGACATGTATTAACAAGCAGTAGTTTTGGAACCAGCCAGCGTGTTTTCTTTCGCTCAGGACCATGTTTCCTCTGGTCAGCCCGTGCCCACAGGAGTAACCGGTGAAACTGAAACGATGTTTTCATTGTTGATATTCTAATTTAAGAACAGTGTTGCACGTCCATACTTTTAAAAGATGGACCCCTTTCTATAAATTACATGTTTATATTTTCGTAGCTACTGAATGTTTTATATGCAATTTCTGTGAAAATGATATCTCCCTGACTGGTAGCCTGTCAGCTCCTATTGTATGCAATTAAAAAAGGGCAGTGCAAGCAAAGTAAAAGCCTTCTGGGTTTTTGGGAATCTAATCTTTGTAAGAAAAGGAATTTGAGATGTGAGCAGTAATGCATTGTGGTACGGCAGTGCATGAGCAGCATTTTATGTTTTTTGTTCTTGTCCTGATTACGTTGCTTCAGTGGTAAGTGAGGTAACAGTTTAAAGAACTCATTATATGGAATGACTCTGTCTGCTGCGATACTTAAAATCATCTTGCGACACTCTGGAGCTCAATGCATAAAATATTAGCTCAGTAAGTAACTCTCCCGCTGGATAGAGCCTTTTTCTTTCAGAAGTTAACCTACGGATATGAGAAATCCGTCCTTGCATATAGTGTCTGATCCAGTGCCAGTGCCTAAGGACGTCCTTGGAAAGATTCCCATCTTTAAACACTGGATCAGGGTCCTGGTGCAGTAGTTGAAGTGCTGAGGCTTGGATTGGCAGCAATAAAATATGGCATTACTGTTTTAAAGTAGGAAAAAGGCTATAAGAACATAGGTTGACAGTAAAATACTGACAAGAAAAAGCAAGAGCTGTGTGAAGGTAGAAAAAGGGAATTTATAGAAAAAAAACCACCTTGGGAATCATGAAGATTAAAATAATAGGTGTTTTTTTCAGTTTGTTCACATTTGTTACAACATACAGGCAAGGGAAAAACAAAGTATTTTTCTCCACTCAGATAAATATTATACCTGTTTCAAAGATGTGAAGGACAGGACAGAGAAGTACATCACACGGGGAAGTCGGGGGTGATTACTGCAGAATAGCCAAGGTACAAGTGTTGAGATGTCCTGCCCTAGCTCCCCAGGCTGGCATAATTAGGTGGCTGCACAATCAGATATCTTTTGCCCAGAGTTACCGAATATGGTGGGAACTGGCAAGTCTGCACATGATCTTGAAGGCACACTCAGCAGGGAAGGAGGAAAGAGCTGTAGCAGGTTTTTAAGGCTTTTGTCCTCATATTTACAAGCCTGAAGACATGAGACTCATCTCAACAGAACAGTAAGCAAACTTGGAGCAGAAGTTTAGGTGATAAGCCCAAGATCACGTGTGGTATTTTGTTAACCCATTTAGGTAAGCTGGCTTTTTGCTCCTGTATTTGCACAATGTTTTGTGCAATTAGCTTTTGATCCATGTATCCCTCTAACGGGATCGGGGCTGAACAACAGCAAGTTATTAAAGCTGACATCAGAATTTATGAGGCCCTGGTGCTCAGCCATGTGCTGTGAAGAACCAAGCACACATAAGCAAATTAACAAACCCAGTAACCTCTCTGGACATGCAGGAACCATGACATTTTGCATCGTGTTGTAGCAATGCTGGAAGCCAACAAAGAGACTGGTTTCTCTCCCAGAGCTCCAGTGAATTTGATGGCATTGCACAGACTTGGACATATATTAAACAGAGCCATGTTTACTTGTGCTGCATAAGAATCGCAGGGGGAAGTAAAATCAATGTTTTCCAAATGGAATAGAAAGAAGCCGTGAGGAAAAGAAATGGTATTTTCAAGCTTCTTTGAAAGGTAACACAAACAATGCACAGAGTAAAGAAATTCTTCGAAGAAAAAGCACTTGCCAATGTCTTCTTCGCTCTGTATTTACTTTGCTTTGGAGGCTTAAGGCATGGTAGGTCATTGGTATTATTTTAGAAGTGGGGGGGGAATCTGTGAATAAATGGGCTTTGAAGCCAATGTTTTGAATTGCAAGCTGCACAATGCATCTGTACGTCTTGACAGCAAGAGAAGACACTCAGATTTTAGAGGGGCACTGAGATGACACTGAGAGTGCATGATGCAGTCGCGTAATGAAACAGAGATCAATGTTAAAATGGATGTAACACCACTGAGGAGTACACACAGATCAATACTCTTGTAAGCCATAGAGTATAATCTCGCTATATAGGTCTTGTTAGGTAGTGCAGTCAATTCTATGAAGACACATTTTTCTGCATTTCTCGAATGTACTTCTGACTTATCTGTCCCAAAGACTGTTTTAAAACGTCCTTCTTTTAGCACGTAAAGGCTTGAATCGTTGTCTTCCCACTCATGCATGCTAAGGAAAATATGCAGTGCTTCATAGTAAACTCACAGTCCTCAAAAATGCGACATAGGAAGATAAGGTGGACAGTCAGCAATGATCTGTTAAGTCTTTGAAATATTGTTTTATCCCTGGCTCCCTTTACTCCCTCCTCCTTTTCTTGAAGGAATATATTTTAAGCACAATTACTGAAAATACAGTCTCAAGGGAAAGGGGGAGGTCAGTCTTGCAGCCCTCACTCATATTGTGCAAAGAAGTTGCTTAAGGTTATTTTCCACCTCCTGATTTTTAAAGCTTAAAACCATTAAAAAAAGATCAGAGAGTTTCTGTCCTTTCCTGCTGCATGGATAGCCTTGGAAATAGAAGGAGGCTACTGGCGTCGGCTGAGACACTTTCTCTCACACATAGGTGTGTGTGTATGTACCTATGTATATTGCCTAAAGATTTCACGCTATCCACATTTATTCTCATGCCACTGCAAACTTAATGCCTCTGAGAATCCCCTTGTTTTCACTTTTATAGTTGGATGATTTGCAGGAACTGTTGACAGTCAAGCTGTGGGTAATGGCTCCAGCATGCCAAGTCAAACTGGTTCCCACAAGGAAATAGCCAATGTCAGTGTAAGAGAATAGTCAAAAGTTTATTTCCTCCTTGACAAGCGGAAATTTATTTCCTCCTCTTGAGTGGAAGAAGGGAAAATGGTAGCAACTTGAATCTGCTTTAAGTTGATCCCCTTATACTGGTTCCAACAGGTGCAGATGACATTCATCAGTGCAGGTGCTGCCAACCAGACGGGGGTCAGGGAGAGCACGAACCTGCACCCGCAGGAATTAACTGCAACATTCTCTGCCGTTGTCCTGCAGGCGTTTGATGCTCAGTGTCATTGAACCTTCATCTTTTTGTGTCTTAAGCTTGCCAGCCTGAGATAGCACTGCTCAAAATGTAGGCTGCTGGCTGGTTTGATATTGTACAACATTTTGTCTTAGAAAGGAGCTGATTGAGGAGTGAACGGGTCTATGGACACTGCAAGTACAGCAGTATCTAGCGCTGTGCCTTGGAAGATCACATCCTTGTTGCACTGTAGCTACTCAAACCAGTGCTTGTGACTGTTGTTTCCTTACTTCATCTTACATTTCGCTGCCTGAAATGATTTACTAGTTCCTCCCAGTTATTATCTGCCCATAGACAGGTGTAGTACTGCTGTACTTGCTACAGGGCAAAGGCAGAGGGATGTTCCAGGTTCCAGGTCCAAGATGTTCCAAATGTTTTAGAGTAACCTTGGCCGCGAAAACACTCATGGAGGATCAGATTTACACTGCACTCTACCTTTCATCTTTCCATCCTGGAAGGGCCCTGGAAGGGCAACAGAAGGGTCTGTCGCGTTTCTCACGGAAACCCAGTCCCTTTTCATGGACCAGGCAGCAGGAGCTGCATTCCCCATTCTTATTCCAGCGTGTTTGAAGCCCACTTTTCCTTAAGTGGCACGTGCTCTTTTCAACCCCTCAGAATCAGCAGGCCCTTAATTTCTTTTCAGTTGCAGACCTAACTGACACTCTCTAGAAAAGGGGATATATCTCAGCTTCTAAACTTCATTTGTCTTCTCCTCCTTAATACAGGTACTTGTATTTTCCCTTGTAACTTCCAAAGGAAGCTACTAGTTTTACCCCTCCATTGTTAAAGCTCAGATGATTTTACCCATTTACTCACTGAGATGACTTTGTTTTGAATTTCTTTGCAATAGAAAGTATTCATATTTTTAAAGAGTGGAGAACAGCTAAAGCAAGTAAAAATAAATTAATAAATACATAATTACAGTGATGCTTCAGAGAAAAGTTTCTAGGCAGAAGCTAATAACAATGACTAGAGATACCCTTAACATTGTGTGTTGATTCCAGATCCCCTGGGACAGTCTAACAATTAAGCATGTGTTTTCCAGTCCCTTTTGGCCTTAATAGCTATTATGATCATTAAGTGTAACCTGCCCTAGACTCTGGTTGCTAAATGCCTTTGTGAGTCCAAGACCAAGTCTGTATCCCCTTGTGAGTGTACTCAGTTGATGAGAAAAAGAAGTATTTTCATTCTTCCCTCAAGACACTGTTCTCACTCCCATTCCAAGGCTCTACTTCCCTTCCAAAGCAACTCTTCCTGAATTCTTCTTTCTAAACTTCAGTTAATCTTTACTCTTTCTGACACCGTAGCAGCTCTAAAATGCCATTGCTTTTCTCCGCATTTATCATCCTCTTTTTCAGTGTTTGTGGTTGACCCCATCCACTGCAGTCTTGGCTGTGTGGCCGCTGAGCTGGAAGAAACAAACTGAATTGTCACCACTGTGAAGGCCCCTCTTAAGCAGATGCTCTTCATGATGTAGCTCTGGCCTCAGAAAGTTCAGTGTTATCAGAAAACCTTCAACCTTCTTTTCTTCCAGAATATTACCAACATTTCTCCTGCTCCCATGGGAAAAAAACAAAAACTTGTTAGAGGGGTTGTTTCCTGTCATATTAATTGGCAATGCCAACGGGAGATACGGGAGCTGCAAGTAAAGGAACTCACTTTCTCTGCTGCAGAGAGCAGCATTGCAAAAGAAATACACAAACAAAGCCAGGCACAAGCTTTTGACTGGTCTGTCACTCCTTGCTGAACTCACCTGAAATTTATTGCCAGTCAGACAGCATTTCTCTCTGTTTGCTGATTTGATTGAAAGGATGATTTATCAAGGCTCAACATCACATTGAACGCTGCGCTCTCGTCCGAAGGGTAATGAGTTGTAGGCACCTCTCATGCTCCTTCCCTGTGTGGCTGGGAGATTGCAGGGCACAGTGAGGACCTCATGGTGGCTTCAGGATGAGCCCACTCCTTGTCCTTCTGAGCAGGAGAGGACAGATATCGTTTATCAGGAGGTTTCAGGTACCTGTGCAGAGACAAAAAGGGACCATGGATGAGAGAGAGGGAACGGGATGGGAAATGGCAGTGGGAAGGACAATGAAAATGGCAAGAAAATGAAAGGATTAAAACTACCAGAAAATGAAAGGAGAGCTTATTGTTGTCACTGTTATCCCCACTGTCGCTTCATAATGTGGCTTAACACTGTTTGACATTGTCTTGGCTGACTACCATAGCAGGGGCCCATCACAATGCAGTGGAAACTAATGCCTTCTGTCTGCATCTGTGTTTGATTTGGTTATGGTGAGTTTTTCTTAAGCAGCACTGGTATTTGTTTCAATCACAACAATACCCATTGTCTCACCTTAATTTACGGAGTCATAACTAGCAGTATTTCTTTTCAGCATAAAGAGTGCATTGGAACAAATGCCACTATTTATCAACTGTAATGCAGTTCTTTATAAAGGTCTTACGTGAGCAAAGAATAAAAATGCAATGATAGTCTCACAATAAATACCCTAAATCCTTTATTGCCTATTTATGGTGTAATCTCTATACAGTTGTACAATATATGACTGTTTAGAAAAAGCTCCAGAACACAGTTATATGGTTTATTTACCAGGAGATGGCAATGGTGATCTACTGCAGTATTAACTTATATACAAGGCCCATATAATTCTTCTGCAACACCACAAACTTCAGTATGAATGAAACCAAAGGATTCCAATACTGGTTTTGCCTTCCTTATTTCTAACTTGTTTCAGTTGCTGATATTCATTGTAAAGAAAGTCTTTTTTTTCCTTCACATTTTTGATTGAAATTGCTGTCACTACATTTTTTAAAGATGTCTAAATACAACCATACTGGTATTCTGGAAAACAGAATATTATTTAAAAACAGAGCAGCCAATACCATTGAATTAGATATGCCACGTGTCAGAAAAATCAAATGATTGATGAAAGTAAAAGCTTCAAAAATGCATTTAGTTTTACAGTATCCAAATTGAACTTGAGTAGTTAATGAAAAATAAATTATAGGTTAAGCTGTTAAAAATCATGTTATGATTTTCTATTAAGCTGCTTGAAGTATGGTCTTAAAGTACATATGCCAGCTGTTTTACAGAACCTGAAATTAACTGTGGTCTGCAGTGTTGTCTGAGTTGTCACATTACCTTGACCTTTAGTAAGGTGTGCATCAATCTTACATGAATCAGTGCAGCATCAGTGGCCACTTGTAGAAGCTCCTTGTCATGATCAGTGGAAGTAAAAGTCTGGCTTTTTATGGGATTGTTCTATGTACCTTTATATCCTTCTCCACCTGACTGCCCATTTGTGACATTTATCCCCAGAAAGCTTGTACAGGTTGGCAAGTTGGTTTGTGCATATTTACTGGATATTTGGTGGTTTTCAAACAGGAGAAATAACTGATGAGTCTTGCATTTCAGCAGTAGGACAATGCAGATGGTCGCTCTCCTCTCCCCAACTATATCCCTGTCTGTAAGGAGTGAGCTAGGGAGGCTGCTAGCTTGTTCACCCTACACTGGAGGAGATCTGGGGTCTGTGTAGAGCAGTTACCATCTTTTACCAGGGAACTACTCCCATGGTTGGCCTTTCCTCTGGTATTCTGAGATACACAGTCCATGTCTCACAACTGCCAGTACGTGGCTCAGATTTGGGAGGGTTATCCACCCGCAAGTTTAATTGCGTCTGCTCTTCACAACATTAAATACCAGCATTATTGCCTTTCCATTGTTATTATTTTAGTGTTCCCAAGAAAAGACATCCAGGACAGTAGGAGTGCAAGGCTGTGAGAGGAGCACAGAACAGGTAAGGAGCACTTATCTGTAACAACAGACAATAGGAGGAGAAGGCACATCGTTTCACTCATGTGAAGGTCTCAATTTTCTGCTGTTTGAATTGCATTTACTTTTCTAAAGCCCTTCTTCACCGCAGTGTCTACCTTTCTACCTCAACATTTAAAGTCCCTTCCAACCTAGGCGATTCTATGATTCTATGATTATCTTCCCTTCCTCTGGTCTGCATTGTGCTACTCGCTCAAATCCCATCTTTACAAGGGAAAACCAGCAAATTTAGAGTGTACACACAGAACTTCCCTTAATTCTGTTATCTCCACAGCTTTATATCAGACAACTTCTGCGTTGGGGGTCTGTCTGCTCAGCACTCACGATGTGCTTTCTAGGGGAATGGCTATCTCCACCTAATCAGAAACAAGAGAGACCTATGTACACAACAGCGATGACACATCTCCAACATCTGCAACATCTCCTTTCTGCTCACAGACCCCACAGGCTACAAGGGAAAAACAGAGGTAAGGAAGACCTTTGTCAGTCTTTTTTATTTTTCCAGTAGGGAAATAGATCCATGGAGCAAAATGAACTGACCAAGAGAAAGCAGCAGAAGCAGCAGGGAGTAGGGTTTAGAGTGCATGCATTTTTCCTTCCCTTTCAGATTTTTTTTTTTTTTACACTTCTTTACATTCCTCTAGAAAACAGCACAAAGTTGATCAATATACTCAGTGCCTCTGTCTTCCCTTGGCACCGGGGCAGCCACATGTTTTGCCTTATGGTGAGGTTCTCCAGCAACTCCAACATCTACCAGGGCTGTGAATCACTCTGGTGGAGTTCTCTTCAAAGGACCATTTTTCAGAAAGGGCAAAATGATGTTCAGGCTGACAGTCGCTCACACAAAATGCCTTGTCTTCTCTGCTGGATCTCTTGCTGTGAATACCACGTTCATGTCAACCGTGTGGAGGGAGGAATTATGAGTTTCCTTTTTCCTATCACTTATTTAGCACCTGCTCCCATCTCCCTTGTCTTACTGACTTCTTAGACTTATCTTACCGATCGTGCTTACACTCCAGTACGGAGTAGAGATATGAATGTTAGCTTGAAATGAATTAGCTCAACCATCTCTTTACTTCACTAAAATCTGTCCTGTAAACAGAAACTGCAGGCTCTTGGGGGAGCGACTATTTACAGCCTTGTTTTTACATTGTTTAGTACAACAGGGCCAAAGCAGAGAGGCTCTGGATGCCACCGTAGTGCAGATAATTCTCGCCGTGACCCAGAAGGAGAAGCAAGGCCAGACTCAGAGGTGAGCAGTTCATAACGGGTAAAGAGAAGTTTAAATTTCTGAATTATAAAGTTGTAAAAAAGATTCAAAGGGAAGTAAGGGCATCCTCAGCCCACTCTTTGATAGTACAATACATAAAAACCAGATTTTGTAGGAGTATAATAAAAGATTGTATAGGAGTATAATAAAACCCAGACACAAGTCTGAAAAATTCATTAGTTTCTGCCATGACTAAAATAAGCACTGTCTATGAAAACTACTTTGCAATGGTAATGAAAAGCAAGTGGAAAAGCAAGTGTTAGCACCAGTGCTGCGACGTGAAATAATTTCTGTATACTCAGATCCATCATTGTGAACAATGTTGTTGATTATAAACCACATCAAATTCCCAGTCCCCCAAAACATGTATTTTATTTTGCAGTTTTTCTAGTAATTATGAAATCAACATAACACTATCAAGTTTTACCACAATTAAGCTAAATATATACTTAAATGATATAATGTACTTTGTAATTGTAATATCTCTGTAACAGTAACTTCCTTCCTAGGAACAATCAGCAACATTTCTCGAACATTTTTTAGGGGTGGCGTCTAATGATAATGACAATACTCAGCTCTCTCCTAATTTTGTAATTTAAAAGATACTTGGATACAATTTAGAATCAAGCTTTGACCTGCAGAGCTTCATTTCTTGTAACTTGATAAGAGGAGTCTCCTAGGTTTGAATGGATTTTATGGCCCCTTCAGCGTAGGTGGGTTTGATGGAAGAGATGATGACACAGACTTACGGTCGCGTAAGCAGTTCTCTGAAAACAGGTCTATATCTAGTCGCTTGTGAGATAGTGTTCACTTGTAAAGCTATTACCATGTCATTGTGCTGAAGACCTTTGGGCTTCAGGAAATCAAAATGCCTGTCTTAGGCCCCCAGTGAGAGAAGGGCCAGATGGTATTTTGCTCCAAGCAATTGCCACTTGCTCAGGGTAGAAGGTCTGGGCAGTGTAGTGTCCGTGGTGGGCCTGGGTAGCAGGAGTTTTATTCCAGTAGAAATTTTTATTTTGTCAGATGCATACATAGCTCAAGAGATGGCTCAGTATTCTCCACCAAACTGGGGATATCTCTACTTTGGCAGTTTTGCCTTCCTGCAGCCTGAAAGCTGATTGGTCGCTGCTGTTCTGGCCCCCAGAACAGATTATGTACTCCAAATTTGTGTTTACAGATACCAAAATAAAAGCTCTAACTCAGTTTGCAAGAAAAGGTAAGGCAAGGCCATTTGTACTTGTACCATTTGCTTATTTATTTATACGCATATATAAAATAGAAAAATAAAAAACAGGCAAGAACCTACACTTTACTGTAGAATACTAGGCAGCCAGTGACACAAGCATAGACTCAAGAACAGCAAGTGGCCACTAATGTAATTATAAAAGTGATTCACAAATCATTTGTTGTCTAGAACATCTTACATCAAGTGTTTGCATTCCTTTACTGTCCAATATTAAATTGGATAAACCTTTGCTGTACAATAAATTATATATAGATGCATAATTTTAAACAATGTGTAGATTGGTTAAACTTTTCCATACTGCTGGGAGTTGGCTGTCAATGGTCAGTGGGAGCTTCCCACCAATTTCATTCAGGCTTTTGAAAATCTCATCCTTCAGTGGTCGTTTGTAGATAGATCTAATGCTTCTCACCTGCTTTTGAATATCTTGTTTCATTTCCATTTCACCTTGCTTACTCTGTACGATACCATTTGTCTGAGAGGTAATTTTCTGTCTAAGAGAATACTAATAATAATACTTTTTAATAATTTCATTCAAAAATTGACTTTTTTTTCTTTTTCAGGTCAGTGAAAGGCAAAGATCAGATAAAGGAATGCCAGATCACATCTATTTCAATACTGTTTGACAAACTATAGTTAGAAATTATGATTAGTATTGCATAAAGAAACTGCTGTGACCATATTATAAATGGTGTTCCTTTACTGAAATAGAATTGACAAGTAGATGAATTTATATAAAAGAATACAGAGTATTTAAAGTTTCTAGCCTTATGAATGTAATGAAACAGATTTTTTTAATGTTATGTAATATGGAAGTGATATATTTTGGAACATGTGATAACATGCTCAAACTCTTTCTAGAATATAAAACTGTCACCAGAATTTTAAAAGCAGAGTTTTCATAGCCCTAAATCCATTGGAAAATAAAACTTTGGGAAAAGTGCACTAAAAAAACGCAGGTGTTCCCTCAAAACCTTTTAAACAAAAGTAGAGAAAAGAAAAAGCATTTAAATCTTTTGCTTTTTTTTTAATGCAGTCTCAAAGGACAACATCCTCCTATCTCCTAGTTTGTGGATATAGAGAGTATATTTGCCTTTTGCCTTTTCCTGCTAAAATCAGCCAGTGCAGCTGCTGGGTGAAGTCACCTGGGTATATGTTATGGTGGAAATAGCTCCATGAAATCTTTTGTTTTCTCTTCCCTTTAGAAGGCAACGTGTTCTCTGTTCTCAAGATTGTCTTTATGAAACTGTCCATGGGATGACTATGTTAAAGAAGGAGAACTAGCAGGGAGAAAAGGTAATTACAAGAAAAAGTGAATTGCTGGCCAAATGTAGATACACATTTATTATAGTGGATGTGTATTTTTCATTACCTACATAAGATACAGTTTTCTCAGCTTAACTGCATGAAAGCGGTTGGGTTTTTTGTCTGTTGAAAGATTTCTAAATTTTTACACTGGAAGGGTTATTAGGCATTGGAATGGGCTGCTCAGGGAAGTGGTTGCAGCACCATCCCTGGAGGGGTTTATAAGATGGGCAGATGTGGTGCTGAGGGACATGGTTTAGTGATGGTTTTTATCAGAGTTAGGTTGATGGTTGGACTAGATGATCCTAAAGGTGCCTTCTAACCTTGACATGATTCTATGATTCTATGACGTTCTGATTAGCTTGTTGCCTTCCCTGGGTGACTAGTTCTGTTGTACCCTGTGCGTGTCCAAGCACCTCTCCCTTCATCAAGGGTACACAGCCTATTTTTTGCCAATTACTGACATGCACAGTCAAAGCTGAGGCTCAGTTTTCTGTCTTCACTACTGCAAAACTTCAATGTAAACATAGCCTGGGTTTTAAACCAGCTAGAGCAGCACGGAGTTCAGCACAGGTTAACCTCCTTGGGTTTTTTTCAGCTTTCGGAATGAATTTTGCAGCTTGAACTGTGCTCTGTGCCTCTGAAGACAGACTGCTGCCATTGCCCAATGTGACTGGTTTACATATTGTTTGGCTACATCCCCATCACGCTGCAGACACACTCTGCTCTGCAGACACAGTCAAAGACACGGCATACTGAGGGTACAGATTTCCCATAATTATGATTAACAGCCTTTCTGAAGACTTAACGACCAATTTTGGTGACTTCCTTTCAAAGACCGGTCTAAAACTAATTTTGTGCTATACTTCCAAAAAAGCCCCACCCAGATCCACAGTACAATTCTCTTTCCTATCACCTTATCTGGCTTCCCATTGTCATGAAATGAGAGCAGAAACCCAGGCCCTATTTCACACTGCTTAATAGACTTGATAGCTAATATTGTTCAAGAAAAAGCTTAATATATTGCATCTTGAGTAGAAACGATTTAGGAAGTCAGAACCTAGGACTTTTAAATCTTTTCCCATTGAACATAATTAAACATTAACCAATTTTGCTAGTGCAACATAATTTTTATAGTCTGCTATAAAGCCCTCATTTCTTTGCCAGGATGTGTGCTAGACAAAAGGCTGTGGTTTGCCTTGTGTGAAGAACCCAACCAGTGCAAGCTGGCACTGCCCGAGAAAAACCACGTGAGTTTGTGCTGTGCTGTCCCTCACACAGGAATGTTTCCTCTCATGAGCTGAATTGTCTTTACTCTTTTATCAAGTTACTTTACAACAGCGCTCACTGTGTAAATAGCAAGTGAACAGTCAGCCTCTTCCTTCACTGTTCTGCACCATATACAGCTACCGATATATCTGCAAACTTTCAAATCGCATCACCAGGGTAAACAGAAATTTTTGTTGTTGTACCATCTTATAGGCACAGAGAGAAGTAGCTGATAATTTCTGGTGAAGTTATTTCCATCTTCTTTGGGAACAGTAAACTAGCTAGAGTGTGTTCAGAAACACTGAGCCTCTCACTCAGAGAGGGGTTTTGTGCGTGTCACATTCTGTATTCAGCCACTGATTTGGGCTGCAAGAGTCTCCACACAGTTTTCTGCTCCTACTTTCTCAGAGCAGGATTTTTCAATCCAAGGAGCCACCGTTTAGTCAGAGCAGAGACTAGGCCTGGCGGATCCAACACCAGGGGCTGGGTTGCCCCACATGTATGGTTCCCATCTTCTTCACAAGAGTTCTTTAGAAACAGCAAAATAAGAGAAAAAATTGAGGAAAGATAATCTTGGTGGGAACAGTCCGTCTGCTTCCACTTTACTGGCAGCTTAAACAAGTGTAAATATTAATATGAGGGATAAGCCAGCAAAAAAATCAACCCTAAGAGCACTTAGTTGACTTAGTGCTTTTAGTCAACTTGGAGAAGTCAGGGAAGGGTAGGTCTTGAAAAATCAAAAGGATGTGATTGGTCCAATGTATTTACATTTAGTGTGACCACCTAACTGCAAAATAAAAGGAATTCCTAAAAGAAATGGGTTTTGTCACGTAAACACTGAGCCACTGCAAACAAATCTGGCAAGGCTGAGGATCCGGCTCCCCAGACTGACCATCAGAACACCGTGAATTCGAGAGGCAACAATGGGGCTGTCAGATACTGCTACTCTCATTACCCTATTACTGCAAATATCTATGAGTTTTACTAGTTTACATAAACTGTCAATGGATATTTTAATCCAAAAGTGCAGAATACACAACTATTTTATCATACAATCATTGAAGCTAATCTCTCTTTGACAAGGTCATTATTTACAGTACTTTCCTTGTAATCCCCCACATGCACATACAGAATAAGGCTCTGAAGCTTAATCTTCCCAGTGCTGCAAATGAGACTTTTATGCAAACTGATAAAAGTTCTTTGTTTGATTTATCTGTAAACCAAAATAGTCTGGTAGTTTGCCTTGAAGTGAAAAGAAAAAACATATTCTGTCAAATCCTGTGTATTCCTTTTTATGTATTTTGTCATTTCCCCTCTATTAACTCTGTCCTAAGGTTGAAAAGAAGAGTGCACTCTAGCTTCCATTTACGTACTGTACTTCAGCTTTGACTTTTTTTGGTTGCAGCCTGTTAAATTTATTGACTATAAGCCCCTTGAGCTACTGAAGAGTATGCAGCTCACATTGTATATCTTTTGAAAGACGCTACTGGTAGCCTGTTTTAATGTGTTTACTCTCTCCAGATACAATTTGTCTTACATATTCATTGGGTTTTAGTGCCAGGACCGGTTTCTTCATTGTAGCTATTGTTTGGAAGTCTTGCACAGATATTAAGGCAGTAATTTTTCAGCACTGCTCAAGGGATCTGAGTGTCAAATGAAATAATGAGTGGTAATGTGGGCACTGAAAACCCTTAAGCAGCTGGCTTTGGAGATCTCCAGAAAAAAAAATAAAGGGAAATTATTTGAGGTGGCGTGCAAGACACTTTGAGAAGTCTAGGATATTTTCTATGTACAAATAGAACTGGCCAAAATGTAGTGCTTTCCATTCATTGACAATTACTTTTCATTTTAATTTCAAGATTTTGTATAGCCTGAAAGTCAAAGAAAATTTCATTTGAGAAACACTAGCACATGGAGCCTGGAAAATGAAATACTTTCCCCTGCACACTGCAGCTGCTTTTTCTAGTGGTGGAGCGGACCAGAATACTGATTGCGTTAGGCAAGGACTTGAGATGGAAAAGATCTCTTTTCGGGTTAGAGTCAGGACTTTCAGGTGCTCGGTTTCACCGGAGAGAGCCCAAAAGCTTTGAGAGCAATGGGTATTTATGTCTGGAGGCTCTGGGATCTCAAGGTCTCTGGCTCTCTGTGCTCACTCATAGGACCGTGGCGTTGTGTATCCCATGGTGCTGGCTCTCACTAACAGGAATCCTGGTCCTTGCCCATGCCCCGATGCAGAGGTGAGTTTCAGAACATTTTCTGTTCTGCAGCACAGGTGGTGGCATGTTGGCTGCTGATGCTAACTTTGGAGCTCACCAGGTAGGACACCTACAGCAGCAGGTTTAAAGGTACAAAGTACAGAAAACTGTGGATTGGGAATCCCACTCATGTGCTTTCAGATTTATGCTGCTATAGGTGTCCCACCTAGCTAGTTTAACAGTCAGCTGGGGTCTATCTACAGCAGCAGCCAACACGTCAAAATCTGTTGTGCATCTGTGGCAGAACTTGGGATTCTGTTCAGATCATCTGCATCCCACTCCAGACGCAATCACTTGTTGTTTGATCCTTGGAGAGAAATCTGCAGTAATGTATTTTCATCTCTAGAAAATCCATACCAAAAGTCAAACTCCTTTCTCTCCGGGAAAGCCATGAGAGCAGCACCTGAAAGTCCAGGAATTGAACTCTGCCTCCAGCAAGACACAGGTGAGATCTCTGTGTGCTGCAGTCCATGCTCTGCGCCGTTACCAGCTTGGAGCTAGCCTTCCAAGTATTCCACCCAGATGCTTGTACCTTCAAAATCAATTTTTTTCTAGGAATGTTTGTGGCCCCAACAAGTACAGAAAAATTCAGCCAATGTTTCACATCGAAAAAACTACTAATTGAGTGAAAAAAAGCCTGGGGAAGTCATAGTGTCCCTACTCCTACTTAAGCTTAGACCCTTTGTGGCCCCAGCATCAACATGGATGTGATGTTTCCTTCCAGGCAAACCAGGAGAGGCTAAAAGATTTCCATGTCATTGGAAATAGCACCTTCACAGGCAGAGAAGTTGCAACTGTTAATGAAATAAATGTAGTTTTAGTTACATTTGCACTATATAATGACTATGTATTCTAGAAGAGGGGTATATTTTTGGATCATAGTGCGCATGTCAAACAAATACAATTATCTATTTCTGAATCTTTATAGCCCTCACCATCATAATTAGCTTAAGTGAAGCTGTATTTAGCTTGCATATAGTTTCAATTTGCTGCAAAGTAAATCACCAAAGAAATCAATAATTTACAACCTAGCAAACAGTGCAGACTTTTCCAAAAGACAAATAAAAAACAAACACCAACCAAGCCATTATGCCTGGGCATTTCTGAATGCAGCTCCTTGCCTGGCTTCTCTGAGCTAGAAGTGACATTTTCCAACACCAGACATTTTCATTCGAGCAAGAAGGAAATATGTAAAACCAAACAAATAATGACATGAAATGAAGCTTTGATTAGGAGTCTGTGAATAATGATCCTTTTCACATATTCAGTGTCTGGGATGTTTAACATGCTTTACATTTTGAATGTATCAAGCGGATTCCGACGATTAGATTTTGGTATTGAGAGAAAGACACTTTATTAGAGAGGGAGCTTGTCAGGGCTTGGTGCCAATCGGCTGCAAGTAGTTATGTTGCAAACACATCCAACACCCTCATTTGGAGGAGTGCAAGAGGGAACATGTTTCATATTTTCCTCTTTCCTGCTCTGTTCTCCTACAAATTCATAAGCGGCAAGTGCTAGGTCTCTCTCAGTTCCTACAGTAATAAAAAAAAATCCCCCAAAAATTCCATGGCATGAGTAAATCACAGCTTTACATTGTTGAAAATTTCTATTAGGTTTAGATGCTTTTGTACATATTATTACTATGAAGACTGTATTCATTGGCTGCATTTCTCAAGTGGTGGTAGGGATTATTCAGTGAATTCAAAAGGTGGAAAAAAGTAACTTTTGTATATGTTAAATTAGTTTGTTTTTTTTATTGCCAGGAAGGTAACAGGGACCCAAAGCAAAGCAAAAGTCTAAAACCTGGGGACATTTTGAATAAAGAGAACATCCACAGGTGAATTATTTAGAATGAATTTGGGAGCCAGGGGCTGTTAATCCCAATTTCAGAAAGGGATAAAACTCCCTCATGTTTCACAGCATGAGCCAAGTGTTTTCCTGATGAATATTGGAAAGGCATTTTAACTATAGCCATTTAATTCCACATTTTTCATGCAGATTTTGATTCTTCCTCTAGAAGATCTGGTTCTGGTTAGCAATGAAGATTGATTATTACAAGAGATGAACGACTACCCTGGTATGTCACTTCCTTTGTAGGAAGGATATTTTAATGGCTTCTGCATATTACTCTCAACGTATTTGCTGCAAACAACTACTTAGCCTACGTCTGGGATACTGCTACACTTATCCTGATGTCACATGTAGTATTGCAGCAATTACTGTGGTTTTAGCATTTATTTTACAGTATATCAATGTAAAAATATATTGATATGTACTTGTATAGAAGTAATGAAAAGGTATCCTTTAGAATATGACACATGGGTTAACTAATTGTTTTATGTACTAAATGTTTACATGCAGAAAAACGGTAGTTGCATGTAACGTCTCTAAGTCTGAAGTGGGAATAAACTGTATATCAGAAGCTGAATATTCTACTCTCAGTTTAAAATTGCACTTTTTATTTCTGTAGCTGGAGATGCTTGTATTCCATTAAATAGAGAGGCTTTCTTGTTTCTCAACACTTCAGAAAAGAAACGACTATTGTGTTTGGTTTGGAATGAATGAATATTATCTCAAATCTTTTGTTTGCATCACTGTGCGATGTGCCATTTTCTCAAATGAAAGCCCAGTGTATTAGCAGAGCAGGCAGCAGAGGTGTGATTACCTCACCAGTTCTTTGTACCAAACATAGATGGAGGCAAATTAGAACTCATCAGTGGGAGGGGTTTTGTTTTCCTCCCAAACAAACCATCAAAGCATCCCAGAGCACGGTTTAAAGTATTCAGACTGCAAATAGACTGAATTTTGCCTGTCTGTTTCCAGTAAATACTTGTGTATTACTTACAGTGAGACTCTTTCAGGAGAGATGCTGGGAAGCGTAAACATCCATGTAGAAGATAATGCTCACTAACCAATCTCAGGCCTTTCATACAGCAGTAGGCTTTACTGAGTAGGACTGAAAAAATAGCTGTGTTGACAAAATCCCAGGTATAGATACAATTATACAGGCAAAGAATCTACTGGATGATACATTTTCTTTCTGTTAAGAGATCTATAATAAGATGCATTTGCCTATCTAGCTGCTTTCCATGTCAGGTTTGCAATGTGTGTCAGTGTAGCTCTACCTGCAGACAAAGCATTTTAAGTACAAACAAGGTGAAAGATGGCTAATTAATTATACTGCATGTCTTGGAGCATTAATTTTCAGTGTTCCTTATCACTCTTGGGATGGAGGTTACTGATAGCGAAAGAATTCATTCCTGATTCTACAGTTTTAGTTCTGTACGTGACACTAAGCCAGGACATTGATGCCAGTTCAATTGTACCATCTAAAGACGAGCAGAGCAATGAGAACTTGAAGAAAGTGAGAGGAAACAGAGGGAGCCACCTTGGTGCCTGGCTCCCCCGAGGGGCATTGCCTGCACGGGAGGAGATGCAGCAGACGGTCGTTCTCGTTACGGTCAGCTTGATACTTTCCAGAGTTTTATGCCAGAAATCCATTCCCTGGAAAAAATTCGGGGCAGCTCTAATTAAAAAGTGATAGCTTAACAATCCCCAAGACCCTGTTTTCAACTGCAGAGGCATTATATTGCTGATGGAAATAGGCGCTATTGTCCGCCACAGTTCACTGAAACACTCATTTCCAGTGGAAACGCATTGTTTCAGACAGAACTTTTGCCAGAAAACATTCCTCTCCTTTAGAATACGGTGTAAGGGGTGAGAAAGAGAGACAGGGATGTGAAAATAAAGAACTCAGTGGCTAGGGCTGCTCGTCTAGAAAGTCAAGCACTGGTTCAAGTCTTCGGTGTGACTTGAAGATTGCAGGGGTGCGAGTCCCATGTTCCCAGGCTCTTGGCTATTTTAGGATGGGTAACACTGCACCCTCCCCTTTCTTGTTTGTTTGTTTGTTTGTGTTTTTTCTTTTTGTGAGAGTTATTGGCCACTTCCTGATACAAGGCACGCGTATTTTGAATGTTTAATAGCCATTGTTGGCAGGAAACTCTGCTGTCTCACAGTGGCAAATTCACTCGTGTTTTATTGGAACTCTGCCTATTCTCCGTGCCTTTTCCGTACTGTAATGGGTATTTCGGTGTGACACATAAAAAGATTCGTTACTACTTTTTGCAACTGCTTCAAGCTGGAAGCACCTGTTTGACACATGTTTCTGTGGCATTAGCTGAATTGTGCAGCAAAGAGGTTTTACGTTTGTGCTTAGTGTAGCAGGGAAGGTAAAGGTTATCACCACCGTAGGAGGCGGGGAGGAGTGGTCACTCCTCCGAGCTGCCTCTGTAGCTCTACTCATGGTGCTTGGTGAAGCAAATCTGCTGCAAATTACAGCGTGTGGTTATAGATCAATTTGTGCTCCTGCCTGCTGCCAACAACGTGCTGTGCACCAATGGAGCTAACTTGGTAAACATGCACTCTAGTAACAGAAAATAACCAAGTGGTGTTGAAAGGAATAATTAATTAATGTTTGTAAAGCACTTAGAAGCTGAAAAGCACCTTATTAGTGCTAAGTGTTCGCAGGCCTAGCTTTCTCATCAGAAGTTAAAGTTGTCGTCTTTGTTAGTCTTTAACTGAACAAAACATTAAGGGTAAAAAGCCTTTGTATCTAATGTCCTCAGTCAGGTGGTTTTGTGCCTGGCAGTCATTAAGATGCAGTAAGTAAACAAGAAGAAACTATAAACGGCATGAATCAGCTCATTTCCACTGATGCCAGCAGAATCAAGTTGATTTACATTAGCTGAAGATCAACAACAGACAATCCAAAGCACAGCTCCTCTTCTTGCCGACCGGGGCTCAGTCAGAGCCGGGGACTGGTTTATTCACTGCAGCTCCCACCCTTTCGAGCCCAGCTGCCAGGAATGAATTCAAAACTGTATTAGGGCACGGGCCTCCCTGTGCAGCCAGGCGGACAAATTGGATGGCTCAGATTTGCTATCTGGGGCAGCCAGCACGCTAAATGAACAGCCTCTTGGTGCTGGAGAGCAGGAATCCTATTTATCAGGTGTGCTTCGTGGGGCTGAAGGGTGACACCTGTGTCTGACCCCAGTTGGAGAGCTCGGAACATGGAGAATAAGCATCTGTGCCTTTAGTTTCAAAGAGCCTTGGCTCCCTCAAAAAAAGACCAAAAAACCACAACACAACAACAAACCCAAGTCTTCATGATGCAGGGGTCACCAGCTGAAGTGTGGATTTACTTGGGAGGCTAAAAGAGCTATGAGCCACCTAGAAGAGGACCGTCAGGGGAGACGTGAATGATCCCAGCAATGTAATACAGCCTCACAGCCCCGCTCTCAACACCGCCGTGTGTGGCACTGAACCCTCTCTGCAGTCATCTAAAGGCTGATCTGCTCCTCTGGGTGATTTACAGTCCACAGTCAATATCCTTATCTGCCTAAGAGGGTGTTAATCCACATATCACTCTCTCTAAATACTACCTAAATCTTGGATGTTGTGGGAGCAGGAGAAGGAGGGGAGACAATCTTGTGGAAAACAGGGCACTGCAAAAAAGACTAATTGGCCAGAGAGCACAGAAAAAGCCATTGATTGCACTGGCCTGTCCACCAGAGCACACACTTTTTTAGATTATCAGATGCCTTTACCAGACAAGTCTCCTTTCTTCAGCCAGAAATTTTGTCAGATAATTTTGATGATGCTGGGCATCTGTTCCATATTTATGAGTGCCGGCACCTCAGTAGCCACGCTGACCACATCAAAACCCTGATGATGTGCCCATACGGTGCATGAGCAGTAAGCCCAAGTCTACATCCCATGTAGTCACTGGCAGTAGGTCTGGGAGAGTGAATCCGGTCTTTGATCTCTTTGGTGTTTCTTCTCACAGCAGATCAGTGGCTTTTTTTTTTTCTGCTGGATTAATTGGCAGAATAAGAAAGGTTACCTGCCAAGCAAATCCAATTATTCAGCCCTTGCTGTCTTGAATTAAGCTCCATGGTTGACAAAGGGTCACAGTTAGAAAGAATTAAAATAAGCCATCAGGACACCAGATATTCTGGTTTTTCAATCTCTGCACCAGCCTAGGGCAGAGTGTGTTTGGCTCACTTCAGTTGTAGTGCTGGAACACAGTGGGCCAGAATACCTCTTCATAACAATTTCGGAAGAGCTAAGTGTTACTAAGATCAGCTAATAGTTATCTTTGTAATTAGCCATCTGTTATAGATGCATTTATTGAATCTGAGAGGGGCCAGAACCCTTGCATGTCCTCCTTGCTCCTAACTTTGCTTGAGGTCACCAGGGTGAGCTTTGTGCAAAATCCATAAAGAACAAAAAAAAGTGCTTCTTTGAAAGAACAATTCTTTTTTTTTTTAAAATAGTGGTTGCACCATAAATGGCAATTATCATAACAATTTGTCTTTTCTTGACTTCATCAAGAGCACAGGCTTTCGAGCACTTAAGAGTGTATTTGGAGGTTGGAGTAGGAAACTGAGGTATCTCAAAGGTCCAGGCAAGACTCTGTGGAGCTTCTCACTTGAGACACGGAACTGCTAGCACTCACGCATAGACCTACTGCACCTGATGATCCGATGTTGTCTGTATATACCTTGTAAAGGTCATCAAAACTCATACCTGAGGCTTTTCAAGTCAATCAGAGGAAGACTGAGCTTATGAAATGGGACAGCTAAACAGGTTACTAGGTAACAGCTAAACAGCTAACCTCCTGTCCCTCGTATCCATAGCTATAGGAGGGAAAAGTCCGTGTCAAATATATACCCTGTGTCTATTGTCAACAAAATTAACCAGGTTAAGAAATTTAAGATAGCCAAAGGCTTTGTTACTATAGGTTTCTGAATCCAGGGGCCAGAGCTGAAGTGATCTGGGTGAAATACTCAAAGAATCCAGCACAGGTAAGTGACCCAACAGAAAGTTCCACAGGTGTCAAGGCAGAAGGTGAATGTATGGTAATTAATTCTTTCTCCTAGAATATATATCGCTAATTGACTCGGCGGCAGTATCATTACCATGATTCATAGGCTCATAGATTTAAGGCCAGAAGCAACCATTATGATAATCTAGTCCTACTGTCTGCATAGCAAAGACCACAGAACCTCACCCAGTGGTTGCTCCATCAGCCCTCTAATTTCAGCTTGAATTACTGTGGTTTTTTCTAAAAGCCATCTGATGCTTATTAAAAGACTATGTGATAGAAAATCTACCAGGTGCTTGGGTAAGTAGCTCTAAAGGTAATTTTTCCTTTGAAAATTGCAACTTATTTTTGATATCATATTTACATAGGATTTTTTTGGGGGGGGTCTAAATGTATCCCAGAAACATTAAGAAAACTCTTAGATAAAAAATTCTTTTCTTTTTCATTTTTTTTCCTAGTGTTAAAGATATGTGTAGAGTTTATAGTAATCTCCCTACTGTATTAGTAATATCTTTAATGTATCATTGAAGCTTTATCTCCTTTTTTCCTTCTATCCTCCCTCTCACTTTTCTCCTTGTGTCCCCCATCAAAAAAAAAAAAAAAAGAAAAAACAAAGAAAAAAAAAGAGAGCAAATCAAAAAAGGGGAGAGGTGGCAGACAAAATTCACAAATAAACAGAGGAATTTTAAAATATGCAGAATGTTCGGGGACACATCTAATGGTAGGCAGATACTGACATTCCTGTGGTCCTGGACAAAATGTGCAAAGATTTTTTGTTTTATGATCCCACCTGTTTCCCTCCAATACATCTCTCTCCTCCTCTTGTTCCCTAATAGTCCCCCTGAGCCCAATTTACCTGATTTGTAGAACATGTGAGGATTGCTTAGGTAGATCATATCAATGACAACGCAGTGACATAAACAACTAGACAAGGTGTCACACAGCTTTTTTGGAAGGGTAGTACTTGCCTTTTTTCCAGGCAATATTTCAACAAGTCACCAAAACTACAGGAGCTGTGCCCCCTCCTCACTCCGTAACCAACACGGGTATTCTGAGACAAACGCTTACCATTCTTCACTCCTCTGAGTATAGTTTTATCCCACAGAATAATTTCATTGCTTCAAACAGGATCTAATAAGCCAAAACTTGATACACCTTTTGGCATAGATCAAATCCTTATCCTGTGAAGATAGTGTCAAAACATCCATTGATTGTAGCTGAATAAATATTTTGCTGTCTGTGAAATTCGTATAAATTACTTATATTTATAGCACTTATACCAAAAGTTCATCTAAACACAAGGCTTTTGAAGTTAATCCAAGGTAGACTCAGTGCATGAAATGAAGCAATTCAGCTCTCAAGTATAGTTATGATACAGGGATCCAGATGAGCCAGTAGTCATAATGATGTTATTTCTTCGTTATCTCATGATCATATCACCTATCTGTCTAATCTGTGAATAAAGTACTAACTGCCATGCACTTTCAGGAGCTGAGAAAAAACACATTGAGTTCCCAGAGGTACAAGTGGACTTGTTTGTATTTATAGGTAAGTCAACAACAAGCTGATGTGATTAAACAGTGACTCCATCAGTGACTTGGCCCTGTTCTTTTCTCCATCTGGTAGGTAGGCAGGCAGATTAAATTTATGCCATGTGTTTATTTTTCCTGTAACAAAATGAGTTGCGTTTATATTTCTAGTTACTATGAGATGGTAACAACCTTACAAAATATATTGATTCACGTTAAAAAATGAGGAGTTAGCAGGAACACAATGACATGCCACCCAGCGCACAATGTTTTATTTAAAAGAAATGGCAGCACACCATATTTATAAAAAAAAGTCTCAATTACAGACCTTAAAGAAAATTAAATTTATAGTTGAGCTCAGAGTTTTGAAGCTACCAGTTGTTTCCTGGAAGTGACTTTGAAATGAGTTTTGGGAAATCATTTTAGTATTGACTTGGGCCATAATGGTTGGCTGTTGCTTTTTTTGTGTAAGATTGATTAAATTACTCTGAACAAGCTCCAAGTCCATGTCCTTCTCTGAGGCCAATTGTGAATATGACCATAATACACTCTCTAAAAAATATTTCAGAATGTAAATAATCTCTAAACCCGGAAGCATGTCATTGCACTCTTACAAGGATAAGCAAATTAATTTGGTTCCTTGTCTAAACATACATCCCTTCTTTCTTTTATACCACATGCTTTCTCTGGTTTTAAAAGGCTGGGGTTATTTTCTTCTATACATTACAATAAGAGATAATTTTGACTAAGAAAGGAGTAGCTAAGAAATAAGTGTATTGGCAGTAATAAGAATTGGCAATTGTACTCCTGATTTCAGCCTTTATCTGCCTTTCTGAAATGTAGGACCCCTCTAGTTATTTCTTCATACTTCAGTAAACTCAAGTGAAATTAGGGCCACTTTATAGTAGGCTCTATACAAGCACATGGGAATGAATGCTCTAAATCTAAGAAAAAGCTTTGAAAATAAATGCCAAATATGCAGAGTCTCTAGACAGAGAGGCAAAAGGACTTATTCACAGCTGCTGAATTTGCCTGGGATGGAGACAGAAGCAGAACCCTGGTCTTAAGAGACCCATGTCAGCGTCCCATCCAGTGAGCTCTGCTGCTTCTTGGTTACCTGAGTTGAGACAGCTCCCAAACCCCTGGCTGGTCTGAGATTTTAAAGAAAGTATGGTATGTACTTAAAAAGGCAAAATTAAAAGCCAGTAAGATATATCTCTGAGAATGCCACCAAGATGTGACTGGTGAATATGTCCCACAAAATCAGAAGCAAGGCAGCCAGCGGGAAATGGTGAAAAAACAGGAGCAAGAGAAAGAAACAGTAGAGGGTTTGGGGAGGAATTTAGCATTTACAGCTGCATAAAAAGTGTCTTGAACACTGGCATGCACTCTGCATTCATGATACAGAGAAAAACCAACAGTTTTGGGGGTACAACCTTCCAAAGGACAGCCCGCTGCACTTCCCCAATCTCCTGAGTTCTCCTCTGAGGTGGAGGAGGTGAGTTGGGGAGCAAAGCTCCCCTAATAAAATCTTATTAAATAAGGGTAAAGATTGCCAGGGATCATGGCCCTGTGATACTCTTAGGAAGGATTTCAATTTCCTTGGCATTAGTTTTCATGCCAGGAGGTCCTGCACTGAGTTTTTAGGCTGTAGGATCTGGGGAAGTCTTAGTTGACAGGCAGATGAGGTTGGCTCGCAAAGGGTGTGATTTTTGGTTCTTCCTGTTCTTAGGTGTCTTTAACTCCTGCTGACAAGAGTAATCCACCTCCTCAGAGGTAGAGGAGCAGGGTAGAGGTTAAACCTCTACCCTTCACCTCCCTGCAGGGTAGAGGTTAAACTAGCACTGGAAGAGTGGGTAGCTGCAACGCTCTGTAATTATTTCCATGAACTCTCTCTGTCCGGTCCTTTGTTGTTCAAGGCAAAAATATTTGGGTACCAGCTCCTGGAGGGAACTGCCAGAATGCTCCTCCATTCCTTGCTCCACAGGTGGTCCTCTTTAGATCTTTAGCTTCGAAAGAAAACTGGTTTGCTTCTTGAATTGTTCAAAGCATGAGGGATGATTTAGTTGAGTGAATGTGGAAAGATGTGGCAGCCTGTGTCAGATTTTTCTTGTTGATATTTATTTATTTATTTATTTATTTATGCTACCTTGGGTAGGGAGAAAAAAATCTTATAATTCACTGCCTCAAATTTGGCCTATAATAGCCTTCTTTTTTCCTTTCCATTCACACCCCCTCCCTCCTCCCCCCACTTTCTGGCTTATTTGAGCTTCAGAAAAGACAAGAAATGTTATCCTGGTAATGTGCTGGTTCTTTTTGTATTCATTTGAATACCTTACTGACAAACTGAATTTACTGCTGCCCCACAAACAAGGTAGATATGAATGATCCCTCTTGCACTTTCCTTCTTGATGAAATTTTAAGTGTAGTTTGCTATAAATGGAATCTCAGTTAAAGCAATAATTAGTATTTCAGTCTGTTTAAAATAACACTTTAATTATGTGTAGTAATTCTAAGACTTGAAGAATATCCCCTCAGGTATTATAGTGTTATACCTAGATTCACATTATTCACTAATATTCCCTCCTCAGTGGGGTGGCGTTCAAGCTCTGGGTGGTCTTGACATATTTTTTTAAACCACAAAAATGGAGAAGATACAAAATAAAGGAAAAAGAAGGAGTGACATGGAATCTTAATTTGTCAGCCCATGTCTTACTTCACATAATTTGAATGGTCTTATAGCAAAGCATGTACCAAAAAAGGGACAGCACTGATGTCCTAAATGGTTAGGGTAGAAGCAGGTGAATACACAAGGAGAATCCTGGACATATGGCACTGAAGCTCCAGTTGACCAAGGGGAAGAAGATAAACACCATGCAAACATTGGGCTAAATACCACCATATAGGTTAAGTCAAGTCTAGACGTGCAATTGGACAGCACTGAGAATAGACTTAGTTTTAGCCACTTCGTCTTTCCCCCATCCTTTCACAGGACACAGGTGGAAATGGCACAAGCAGAGCTCACCAGGTTCAAGGAGGTGACTTTGAAAACAATTCTTCGTGAGTGAACATGCACTAAATAGGTAAGGCATGGGCAGCCTCGTTGTCGGTGCTGAGGGTGATTTGTACTCTGAAAATAGCCTCATTTTCTTTGCCTTGTGTCTTCTGCAGAGGCTGTCGCTTCACATGCACTGGGGATTTTATGGCTATGGGGGTTTTCTAACTGTAAGCATCTCTGACACCCCAGTTGCAGTGCTGCTTTCTCTACTTTAAGAGCAGATCCTTGTTCAGTAGAGGGTGTGAAAAGAATTATTTATAACTCTTCTTGACCCCACTTTCTTTCTGAAGATTCTGTCTTAAACTCATTGACATGACCAAATGACATATTTTCTATAGGAGAGGTTGGAGATGAGACAAGGTTGTTAGGTCTTGCTCAAAGCCTACTGCCGGTAGAAACTTGACCAACACGGAGAGGCTTCCAAGGTGTAGTTACATTGCTCCCCAAACTGGTTTTGGAGAGAAAGGGTTTTCTTTTTGAAAAAAAATAAAATTATTGTGTTTTTGTTAAAAATACCTGCTTTGCTTTCTAAAATGTGTTTTGCCCACAAATATTGCTGAGAAGAAACCCCTGTATTATGGTCAGGTCTACACTATAGTGATCCAGATAGGAAAGACAGATGCTTTAATGACATCCTTTAGATTATTTTTTTGTTGTTGTTGTTACTGGGGAGCCATATAAATAGAGACAGTACAACACGGAGCATCCTTTGCTCAGAGCTTGTGCCTGCCATGGGAGATCACCCAGCTCTGTGACTGTGGGTAGACAACAGAAAAGCAAAATGAATAGAAAGAAGAGGAGGAAAGAGGATACATGCAGACAAGAAATGCTCAGGAGAGGTATTGCTAGTTATTTAAGGGATTTCTAGTTCTTTAAGGGATTTCCAGCACACAGTCTGTAGAAAATTGTTATCCGCATTCAAACTGGGCTGAAACTCTTTTCAGGAGCTGTCATCACTAACCCATAAGCAGCTGGCACCAGCAGCAATCTCCAGGCTGCACCAGAGACTGGGATCAGACACTCAACTGACACAGTAACCTTTAGTTTGAAGAAGGACCTAGAGAAGGTAAGATACCAGATACCTTGCATTTTAGTGCATCTGACAGTGCCCCAGTAATAAACTATAGCACTGATATAACACATACAATGTAAAATCACAGAATCATTTTGGTTGGAAGGGACCTTTAATATCACTGAGTCCAACCATCAACTGCCAAATCCACCGCTAAACCATGTCCCTCAGCACCACATCCACAGGTCTTTTAAATACCTCCAGGGATGGTCATTCAACCACTTCCCTGGGCAGCCTGGTCCAATACTCAATAACACTTTTGGTGAAGAAATTTTTCCTAATATCCATCCTAAACCTCCCCTGGTGCCACTTGAGGCCATTTCCTCTTGTCCTATCACTTGTTATTTGGGAGAAGAGACTGACCCCCACCTTGCTAAACCCTCCAGTCACTTGTAGAGAGCGAGAAGGTTTCCCTTCAGCCCCCTTTTCTCCTGAACACCCCCAGCTCCCTCAGCCGCTCCTCACAAGACTTGTTCTCCAGACCCTTCACCAGATTCGTTGGCCTTCTCTGGACACGCTCCAGCCCCTCAATGTCTTTCTTGCAGTGAGGGACCCAAAACTGAACACTGCATTTGAGGTGATCAGCATGTTCAGAGACATCAACATGTGCAGCATAAATACTGCTTGGAGATCTCTCTTGGTGCAAGAAGCATATAAATGATTGTGGTTTAATTTCTGGTTCAGCTCTAGCCTATTCTTGGGCAGAAAAAGCAAACAAGTGTATTTCAGATGGCAGCTGTGAACGTATCCTATCCTTTAATCTCCTTTGCCATGTAGTCATTAATTCTTCGACCTATCCCCACAACATCCTATTATTTTATTTCCCTAGGCAAAAATCTGTGATCCTAGCCCAAGTGACTCCCTGGCATTCTCTTTCCTCTTCAGAATTTTCCTTTTTCCAGACAATTGCTTCCCAACTTTACTTGTTGTTTTTTTTTACCCAACAACCAAGATGCCGCTCAGGGTTGCAGCTTGGCAAAACCAAGGTTGCAAAGAATACTCATTTCCCATTTAGCTGATGTGTTTGAAAAGATTAATTAACAGGGACCATGAAGTTGCTCAGCCCAAACAGCCACTGTATAAACCACTGAGACATCCAAGAGAGGTTTTTCAAACACTCTACCAAAAGCTAGGGATATTTCCAAACAAATAGCAGTTCTGTTGTCAGCCTCAGTTTTTCATTAAAACCGAAATACCTAAATACTATCAGTATCATTTGATTGCGTTCTGCCTTAGCACTCATTGGTGACGACATCCACTATAACAGATCTGTGCTTAAGGCTTTGGTCCCAAATCCACCTTAAGTAGAGCCCACAGGAATTATGTTCTTTAATTTGCTTAGATCTAAAGATGGATACTAATTTCATTTCCACCACTGAGGGTACGGGCTTTCCGGTCTTTAGTCGATGCCACTATTAAATATACAAATCAGACATTTTTGAAAAATGAAGAAAAAAACCCAACAAACCACCCTTTAATGTTGGTTCAAACTTTTTTTTTTTTTTAAATCTAGTACAGATTGTCTGGCTTTATTAACTGTGACTGCAAATGCCTTAAAATATGTCAGCAGAGTTACTTTGTTATTGCAGTTAACAGCATTACATGGGATTCAGCATCTAAATCTCTCAGCCGATATTGTGTGTCAGAAGTGTGGGAAAGAATGGCTGGAGAGAATTGTGCAGAGCTTATCGTTGTAGGAGGGTGGATGCAGTCATAATTCTTGTGTCTTGTCCTTAGCAGTAATGAGAGAGGTTTTGTAGGCTGAGCAGTGAAAAAGAAAGAAGAATAGGCTTTGTTTGACTATTATGGCAAGTGTCAAACCTGGTGAATAATGCAGATAATTTTTTGGACATTTGAAGTGGAGAATAATGTATGATTAATGTCAGTTCCACTCTTTAGCTTCCTCGTTGCTCTATACAAGCGCCATGGAGTTTTTCAAAAGTAAAAAATGGCACAGAACTATGTCTTGAGCAAGGACTGCGTTACAGCTTTTAATCTTGCATTTGTTGCTGTTTGTATTTAAAAGCCATTTTAAGTACCTTCTAAGCAAGATAAACATGTTGCAATCTTCAGTGGTTTGGATTAAGTCTGTCCTCAGTTGTGTCTTTAGATATTTAATGGAGTATAGATTAAAAACACGTGTGGTTATATACTCTCAATATCTCAAGTGTCATTGTCCCTTAGAAATGTCCGTTGTCTTTACCTCAGGGTGATTACATTCACTCTTTTCACCTGAGGTTATAGGTTACAAGGGAGGCTTTAATATCATATGTAATCACAGAATAATTGGAATGCCTCAAGGACAGACTTAGTCCAATCCTCCTGTTCTGAAAAAGGACTGGGAATACTGTGATTACCCTCAACTGATGTTTGTTTAACCTTGTGTTTACCTCAAACTAAAGGAACTGTGCCCAGCGTGTATTTTCTTGGTAAGCAGTGAAGAAATGGGATCTCAAGGCATCCGTACCTCCACTGGGTCCTCTCATCTGCTGCTGTGGCAGCATGGACATCTTCCATCTTTCTAGCAAAGTCTCACCTGGGAAGTGCTAGAGGTACCAGTGTTAAAGTGAGTGGGAGCTGAAAGGGCCAAAGCCTCTTCCCTTGGTTCCACTTGTTCTTCTCTGTGTATATGCAGCAATTATTAATAGTTTCTTTGTATTAAAAAGCCAAGATTAGAAATATTTTTTCCTATCAGACTTCCCTCGGTTCTTCTCTTGTCCAGGTCTGATATGGACACCAGGGAGCCACCCCATCATTCACACTTCATGTTTCATCTGTCTGTCAATTCAATAGCCAACCAAATGTGCAGTCCTTGATCACCTTTAGAATTGAAAAAGTTTGCTAATATCCAACTTTAAACTTTTCAAAAATGACAGCGATATCACCTTTTCTTTCCTTTAGTGCAGGTGGTGGAACACAAAAGACAGTAATTGCTTTTAACAACTTCCATGTAGTGGCAGGCAGTGCTCACACCTGTCCCCAACACAAGCCCCCGCCTGTCTGCCCCGTCTCCCTCTCTCCTCTCTCTCTCTGTTTCATTGCCTCCGTGTTTCTTTCTGTCTGTCTTTTTTAAAAATTAAAAAGTTCTGATTTATTCTACCTTTACTCAGAGAAGTTTGTTAAAACTCCTGTTGTTCTTGATGCCTCTCAACTCTTGCCAATTTACTTGAATACTTTTTGGTCAAAATACAATAGTCCTGAATTAACTTCTCTGGATCAGACCTTAGTAGTGCCCCCTACTGAAGAACAATTACCTCCCATGTTTCATATATGACATTGCTATTAACATACAGCCAGACGAGGTTTGCACTTCTGCCACAAGGCTGCATTCTTGACAAGCACTTCAGCTGAGGTCTTCTCTTGTGACACTATATAGTATATTGCCACTTGTCCACTTCGAATGTCATCTCATTGAATCTCCACCATCTTGCCAATTTATCAGGATCATTTTGAATCTTAATTCTGGCTTCAAGAATGCTGTTACCCTTGATAGTTTAATGTACACTGCAAATTTTACGAGTACTGTCTTCCATCATTTAAGTTAATGAAAGCCCTGACAGACCTCTGTCTGAAATACCTTCCTAGCTTTAGAGCAAAGTATTAAATCTTCTAGGAAAGTGTATTTTCAGCCACTTTGGGAGTTCTGTTGATTACTGCTAGTACATATTTTCTCAGCTTGCTTACACGGGTCCTATGTAGCTTTACCAGGGCAAATATAGATGCCCCCTTCAGCATCCTTTATTCACTAAGCAATTATTCTATCAAAGAACATACTGAGGATTTTGTGGATGGTGCTCAGGAGTAAAATATTTTAACAAAGTCACATCATATTTTTGTTTCAAAGTTTCTTCTCTTATTTCTGTACCATGGTGGCAGCAAATAAGATGGAGGGCTTGAGGACTTCATTATTGTGCCACTGTAGGTGACTGTAGATATGAACAAGAAAATTTTTCAAAGTTTCTGTATAACCACCCACAGAAGAGGTTTAATGCATTCATTCATGCTGGTTTTCTGAGAATTAATTTACATTTTCTATATTTGAGTGTATGGCATGAAAAAATATTTTTATAATGATTTTTAATACAGTAATGTGATGAGATCATAAGGATTTGCTTTGAAAGGAATTATAATTAATTGATGCATATATAGAAGGTATTATTCCACAAGCCTAAAATTTATATCTATTTGTCCTCTGTAATTTTTCATGAAGGAGAGAGAGAAAAAAACATGAAATCACAGAGCAGTAGTATCTTTTGGTCTCTTCTCTCCCTACCTCATGACTGTTAATAAAAAATTTTCAGTGGAAACATCTGTGAAGAAGGGAAGAGGGCCCAGGTATATTTAAGAAGTAAGAATTTCATTATGAAAAAATTCTGGATTCTATACACTGTGTTAAACTTCCTTTTGTCCCTTCTATGTTAATTTATATTCTACTCTTTCCTACATACAAGATCTTTTCTTCAAGCTGCCTCCGATAATACAGAACATTATTCGGGGACAGATTTTTCTTCTTTCTTTCTGTTGAATGTATGATGAAAAAACTTGAATAAACCTCGAGTGAACGCATTGTAAGGAAAATCTTACCAGGGTGGGAGGAACAAGCACGGAACAACTGCTGAGTCACTTCCTCCTACCGGGCAAGGCGTCTTCAGTAACCCAGAAAGCTTGTCAAAGCATCGCTGGTACAGCACGTCTATCTGGGATTATCATCAGAAGGCTTCCTGACAAATCTTTGGGGGGAACACAAGATAATTAAGGAACTGACTTTAGAATGTGAGCTGTTAACTGGCACGCTGAGCTCAGTGGAGCACACAACTTGTAAATGTCACCGTCAAACCAGATATTTATTAGTTTGAACTGACACACTCTAACTTCCCAGTAAGTAGCGAGAAAATATTCCCTATCACTTGAGACATTTAAAATTGCAGCACTGCCTGAAAAAATGTTCTCTTGAGCTGAAGGCTCTTATGGCAGTGAGGGGAGTGAGGAGATGAACTGCTTAGGTCTTTCCCTTCTGTTTGTGTCCCCCTACTTTTCACCACCTTCAGGATGGTGTTGTTTTTTTCTACAATCAAAATTGTTTCCAGAGTGCTATAGGGTAAGTGGGAAATTCAGCTTATCAATAATGAGTACATGGAGAATATGATGACCTAGAGTACAAAATACTGGGAACACTTTTAAAAACAAATATTGACTTTCCCCCCTTCTTGCTTACTAGCTACAGACTGTGCTGTGCGAGAAACCAATCACAGACTCATTCCCAAACTGTCCAGATGAAAAAGACCTGTAGGCTACTTTGCTTATTGCCATAACTCTCCAGAATTGCTTCCTGCCATATATTTGAGTACTATATTCAGGCTAATTTGCCATAACTTTCCACTAGAAACCTATTCCCTATCCTGATAAATCTCATCCTAGCTCTTCCCACAACTCCCAACCTGAAAAACTCAGTCCATATTTTCCTTTGTCCATTTTCATTCTGAATTAGAGATGATGCCTGAAATATTTAAAGGCTGAGGACCTCAGCAGGCACTGGAGAATGCTCTCCAGGCTTTCCCTGTCATTTTCTTTGCTCTGCCTAAGATCTGGCATTATAATAAAAATTCCAGACAGACAAGCAAAAATGACCCACATGACAGGACTATTTCCTACCCTTATCTCTTGGAGATAAAGACTTTTTTAACCTATAACTTGGTAAAGTATTATTTAGTAAGCATGAAAGGAGAAGTGTCTTATAACATTGTTGGTTCTACGATACTGAATTAAAGAAATACCTTTATAGAGAAGAAATACAATTTTAAAATAACCTTCTCGAAGTATGATTCATTCAGGCTCATAGACTCACTCTTGGGCCAAGAGGATGTTGAAATGGTTCAGGCTCCATTCTGCAGCACAGAACCCAGCAGAGACTCATTTACCTGACTTCTTGGGTAATTTAAACCAAGGGAAATTTTTCTCTCATTTACAGGGCAATCAAATCAGACTCAACCAGAAGATAAAATGAAATTCAGATTCAAAGCTATTCAGGATAGAGCATAAAAGTCCTATGCTAGAAGCTAGTTTGGAATTTCCTCTTCCTTTTCAGTGTTAATTCTGGGTTAAAATTACAATCTTTTGCCACTCTCATCCAGATCTTTGAGATAGCGTTAGTGTAGTTTGTCAGCTAATTTTCAAATATTGTAGCCTTAATACAGGGACTGAATCTTTTAGCAGGAATCCTTGTAAATGTCACTAAAATATAAAGCAAGCACTATTTCTCTGAGTAAGTGGTGATGAAGTTGGAAAAAACGGCACTCTTTTGAGCTCTCTCCTTGTTATCTCTCTTTATTCCACACAAGTGTGGTACTAATAGCCTGGAGCAAGCTCTGTGTGCCCTTTCAATCAGAAAAACATCTTGATTTGTATGCTTATATAGCACAGGCCAAGCTGAAGTGAGAATTTATTTCCTGAATAAAACAGATTTAATGTGAAAGGTGATCCTCAAAAGTTTTACAGTTTCAGTTGCCTTGGACAAGCACCAAGAGACATAGTGGGTCTATCATGCATCTGAGAGCTGCAAAGACATGGATCGCAGGGAGGGAATGTTCTGTACACAGGCGCCGTTCTTCAGGACCAGTGTACAAATTAGAAATATTAAAGTAAGATTAAAATGATAATCATTAAACCCACACTTTCAGTACCTCACTCTGCACTGCATTGTGGTCCGGAAGTCTGCCCAGCTCAGAGCCTTCAATACACAGGGTGCTCCTGTCCATCAATAGTTACGTGTTCCCTCCACCTACTTTAGACTTTGCAATTCTCTGATTCTGGTGCCCCAAGATCCTTCTGAACTTCAGCTTCATTGTGTGCAGAGAGGAAAATAAAAAAAAGAAAAAAAAACCAACATTAACAAAATATTTACCGGTCTGCTCCAACATTATAAAGAAAAAAATTATGGCAACAAAAATGTTTATTGGAAAGTTGAGAGTCATCTTCAGTTTTCCTGGTTATACATTTGTTCTTAATCTTATAAGAATTATATTAATTATATTAATTAATTCCTGAACCTTGAAATGAGTGCAAAAATAGAGGATACAATGAGTAATTAGCATGGTCATCAGCTTATTGTTTGGAGTGCTGAGAGCTGCCTAAAAGGATGCTGTACTGAGAATATTCTCCAATATGAAATAGAGACCCAAAGGAAAACAGCTATTATATTGAGTAATCTTCAGCCAAGAGGACGTGTCTATGAAATAACTTTTGGAGACCTTTGGTAATTCAATACCTCAACTTCTGGTCACCAAGCTACTAGATCAGAAAAGAAATGTTCATAAGCCCTTCTGAAATACCTTTCTTCCATAACAGCAGTGCACTGAAATGTATGGTATAAAGCAAATGAAGGATGCATTAGTACATGACCTAACAATTATATGAACAAAAGAGGGGAAAAACATTGCACCACCTTTCTGTAAGTTCCATTTATCCATGAAATAACAATTGCATTCATATTTGCATTTCCATTACACAGAATAGCCTACCTTCTGACTTACCAGCACAATGGTATTGTTTTATTTATTTAAGCTGGGTAGTTTGCTTTTCACGGTATGGCCAGCTGGTAGAAAAATAGGATTCAATAATGCGAACATTTCACAGTAAATAAATTGCATTAATACAACAATATAAAAGCTGTGCTCAGCAGTTTCTCTAGGACAAGGTCTGCTCTAGAGCTATGCACGCAGCTTTCTAAACACTCACTTGGAGAACTATGAAGGTTACATCTCACTATATGAAATAATACAAAAAAGATGTTGAAGTTCCACTCGGGATTTTGTTTACTCGCTTCTCCCCATTAAAGAGAGTTACATGTTTAATTGGCTGCTTTCACGCACAAATCTCTGTGGCTCTATTTCTTGGTCACGTTCACCATTGCAGGCTTCTGTGTAAAATCTTGCAGTGACTAAGGACTACACAAAGAATAGAAAATTGGCATAGCTATTAAATGAATTTCAAAGTCACTGTATGGAGAGATCACTTCACCCTCCATATACCCTCAATGAAAAAAGAAAAAGGATTCAAAAAGGTCCTTTTGGTGTTTGATATGTTGACCTGATTGCCTGGCAGATTTGACATCCTCTGTGTGGAACTCCATCTCCTCTGTGGGTGGGTATAGAGGACAAATGTTCTTTGCTCCATTTCTTTGAGCTGTAAGAGATAATGGGCCTCCACTCCTTCTTTGGTCTTTTCTGTTTGCAGGATATCCACAGTCTGTCTCAAGAAAACTCTTGTAGTAGTTTGCTATGGAAGCAATCAGCAAAACCTCTCCTTCTACATCCTAAGCAGATGCTAATCAAAGAATGTAACACTAAATCACTGTTCAATGGTCTGTCACCTTTCCTACACATGATCTGTTTACAAAGGAGCTACAAACATCTGAAAAAAAAAAAAAAGAGGAGGCACTCAACTGGTGTCATGACTGTTCCTTATGTCAAGTGGTATGAATTAACAACTGCTGCCATGCAGCTCAGAATTTGCTATAATAGAGTCAATGGCAGGGCCTTGTGGCAAGTGAGCACTTCCACAATGTGTTCCTTTGACTTCGTATCTTCTCTGTCTCTCACGCAGCGCTCGCTTCCAATCCACAGCCCAGTCTGACACAAGCCAGTCATTTCTTGTATTTTGCTGGCAATAAACACCATCTGTGCAAAAACTGTGCTATTCAGCAATGATAAGATCCATCAGAAAGAGCCAGTGCATTATTTTGCTGGCACTCAAACTTGTTTGGCCTTCACAAGACAATGAATCTTTTATATATTGCTTAAAGAATTATTTTAGCATTTTGTTTGAGTTTCATAGAAACCCTGGATTCTTTCAGTATGAATGGAAAATCATTGTTGAAGGAAAGAACACAGTGAGGTCATGTCTTAGTTTGAAGGGTAACAAAACCAAAATGAAAATAAAAACACTTGTCTGCTTTTAATGCTCCCAGTTGTCCTCTTTCTCCTTGACTCCTTTGTAACAACTGCAAGCTTTTTATTTCTGATCCAGTATCAAGGAAAAAGAAAAGCCTCTTGAAAATGTAGTGCTTGAATACGGATAATCATGTATTTTTCTTTAGAAATTATTTGCATCTTCATAAAAGTACCCTAAACACTTAAGTTAGAAGAAAAATGATTGTGTTTTTAACTCTTTGTATTATTCATTATTACAACAGGGTAGTTTAGGATGGTGAAACCAAATAGCCCAGGTGCTCCAGGTCGGTTGACACATTCCTGGTTTGATGTTTCTGGTGTCAGTAGATGGGGAGCGTGTGAGCAGTGTTAGTGGGCATCAGACCCGGCCACCTACCCAGGGACCTGGAAGAAGTTCCTCCATCGCGAGACTGGTCACCCTCTGATCATGTAGCCCTGAGGACTTCACATGCCTGTCCTTGACCACGTCCCCTCTGCAGTATCACAACCTGTTAAAATTACAGAAGGCAAAATGAGTTTCAAGACCTTCACGGCTTTTGACAGGGTCAAAAGTACCATGCAAACATGTTTACAGTTATGGTTTTGGCCCGTTTGTCAGAATCCTGCTTTCTGTGATATAGCTATAATGGATACACGCTGTCCCAAATGAAAAAGTGTTCTAGAAACAAGTTGATAAAGCTGTTCTGTCTCATGTGTTCCTCAGTTTCTTGTCTAAACTCGTTACATACTTATATGCATAAAATGTTACCTATACTTTTGATAGGTGCGTTGTATTATGAAGCATTCGTGATAACCTCTTTTTTTACAGCTAATGCTTGTCATGACCGAACCTGTAAAATAACATTTAAGTCAAGCCCCTTTTATCTTTTTTGAGAATATATTTCTCAATATGTCTGCAGCATGGAGCCATAGCAAAAATCTGTACCAGAAAGTGACAGAAAGCATTTTTATATTTTATCTCTCAATAAAAAAAAAAGCATACATATATTCTACAGACACCCATTTCTGGAGTGCATGCACACTGACAAGCTCCTATTGTTCCTTCTTTAGAGAGGCACTTGGCACGGACTACATCAAGGGTGAAATAAATAAATAAATAGAATGAAAAATACTGTTGCTATATTTGTATTTATCATTAGCAAGACAACAACCGCCTGCATTCTCTGTTGATTACAATTAATATGAAAGGGTAGAAATTATAACAAATAAAAAATTTCTCAAACATTATGCATGAGCATTGAGCTGATTTTATTCTAATGTTCCATGACATCCACACAGTAGTCAGAAAGCTTGAAACAATTAAGAATAATAAAAATCTAAATATGTAATTTTTCTTTCTAAGCCACTGCTAAATTATAACCCTAAAAAACAGCGGAATTTCATCAGTGCCAATGTTTGTTGCTCATAAGGAAACTGAGGAGTTTATGTATGTAGTTTTAATTATACATGATCTTTACTTCTATTTTTATCCATATTCATCGCCTCTTCTGCAAGGGCAAAATGCAGGGTTTCCTCACGGTATTGTCTTTAAACACCATTTAAGTCAGAGCAGAATGGTTGCTTGAGTAGACCCTTCAGCTGGGTGAGGGATTTCATCTCAGACCAGCAGTCCCTCGGCTGGCCTGGCTCTCCTTCCATTAAAGCTACTGGAATTGTGGTAAATATCCCCAGGTGAGGGTCTGGCCTCCAGTTTTTGAGCAAGAAGTAGCTACAGCACAGCAAAAGTTGTAAAGAATTCACTTTGAAAATCTGAGACCTTCTGCAACAAGCACTTTTTTTCCCGTCACAGTATCCTCCTGCCTGATGACTCTTCTGCTGACAGTAAACTAAATATTGAACACCCCTTCAAGGGATTTACCTTTTTACTTCTCAGCTTTTCAAAGAAACTGATAAAATGTCTAATTATTTGAATAATCAAGGCAATGAATATTTGATCACTAACATCAAAGATGCAGACATAATTCAAGAGTTGAGGTATGTGCTTAATATTGCATTACTCATGACACAAAGAAAATTATAATTTCTTTCAAAATATGTTTGTTAAAGGTATTTTTCCTCTGCTTTTGGAACAGTGGAATGAAGAAATATTAGGAATTAATTTAGAAATATTTATTTAATTATCCAAACCTTGTCATTGTGTCATTTGACAAGCTGTTGGATGAAAAAAATCAGTGGTCGATTTATGGAAAATAACTTTCAGTGCCAGTAACAGTCTGAAATCTGACCAGACATGCCGATTCATATTAGTTGCTGCACAAGAATGAAGGCTGAATTATCCACTCAGAGTCAATGAAGTCATTTTGTTTCTGGTTTTGAGTGAGATATATGCTGACAAGTGAATATGGGACATTATCATTGCCACTCCCTGGGAGTTTCTGCTTGTCTCTCTTCCCAGCGTCCAGAAAAACGTGTCAATTTAGTCCTAATCCCCCTTTCCCATTTCATCCCTCAAGGCTCAGCATCACTGCTACCACTGATCATTAACAAACACCCTTCGACTTTGACATGACCTAAAGCTCAAGCTGGAGGTAGCCAAGAAACAAAGCAACCATTTCTTTTTTAATATTTCAGACACACCTTGAGCAGTCCAGGGACCGTCCATCAAGAGCAGCTGCCACCCAGAAAGACTCTGTCAACTTTATAAAGCTCTGAGCATTTACCTGCCCTGACAAGTTGTTCACATCAAGGTGCCGTGTTGTTTTGGTTGCAGGTAATTAAAATTAACTGCTATCTAGAGATAGAGGGAACTGCAAAGGCAGAAAAGTCACTTAATTGAGCCTGAACTGATCTTGGAATGTGGGTTTGGACCCTTCATTCTCCTCCCCCCTCTGCAGTTCTGGAACAAGTCTTCATTACAAAAGACCAAACACAGGCTGGCTCCAAACACAGACCCCTTTCAGGACTGGGTTTGGCATCCACATCCCTTTTCTGAGGCAGAATGGTACATAGTAAGTGCAAAACTGCACAGAGATAGCCCAGCCACACACTATGAGGTCAAAATCCACAATCCCCTTTTTTATCCATTTAATCAGTGTCTCCTTCATGTCCCTGTGTGCATTCCTACCAACTATATCTCTAGCCGTGCATCGCCCACTCACTTTTAATCTCCTTTGTTAATTAGTTTATGAATACACCGAGCATGGCTCCAAGCTTCACATATTAGCAAAAATTTTATGTACTTTTAGCATTATGTTTGAACTCTTTTGGCTCTGAATATCCTCACTGTGCAGTATCTCAGGTGTCTGAGTGATCGCCGGTGCTTTTTAGTGGACTGCAGACATCCTGCTCATTAATCTAAGTAACTGCTTACCAGTCATATTCTCAAGTACCCCATCACTTCTGGTGCACAGCAATAATATTTGGGCTTTCTACTTTCTTAAAGCAGTATAGCAATATTTCAAACCAGGTACTAATCCAGTTCCCCAGGCAGAAAATCCATCCAGTCAGCTCCATTTATGTAAAGATATTTATAGGGCATGCTATCACAATACTCTATTATTTAGTAGAGTTGGTTGTAAAATAAGATAAATATAAAAATTGCATAATATTTTAAGCTCTGACTCTAGAACTTTTATTGTAATGGTTACATATTATCTAAACCTCCCATTTAGATCTCCTGACTGCTGGCAAACCTTATTTTTTTACATTTTTTAATGAAGGAGTGAAGAGTTTTTAAACTAAAAAAAAAAAAATCCCAACAACTTCTTTATTTAAAAGTGAATTCTTTCATTTTGCTTGAATAAATTTTAACTGAAATGGAAATTCATAGCCCTGCTTCCCAAGGCTTCTACAAATGTACAGGTAGAAAAAGAAACAGTGTCATTTGGTCACCACAACCACTCACTAACCCTGCCCCAAACTGAACGAGACAGAAGGAAAAAGGCCACCTGTGTTATGTTCATCTCATTGTCAATTAAAAGAGTGAAATATTGCAGGGTTCTAATCTCTATCATTATATCTATAGTGAATAAATGATCCAAGTGGAAGGGTAAAGACATTAAAGGAGGATTATTTACCCAAAGAACTCTCCAGTTTCTTGATGGTAGGAGTCTTCATTGGAAAAAAACCAACCCTACATGTGAGGAACAATAGCTCAAATTGCAGATATTCACTAGCAGAGACAAAACTTGCTTTTAAAAAGGCAACACAACTACTATTGTAATTTCTACTCTTAAGAAATAATTCCTGCGTTTGGACACCTCAGGGCCATAATCCACTGATGGCAGGAGAGAGGGTAATGGTGGAGAGAGGGGTAACAACTAAAGCATTAACAAAACCCACAAAAAACCCTAACCATAGAATTTGAAGCACTAACACGAGAAAAAAAGAAATTCAAGATTTAGATACAGCTCGGCAAAAACATGAGGCAGGGAAAGCAGCCAGCAGATATTTTAAGGGTGTGTTTGCATGGGAAATGCTTAGAACTGAAACAGAAAGAACTATGAAATGTTGCATAAACAGGAGAGATGAAGTCAAGTGAAAATGAAAAAAAAATATATTTGACAGCAAGTGCTGTGTGGTTGCTTCGTTATGGTTTCCCAAGGGAAACAGTCAAACCTGTTTCACTGGCAACAGTAAAACACAAAATAAGCTGGACAAAAGCACAAGAAAATGTACTGCAGAGGAAATGCAGTAGTCAGAGGTGGCGCATGAGAGTATTTGCATCTCTGAATTACTCATTTTCTGGCTGGTGTTTCACTGTGATCCTATTTTTTCCCTCTGAAACCACTAATCTCCCACCATACAGTGATCCTAAATGATGGTGCCTGCTTCCAAAGACCTGCCACTGTAACCTACCAGTCTGTGCCATTCAACACGGACATCTGTATCCAGAGTCCTGCCTCTGGGGAGAGCCAGCAGCTGGGGTCACATCCTCCTATCACAAAAGAAATAGCCAGAAATTAACTGCTCTATGAAAAGACATAAAAACATCATCCAGTCTTGAAAGCATGCGATAATTTCCCCAGTCTATTTTTATAATTGAGTGGAAAAATCTCCTTTAACGTTTCACATAGATTATTAGAGAACACTTAATTTATGCTGCTAAGTACTGCCTTAAAATACCTTTACTGGAGTCTTCAAAATGACAAACACCTGCCTTATTGCTCACACCAAGAATAGGTTTCCATCACAGACCATAATAACAAAACGATAATTTGCGAGGTTCTGAAAAAAGATGGGACTAGTAAAAATCATCACGTAACTGACTTTTTAATACCCCAAGATCACTGTTGCTTAATAAGACCGAGACTTTGAGAGTGAAATTAAACCATAAATCCCTGGAAGAGACTTTCATGAGCCTAACATGCAATTATAAGGTGAAAAAAAAAAAAATCAGCTTTCAGGTTCTAAATGTCTCTCTGTCAATAGAAAAGCAAGGAGAGAATGTAAGCACACACTATTAGAAACAAGAGCAGCTCAGCTCTGGAGATCTCTAGGAAATTGAAAATGCTCAAGGTCCAAAATTGTTCCATCCAGCGTTGCAAAAATTCAATTTACAAGAAGTCCTCAAATTAGAAAATTACTGGTACAACCAAATTTTGTTCCACGGATGGTATGGAAGGAGCAAAACATGTTTTTAAGGTGCTGTCCAAAATTCTGGGCAGCTCAGACAGACTTTGAAAGAACTTTCCAGGGATTTTGCAGCTCTGCAGACCCAAGACATCAGAGCTGGCCCCAAAGGAATGGCCAAGCAATCTGTCATGGTCCTGCTTTCAGGTTCTCAATGCAATGAAAACACCACTATGCAAAGAAAAAAATCCTAAAACCTAAATACAATCGGTGAGCATTCCTCCCCTGACCCACAAGCAGAAGGTCACCTTTGTGCAGGCGACATGCAGGCAGGGCTGCCCACAGGCTGTAGGAAACTCCTCCTTGAGGTGCCTCAAGGAAGAAGCTGCCTCCGAGCCAGAAGTGCTTCAAAGCCTTTCCCAGGGCGAACAGATTCTCCCCTTTGTAGAAGGCAGTGGAGATACCTAATGAACCATGGCTCAGAGCTGTTTCCAGATGCAGGGATGTTTTTCACGAGATATTTCAATTTCTGGGAAATAGCAGGGTGGGGTTTTTTCAACAGAAGCTCTTCAGTCTGATGAGGTCTGACCAGGCTGGCTGCCATCTCATTTCTATAGGATTGAGCTTGATTTTTATAATTTTAGAAGTTAGCTTTAAAAAAAAAAAATTAAACCAAGCTTCTACTTTAAAAAAAAATAAAAAATAAATTGTATGATCAGTTGTGTAAAAACGTGAGAAGGTTTCTGACAGCGAGTGCCCTGGAAGTCTATGTACCACGGCAGGGAAAGAGGCTGTCACTGCAGCCACTGTGGCTCCAGTGTGGCAAGACAGAGCTCCTGTGGCTTCACCAGTTTATGTGCCCAGTAAAACCTGGGCAGATGACACGGAGTTGTTTGCTGCCTCGCTGTTGGGTTTGGCCAGGACTGTCAGTCTCACTCAGAGTAACCTGGGTGTTACTGTACTGCCCGGTAGGTCCAGAAGTGTGAACTGCAGCAAAAACTGCTCAGTCTGGGGAGGTAAAAAGCTATTTCTAGTCCAAACCTCTCTTCCTGTGATGGGCCATGAACACCTGCTCAGTGAGCGAGCTCCCGCAGAGTTCACTGATGTCTCCGGGCTTTGGATCACGTTTATGCAGCTGATAAGCAGAAATTTGATCTCTAGATACTCGTCTGTTCAAACCACACAGATACTGCAAGGCGAGATGCCATGGTTTCAATTACCTTCCCTAAATTGCACATGTGTAAGAGAGGGAACAAATAAAACAGACAGAACTGCAGAAGACACCCCGAGAACCAGGAAGCTACAGGAAGACTAAACGTGACAGGGACTCCCTGGAGAGATTCGCAGGAGTCAGGGAGAAGGGGAATTTTTTTTATCCCTCAGCACACCTGAAATTGAGAAGCTGAGGCAACAAAGGAATAGCGTTTGTTTAATAAAAGGTAATTTTATTCTTAATTCTTCTGTGAGATGAACTGGAGAACTATTTAAAGCACAGTGGAACGCTATACAAATAATACTTCCTTGGACAACAAAGGGAAAGTAAGGCATTTGTCTAACGCGAGAGAGGAAATTGCTAGAGAAGCTCAGATAATACTGTAGCCTTTTGTTGACTTTTTTAATAGTGACTACAATTGTAGAACAGGTCTCTGTGCTATGAATAGATGCTATGAATAAAACTCAGGTACCCTGCTAGTCAATTTTTCTTACCAATAAATACACACCCCAGAAAACATTCATCTGCGTGGCAAGTAGTATTTAATCCACGTACTTTGTACCGCTGATGGAATGACAATGGGGATCCATTATGGGTACACCCGTAGGTACAATGCAGCATTTGGCATAGAATCATGGAATCATACAATTGTCCAGGTTGGAAGGGACCTTTAAGATCATCTAGTCCAAACATCAACCTAACTCTGATAAAAACAAAAGACCACATCTCTCAACCATGTCACTAAACAAGCACCCCTGACTGTTGTTAAGCTCCTGACGGTCAAACAGCGGGTCAGCCAGAGGAAGGAGGAAGCCAAAGCCCAGCTGGAGAGGAGATGTGTGGGCACAGAGGTGGCAGGAAGCTGTGGTCAGAACCCCACGGCTGGCCCACCACCTATGGAGTTCTCTCTCAGAGTGGAAAAGAGGACGCAGAGCAGAGTCTTACAGGCTTTAGTCTTTCCAAGACAAAGCGAGGGAAGCAGATCCTTTTTAAAAACAGAAACAATACTTAGTGGCTTTTAGTGACATCTTTACCTAATATTTACACGTTAAAGGTACACAAGACTGGCTTCGGATGGCCTCAGCAACCTTTGGTTCAGTTGATAGAGGAATGTTTCTGCTTCGTTATCGTGCTCAAAGACTTTCATTCTGGGCAGTTTCATGTTGCACTGTTCCCAAAAAAGAAGGGTTAAAAAACCCCAATTTCTAACATGATTCTAACTCAATTTTTTTTCATTGTGTTGGGCTGAACTTGAGTAACTATTTTATGTCCTACTCAGCTAAGTTACTGCTTAACCTGAGCTGAAATCTAAGAAACCAGAGGTGTGAGATGAGGATTTAAAGAACATTATTTTGGAGAGGGAGTATGACTGAAACTCACCCCCTGCCTCGGTTTAGCAGAGTCACATCTGGAGAACGGCCCTTCTTATCCAAACCTTACCAGGAGGCAAGACAGAGCAGTTGCTGAATGTTGCTCTTTGGAAAACCACACAAGTATTTCAAATAGAATTTCTAATAGTTGATACCTTAAGGTAATGAAAAGATTTTTGAAGAGCTTTTTTCCCCCCCCTTTTCTTTTTATATTTTTTTCTTTTCCTTAGGTCCTTCCTTTTCTATGACAGATTGTTAAAAGTATACAGAGAGGTCCTCAGAATAAATCTGCATAGTTAAGTTGACTTCAGTGGTTTCTCGACAATTGAAGTGAGTTGAACTTCTAGCCTTGTAATTTAGAGCGTAAGACCCATGTCAGGTCTGGTCTAGGCCAACAGCTGCTCTCCAGCAGTGACCAGTAGTGTACACCTAAGGAAAAATATAAGAATAAGACTTTGTGACTGAGGCAGAGATTATATCTTTAAAGTCCTTGAAGGATTATTTTTTTCTTCCATCAGTTTGGCTGCTGACCTTTTTACCTCAAATATATTTCTGCCTCATAGCCATGAATTGAACTAGATGTTTAACTAACTAGTTTAATTAAGCCAGCAGTTTAACTAGATGTTGGAAAATTATCTCTTGATTGTTTTGAACATGTTCCCTAATCCATCCATTTGTTGTCCCCTAGTTCTATTTGAGAAACAATGACAAATTTTCTCTATTAACTTCTTCATTTCTGATTGCACAGACCTGTGTCATATCAACTTCAGTTATCGCTTTTTCTTTGTTGTTTTTTTTGTCTTGACAAAGAAGTGATTCAATATATTTGCTCATCCTTCTCTATGACTTGAGTTCTCTTATTTCCTGTTTCAAGATGAGAACAGATCCAAACAAATACTACCCAGAGACCCCTTACTGTCTTTGAAGACTGCAGTGATTTTTTAAATAATGCTGTATAAAAATGACATATGTGAAATACAAAGAAATTTGTTGGAGACTTACAGCACTTAAGAGTAAGTAAATCTGATTTTACTCTGTATATTAAATCTGCTGATGAAGAAGGTAAGTTCTCATCAGCGGCAGTTACAAGCTTCCCTGCTTTTCTCACACTGGGGATAATTCTGCCTTGGAGATGTTACTCACTGATATCTTTTTCCATGACAGATGTTTAAGCTGATACTTCCTTACATGACAAGAGTGAAAATAGACCGAGCATCAGTTACACTTGATGGAAACCCCCTAACATCAACAGAACCAGTACAAACCCCAGGTCCTTTATCTTACCTCTCAGACAGTAGTTTGGCAGCTCTATATATGATAATGTAAGAATAATTGCTTATTACATTTCTGCTGTAACATACAAGCATTGTGTAATTCAGCATTAATGTCTCACAACCCAGCTGTCATCTTTCCAAAAATACTTGCTGTCTAACTACTTGCTTCTACTTCGAACCAAAGGAAGACATTCCGCTCCAGGGCATTTTGACAGGGTGTTATCTTTTGAAAAGACAGGTGTTTGTGCTGGAACTGTCTGATAGTTTTAAGGCTTATGCACATGTTTCAGTAAATAAGTGCTAAATTACTTGCCAGGTCCTGAGTTAAAGTTCAGGCTGGGACGTCTTCTAGAGAAATATATCGGTGACACGCAAGACTAGGAGCAGCATGTTCACACAAAAAGTTTCAAATCACCTTTCAAACAACATGAAAAGCCAAGAAGCTCTGGCTTTAAGGCTTCTTGTATGTGAAAGGACACTGAGAATGTGTGAAATAGATGGAGTTGCCATTCTCTGCCCTTCTCCATTTCATTTCCCAAGAGAAATACTTCAGAGGGCGGGCAAATAATTCCTCACCTTATAAGGGATTTTATTATTTGAAGTAGTATGATAGTCCTTATTGACCCAACTTTGATTTGTAAGCTGATGATGAAATTAATTTGGCCTTTGGTATAACCACAATTAACTTCTCCGGAAGGGAGGTGATACGATGTCTTGCAGTAAAAAACATCTCTTAGCAAGGAGCAGCACAGGGCCTTACGTGTTGTTTGAGGTTTCAATAAACTTACGTCAGACTCAAGTGCTTCGTCTGCCTCCGGCTGGTCCTCTGCACAGGGTGGAATTTCACCTTGGAGGATAAATTATGGAAATTCTTTCACCTCAGAATGACTAACTATTATCTGATGTGGGAGTTTAATTCCTCGTTCAGATGCCAGATAATGGACCAAACAAAGAACTGGAGGATGACACTGACTGAACGGTGTTTAATATTCTTTGTTTAGAAAGTCTGGTTAACCTGTCACTGCTAAATGAATATAAGTGTTGTGTCTGTGTGTACTTTAGGCTCTGTCTTGTATTAATAAATAGAAGTAGGATAAACTACTTGAGTTTTAAAATTACTTACAAGGGAATATATTAAATACTCCCCTCCCTCTTTTAATCAGGTAATTACTTATTGAATGAAAGGGTGGGGAGGAAGAAAGAGAAAAGAAAAACAAAATGGGGATCACATCTTTTTTTTAATATTCTGAAAGTCAGGACTATTCTAAAAGTCAGTTTTCTGCCATTAAACTACCAGAACACCAATCTGAGGACTCTAATTCTGGGAAACTTGCTCAGTAGGATTACTGTAAGCCACCCTGGGATTACAGCTAAGAAAATATAGGACAAATAATTCAGAAAATTAATATGAGATGTGAGGAGGCAGCTGAATAAAAGAGAAGTACACTGCCATTTATATAACAAAATAAATACATATAACTACATATATATGTATGCATATATATACAAAAACCTTATGAGACTTCAAGTTTGCAAGCTGTTCTGTACAAAGATTTTGCATCTATATAATCTAGTTCTTGGGACCTAAAAAAGACCATTTTAAGTGGAACAGCTTTGTAAGTTAGAACCTAACAGTGTTTCTCCTTATGCCAACTGTTCCATCCTGTTCAGTCAACCACATGCTTAATTTTAACCTTAGACAATATGAAAATAAAATGAATGAAAAAACCTTGGTTGTCTGGTGCTGGAGCTCTGGTGCAGTCTGATCCTGTCCGGCTTGTTCAGGGTCACAGGCGTTGGCAGCTGCTCATTGATTCAAGACAATTTTGTTGGAACCATTTTGATACTTTTCCTGGCCAAAACAAGGATTTTCCATATGAAAACTACATTTCTCCTTCCCCTGGTCTTCTTTGAATTACACTCCTCCCACTGTACCTCCTGCCCCAGCTGCAAAACCTGAAGCAAAAGCTCCTTAGCTGCTGGCTTGGAGGCTCCTGCAAAAGCCACCCTCCATGTGCATGCCAAGAGCTACCTGCTTTTTATCTGCTGCTTTATTTTTTTCATTATTATTTTTGGCCCAGATTTGCAAGCAAGCAAGGCATCAGCAGCAGATAGTTAGCAGGGCAGTAGAGTAGCTAATAGTCATTTTTACTTCCTCTTTTTCCTCTGATCAGCTATTCAAAGCAGTATGTAAAGCTGCAAGTATTCCCTGGGGAGAAAAAAAAAAAAAAAAAAAAAGAGGAAAAAATGGAAGCATTTCAACATTAAAAAGCATTGACTTCTTTGTTAAAAAGAAATCATTTAATAATGCCCTGTGTATTGTTTTCAGAGCTCATACCGGTTTAAAGTAAAAAAAAAAAAAAAGAAATAAAACATATTTTGTTCCATTTGGACTAGGTGGGCACTTTTGAAGCAATTCTTACTAGTTTCCCCTCTTACTGCAGGTGGGTTTGCTGACAAAATTCTCCCAAAGTGTGTGAAGCAGATGTTTTTTGTTACGAGCCTAAAGCAGAGGCTGCACGCTGAGATGGCACAACACGCTCCGCTCACTGAGCCTTCTTTTCTCTACGCCCTCAGACCAGAGCTAATGCAGAGTAAAGCCCAGGACACAGACCTCAGCACCAACTGGTTTGCTCTGTAGATTCTCTCCTTGTTGCAGGACAATCCCAGGCACTGGAGAGAAGCCAGATCTGCACCGTCCCATGGGCAGGGATTACCTCCAGCTACACCTTCACCGTGGCTGAGCACCTCGGTGGAAGCCCTGGAGATACAGTCGATGGACAAACACGATGTTTGTCTTTCAAATTTGAACAATAGCAACATTTTCAGACAACAATGGCTTTGGCATTTCTTTACAGCAATTTAGTAAAGTGGCTGGATGTGGAAGGATTTGCTAACAGCTGGAGATATTTGAAAATGCACCCTTTTGCGGCTGTTAAGAAAGAATTGGCCTGTGGCCCCTGCAGCATTGCAGAGATTTGAGATAATCTTGGAGAAGATACGTCCTTGCTTCACACGTGTGTTCTAATTTCAGAATAAACTGCAGCACGTGATGCTGCACTGCACTGCTCCACTCCTCCTTTTTTTTCCTGGGGATTTGGCTTTCTTAGTGCATGTGTGACGGTACACTGAGGAAGGATGAGTATCCTAGGGATGACAAGTACCAAGTGGCTTGTCCCAAGCAACAGCTATGAGCAGGTTACGCGTACGCCGGGGCGCTGTAAAAATGACAAGCTCAAGAAGAATGAAGCACACTGCAGATGCCATTCAGACTCCTTCGCTCGCCCTCCATCGCTGCTGGTGAGGGAATTTCAGCCGACCCCTCGGAAGGAGCCTCCGTAACTCCCTCTCTGCAGGCAGCTTGCTGTGCGGGCTCTGCGTGTGTGCCGCTTCCCACCGCCCTCTCCGGGGAGCCCTACAGCCTCTTCAGGGAGGATGAGTGACAGCGCCCCAACAGTAATTCTTAATTATTTTCCAACTTTGACAATTAATAACTAATAAGTCCTATCTAATCAAATGGGATTTTCAAGTCTATGGTCTAAACTCAATTTACTGTACTTTCATAACAGCAATTTTTTTTTCCTTTTCCTTTCCCTGAAGGCACTCTCTTCCCTGAATTCTGTGAGGTGAAGATTAAGCTGACAGATGGTATCAGCAGAAGAATGATTATGAGTTTTAAAAACCTTGATATTTTGGCTTAGTACATCATTTTTCATGCAAATACTGACACGGATATTAGCATCCAATTAGGAAAGTATAAAACCATGCCATTCTGTTACAGTTTACGTTACAATCATTTACTGTTTCATTAAAAATACAAAGAAAGACTGCTCTGAAAGGGATAAAAAAAAAAAATCAATGATGTAAATGTCACTTCTGCTGCTTTGCTGTTCTGGTACTGTGTGGTAGTGAAAATGGGCTACACTTCTCTTTTAAATTATTCTGCTAATTATTCTGACTGAAGTGCTTCTCCCATTTTTGGGTCCTAAAAGAGTACTTCAACATGGCTAAGGTTGAAAGGCTTGTGATGAACCTGGGCTGATTTATTTCCATAGGTTATACTACGTCTAAATATACACCACCTGTTAGTCAGACAAGGACCATCAGTGATATGTGCTAGCCAGTGATTTAAACCCCCAAAACCAACTGATGATCTACATGAAAATGTTTTTAAATGCCCTCTCTCAGTTCCAGTGCATCAGAGTAAAGAAATAAGGAAATAAAGACCATTCAGAGTAGTCTGAGGAACAGTCAGGGGTAGGTAGAAAGAAAATCAACACTCACCAGACATTTACTTGTGGTTGTGGTGGTGGCTGTTGATGACATTTCTTGGTGGCACACTTTTCTTCACTTTCGTGCAATGTCTGAGCCATCCCTGGAGGGGAAACAACTTTTCAGTTAAAGAATTAGTACTTAAAAACTGAAAGTCTAATTTTTTGACCAAGGAAAAGAGATTACTGTTACTTCATGCTACCCTTCCTCTGCAAAAAAGAGATTTCCTTGTCCTCTGTAGTATGGGTGCTCTTGTGATGCAAAGCAGTGGGTAAGGAAAAGGAGAGATTGTGAAATATCCAGGGAACTGCAGCCCAGGCACAGCTTTGGTATTGCTACTTCAGATCACTTTTTAAAAATAGGGAATAAACAGAAGGAAATTTCTCGGTCTCACACTGATGTGAAGTAAAATATGAAATAACCTATGTTTATTGTAAGAACTTCAAAATCTTTCGTTTGAGTATTTATCCCTGTAAACAGTACTACCTAGTTAGCTTAACATTAAAATCAAATTCATGCTTTGGAATGTCTTTAAAAGGTTTTCTAGAAAAATGTCTGGATAATTTTGAAATATTTTCCAAAGTGTTTTTGAATCAAAAAACTTCAAGATACTATTTTCCATAAATGTCAGATTTTTAATATGTTAGACTTCATTATTTTAACAAAGAAAGGTGGAATTCAAAAGGTCTTGACCAACTATAGCTATATTAACTTACCTCTTTCACGTAGACAAACAAAATGTATAAATCTCCTCTTTCTCATCACATCTATTGTCCATGAACAAGACATAATAAGGAAAATCGAGTCATGAAATGCTGCTTTCCTGAAAAACTTTTAAAAGTTTGGACATGCAGCCACATTATTTAGCAAACTGGTTAAGTGTTACATGATAGATAAACCAGGTGCAAACTCATACACACTGTTAAACACAGACAATAAAATAATGCAACTTAATATTCTCACCACAAGAGTGTATTCACATTAGTACATTCACATAGTACACAGAGCAAGCCCTCGGACAAGTGGTAGGGACTGATTTACCAAACTAGAATTTGATCAGCTTAACAAACCTGCAATTTCTAGGCTAAGAAACCTGTGACACTGCTCCTTCTTGCTTGCTTTTTTTTTTCTTTTCCTTTCTATGAAAGGTGGACATCGATACCAACTCCCTGTCTCTTGCAGCTCGTGACATACTCCAGAGCAACTGTTGGATATAGGGAGGATGACTAACCTGTACAGACCAGGTTGGAAAAATTCTAGTGGAAATTATGAGTGGTGGAAAAAAATCCCCAGCACTGCCATCCAAACAATGTTGCACCATAAATAGCAATGGTTGAGTTGCAAGTATTGCTTGCAGGTCACCTTCTTTATTCAGAGGTATCAAAACCTCCAGTGGGCAATTCCTCACCTTTCTAATCCTATTAGCAGTAATGGAAAAATGCCAAGCCATTTTCCACAAATCTTCATTAGCTCTCTTTAAATTCATATAGGATCCAAGATTAGAGCACAACCTTAATCAAGAACGAAGACTGGCTGTTTCAGCCAAAAAATCCCACCCTGTCTGAGAGAGGCACTGCCAATTCTAGTTCTAAAGTGCAAGGACAACAGAATATTAGACTTAAGTTTTTCATTTGGAGATGTTGAAGCTTATTTGTTTTACCTTATTTGCACATGGGCTGGTAATGAGATTGCACTTTGAGTCCATGCTATGAAGACAAGCTTCACAGAAAGCCCTAATAGCCATTACCTTTGTCTCTGATACCAAAATCTACTTGTAAATGCCCTAACATTTGAAACACTGATATAATAACCAGGAACCTGGCTGGTTTTGCAAACTCCTCTTGTAAAATTTTCAGAGACTGATATAAATTTTTACAGATGGCATAGAGGGTAGGAAAAAGTGTAATTTCATGCAATGGCTGGAAGCTAATGCTGCACAAATTCAAATTCAAAGGAGTATATCACAGATAGGTGGCCAGCAGGACAATTTATCTAGGGAAGTAACAGATACTTACACACCTGAAATCCCTGTAGGGGTTACTCATTTCATTTGGAGAGTAAATATTTTAAATCTTTTCTTCCAAAAAGTCAAAATACTGTCATCTCAAAAAGAATCAAAAATCAGAACATTTTTTCATAACTGAAATATTTTGACATCTTTTTGCAACGGTACTTCAGGCTTTTTACCGTGATGTACCGTGCTCACATCATTCCAGAAGGAGTCATGTGGGAATATAATGTGGACAATGTAAAACAAAGCAGCTGCCTCCTCTGTAGAAAATAAAGAATTTGGCGATTCATGCTACAATGTTTAGGGTCTCCTGTGGTTTTTATTCGTCAAATATAAGTCAGAAGTCTTACAATATCCATTTAGTCCTAAGTGACCTGTTCTTTTCTGGAGGGATTCAGTCGTAGAGGATACAGGTGGGGGCTATTTGTCAGCTTGGAGATAAGGATGTGAATACTCTGCTAGAGCAGCCTAGCCTGAGAGATAGAGGTGAGCAATGAATGAGAACTTCTAGTGTCTGTTCAGGGATGTGCCTGCCATTTATCTCACACTGTATTCTGGCAAACAAAACTCAAGGGATTATACATTAGAGAATAATCAGACTAATGATCTGCAGAGATTCTTATGTTAATGTTATCTTTTTATACTAAAAGTATGCTTTTAGCTAAATGCCTTTTCAGTTCCCTTCCTGGGCACCTAAATGAATAAAGGGCTGATAATGGCACGTCCATTATTTTAGGAACATATTTACACCTTAATGAAAGAGCTCTTGGGGGGCACAAAAGACAGAGATGCAAGTGTTTAAACTAATAGAGAAGTGTTCTGTGGATTGTGTAAGAAATTAAAACATAAACCGCTTGCCATGCTATCATCTTCATCTTAAAGGAAAAAAACCCCAAATGGTAATGAGATATATAAAACAGCAGTCAAGCTTCATCCCGTCATTGTACTATATAGGCTATTTCTGTAAGTTATGGGAAAGAAACCTGCAGTAAAGTTTCTTGTACAACCAGGAACTGAGGAATTTGTTTCCATCTGTGAAATCACAGTTTTCTTTTGTGACAAATATAATCTCTTAAAACAATGATTGTTTCGTCTTCAAATACAAATAGCCATCACAAACCTCTAGGCACCACTGCATTTAAAAATTTGGGGTGCTCTGATCTTCAACATTTTTAAGGCATGCATTTTTAAGGAAAAATTAAAGAAGGTTTATCCACTGTAGTACAGTACATCTACTTACGAGTTTACGGAGTGGCCAAGTTCTGGTCTCATATTCTTCTGGACAGTTCTCACGTCAGTAAACAGCAAGATGCAACATCTAAAGCCTAACAGAGAAATACAGTAAGATTTTTTCACTTCAGATGGCCCTTCTTAATTTGGCATTTGGTAATAGGAAAAAAAAAATGCATACAAAAAGGGAAAACTGGTGATGAAATCTGAAGTTAAAATTTTAAGCGATGCAAAACACTGAAATACGCCAGCATTTGATCTAAGGAGCCTACAGAATTAGCATAGTGAGCATATGTTCATGTTCAAAGATAACAGACATTTTTGATAACCCTCCCTAAACTGAATTCATCTATGATTTACATATTTAAATGTTCTTTTATTGAATGACTTAAATCAGGGTCACCTTCATCATTTGTACAGAAATATACACACAGCTTTCATTTATATAAATGTTTAACTACAAATATTGCACCTCAAATTTTACACAGCAAATCTGTATCAAATTGCTCATTTTCTTATCCAGTAATTTTTGTAATGTATAATTATATTTTTTTTTCCTGCATATGTGTCAAAACCCTGTCTGAATAAATGATACTTGAATCTCATTCCTTCACATCTGAGTTCACTAATTCTTGGATCTCTTTTCTCTCTCCTCCATAATCTTCTCTTTTAAATTCCTCAGCAAAGTCCATCCTGGACGTCAGGAATCTAGCAGGTTTAAAAGTTTTATCAGAACTCATGTATTTCCAAAATTAATTTGGGAACATCATGATTCTTCTAGTACAAGCTATTTCTGCTAAACATTTCTGACTAGCTCAAATATTAGCCATGACTACAGACCATTTGGTCTGGACAGACCAATAGGTGTGATCTAATAGCAAAAATCCTATCCTTCCATTAAAAGCATTGGAATTAAATGCTTTTTTAAAAGTTTAAAAAAATAATATTAATTTGACTTAAAAACATCCAGTCACAAAATTATCTTAAAACATTATGGAAGCTTCTTGAAAATGCAAGTGTCTCTTTTTTTCTCCTTATATATGGTACTCACAGGAACCATGGCATTCATAGGAACCACATAGCAACATTCACAATTTTACCTATAAAGAACAAATTTTCAAAGTCCTGCCTTCCTAAGCAGGCGATTGTGGTTAGCTATGATGAATAACCAAGGCCTAAGTACATTTTGCTAAATGCAGCATTTGAGCTGTGACCATTTCTGTCTGGTATTTGGCTAAAACCCCAAGCTCGATTTCCAAGCTGGCCTTTGCTGTAGACACATTTCCATCCAGAACCAACCCTCCTGGCTCACCCCCATCTCCAGCTGCTACTGACTTGGAGGATGACACCAGACTGGAAGTGGGGCCTGACGGTGCTCTATACATATCTAAATCCTTTTTGTAATTGATGGGAAAAGCATCTTCTCCCTTTAGATTTTTTTTTTTTTCTTTGCCAAAGTGAGCCCTTAAACTCAAAATTCCACACGAAGATATCACAGTTGCTCTTATTCGGATGGATAGATCTCATGGCATTTGTACAGGAAAAAGCTGGGCATCTAATCAGGTCCAGTTTGGAGCTGTATTTGTGTTCCACATGTAATTATCCTCTGCAGGCCAGGGAAACTTGCCAAAGGCACTACTGTAACTTTTTACAGCAGGTTACGTACTTGCATTTTATATATGAACCTCTAAAGATACTTCAGGGCAAGACTGGATAAAGGAAGCGCATTACTCGCCGTGCCGGTGGATATGCAGCTTCCATGGCTTCGAACAATGTTTTCTGTTTATTGGGAAGTTTTAAAAATCCTGCATTGATTTTTTTCACATTGGCTACACTATTATAAGCAAAGAAAATACAGAGTTAGAAAGTATGCGTTAGCTCTGTTATCATTCACGCTCTTGGTTGACTACGTCCCCGAGGTCATTTGTCGGTGCTATGAAGCACCTGCAGTGAGTGCAGCCGACTGTATGTGCTGAACGCTGTGTGCCCCTGTGTTCCTAGAAAGGCTCGGGGCAGTGGATGAGCTCATTAGGACTATATAGGGTTAGATAAGTATTTTCAGGGTTTTTTTTGTTTTTTTTTTTCTGTTTTCATACTCAGTGCCTCACAACATAAAATTCATAACAACTATACGTGAGTCCTAGACAATGACCTTCTCGTATGACTATTAAACTCCTATATGGCACAGTAATACAGCACATAAAGTTACATATATATATTTTTTTTTTTTTATTTCAAATGCAATGAAAATATTATATGCCCAAGTTTCCTATGTTCATATAAAAGAAAAACATCATTTTGAAAACAAAGACCTATATTTGAGTTCCACTTTTTCAGGAAGGCTTCAAATCTTACAAAAGTAAAATACAAAAAATAAAATTATCTCACAACAAAAATAACTGTTCGTTATTGTTAACTGTTCAAAAATGTATTCATTTCCTTATTCACTTATGTCCAAAAGCCTACTGATGTTTCATTCATCTGCATCAAATTAAATTCGGGTGGGAGGATGAGTTTATTTCCTTTCCTCTCTCCTAGGAAAGCTGACCTGGTTATTGAACTTGTCTCTATAGTAAAAGCCTAAAATATAACTTCCTTGGTGCTGTTATTTTTCCCAAGGCATTCAAGAAATTGCACAGTTCTACTTTCCAAGATTATAAAAATCTGCCTATTTGAAAGCCTTAAACCGAAAAGTAAAGTTAAAGAAAAACCTTTCTGGCATTCCCATGCGATGAAGACTAATTTAACTTATTGTTTAATCTGTCAAGTAAGCAAATATTGATTGAATAGATATTCATTAAATTGTCAAATAATTGTGTATTGGGCTTAACTAGTTTAGTTGCCTCCATTTATTTATCAGTCTTCATTTATCTACAAAAATATATCACACTTTTCATCTTTTATGTTCTAAATATCAGACACTTTGATATTTGCCTGGTGCCACCCTATTTTTATTACAGAAGAATGAAACAGGTTTTGCAAATATAAAATCTTCCAGGTTACCTTCAGAGAAGGTAACTTAAATGCATGAGTTATGATAATGAAACTGATAATTATACCATACACGAAAGAAAATGTTGAGGATGGGAAAGGAGAAGACTGCAGCAGAGCTGAATATATCAGCCCCAATGGCAGGAAAAGGTTAACTCTTGTCTCACTAAATCCAATGGCAGATTTGCCACGGCACTTTTGTGACACCCTAGTTCCTCTATAAACACTAACAGTTGGACTAACTTCAAAGTTGGCTTTTTTAAGCCTTAAATATATGTTTATGCAAACAGGCACCATTTCCTGCACTAGGTGGGAAATACTGCAAATGTTAGTTGAAAAAAATCGTGAAAGCTCTTGCAGTTGCCCCAGCAACAAAGACACTTTCCAGCAGGCGTTTGATGTAGCTTTTCACGTTGCTGTATTGCCATGTTTTGAGGTTCCAGCAAAGTGATCAAAATATGTATATTTCCTTACTTAAAAACAAAATAGAGAAAGGACTAAATATACTGAATAATTTGCATTCACAGCAAATTATGATTCATGATATTCCTCACTTCGTTTTGTTCATTATCCGGCTTCTGAGAAGTAGGCATGCTGCTGCCTTGGTAATATTTACAGCACATGGTAAAACTGATTTCTCTGTGATCAAAATCCTTCATTTTTTACTTGCTTGTTTGTTTTTAAGCACAATATTGCTCTTCAGTTGGGCTACATAATAAAAGTGTGTATAATAATAGCAACTTCTAAGTTGTGTTCATTATACCATTGACATTTAGAAAATGAATTTAAAATAGCATAATGTTTTCACAGACTATTTTTAATAATACTAGATGGTCACAGTTTCACTCCTAGATAGTATTTCTAGAGTGGTTTTTTTTTTCCCTAGAAAGACTTCACAAGGGTTAATTAAAGATATATTAATTAGAAAATTATATCAACAGGAATATGTGCTTAAATGCCTTGAAAGTAAACTACTATTCATTAAGACGTGATTACTATTATTGTCCTGTAAGTCTCTTGATGAAGGAGAAATGAAAGGCGTGGAGTCTGGGTATGTGACCATTGTAAGGTGGTTTATTTACACATCTATGTACCAGCCAAAGGCCAGGGGTGATCAGATGGTTTATAGAGCATGTCCTCAGTCTACCAGAGGGTTTTAGATGACAGAAAGAAATCTTGCCCTGAGAGATGTTTCTGATCATGAACCCTGACCAAGAGTAAACTCTCAGGCTGTTCACTTAGAATTTTATGTGATAAAACTAGATTAAGAAAATATTTTTCCAGCTTGTGCGTTTTGCTCGTTTGATCAGGAAAAATAACAGACTGTGTTAAAGTGATCATTTCTTAAAGCACAGCATGAGTATTTTCATCATCTGTAAAAGGGGCGAAATCAATAGTTAATTACCTCATGAGGCAGCTGGGAGAACTGTCTAACAACTCTACCTAAAGGGCTACTGAGCAGTTAAAGAGAGATCAAATCCTGTTCTTATTTAAGATGTGTCAAGGCTTCAATAGGAAGGTGCGACTTGTGCAACCAAGCATGGCAGACACCTCCCCCAGGCAATGGAAAAGGTGGTTAAGAAGTGACACTTCGGGATGGCCTCACACAACTTGCCCAAAGGTGTGAACCATGAGGCATGTACGTGGTGTTGACCCCAACTCTGCTCTGCACTGCAGCATCGGGGCCACCACGGTGCTGTCTGGGCTCCTCCTGATGGAGGTGCCATGAGTCACTCAGACGACTCTTGTATCTTCATTCTCCTACCAGGACTTGCCTTTAAATTACTTTTTGGAATTATTCCAGATGTATCACAGCATAATGCGCATAAGAACTGGAAACAAAGCATTTATTGAACTACATGCTTTATATACTACTTTGTGTCCACAGACTAAATGAATCGTTACTTATCGGCTTAAAAATGTTTAGTATGTTTTGGATATACACAGTAGAGTAAGATATTATTTCAAAAAATGAAGTTTGGGCTTCTCAAATATCAAAATATTTATATATATATAAATTTATATATATTTATATACATGTTGAATTTCTTCCTTTCCTTCTATGAAATTGTGTTTTATATTTGCAGTTTAATCATTATGCTAAATTCTCCCTGGCACACAAACTCCTATCTTTTTTACAAGTCAGTTGGCTGCTCTATAGTGCATTACTGCATTTGGAAAACCACAGCTGGTGAGAACTGGCACATCATAGAAAAATAGATGGAATATCAGATATTTTAAGTTCTGAAGTGGGAAATTGGGGAAAGACAGTGGAGAACCCTCGACAAACAAAAAGTGCATAAGCAGAAATTACTCTGAGCCAAGGAACTCTGGATGACTCAAGGATGCTGCCCGTAGACAGTGTACTTTAAACTCCGTATAATAAAGCGGTCTGAAACACAGTCACATCTGAAGAAAGGTCTCACCTTGGCATGCAGTGATCGTACCTTTGTCCTCTGTTCAACTAAGGTCACTGTGGAAGCTTCAGGGCACTTTCAAGGTGTGTGGCATGTGCAGGGGCACATTCCTCGTGCACTGGTGGGCACTGATAGTCTCAGTGCCTTCCATAACAGGTGGAAATTGCAGCATGTAACACCTGAAAAAAGGGAAAAAGCAAATAAATGAGCCAAAGTCTGGTCAGAAGCTTTAAAGCCGAAACAAAGAATGCAGGCATTAGGTCTGCATTGTAAGAAATCAGCATTCTCTGTTGCTGTTTCTTAGTGACAATTATCTGTCGAGTCAAGCTTGGAACAGAGGCCTGAAAACATAAAATGTGGTGGAAAAAGAAAATACTATCTATAGTGCTGGCTGTCGATACTTCTGTTCCTGTTCTTCCTACAGCCAGCAGTGACACTACCATCTCCAGATGGCAAATGTCATGACTCGAGCAATGCAGCCTAGAAAGACCGGGCTGGTTGACTCTGTGTACGAAGTATTATAAGATCAATTCATTTATTGTTTCTGAAGCTTTGCACTATACCCAGTAATCACCCCGCAGACCCACACCAGGAACCATGGTTATTGTAGCCTCCTTCACCAGCAAACTTAAGATTTGAAGCCACTAGGATTTATGACGATGCCTCAATGAATTTTGGCCTGAGTTTATTTTTAAATGGACATTGCTAAGCAAAACTTCATTACTATTACAGGTAAATTGCAGCTTGCCCAGGTGGCCAAGGCAGCCAATAGCATCCTGGCTTGTATCAGGAACAGTGTGGCCAGCAGGACTAGGGATGTGCTTGTCCCCCTGTGCTCGGCACTGGTGAGGCCCCACCTCCACTGCTGTGTCCAGTTTTGAGTCCTCCTCTACAAGAAAGTCATTGAGGTGCTAAAGCGTGATAAACCAACTACCTTAGGGGCAAGTAATGGCCTCTAAAGAAACAATATCCTTAATTGACTCTGACAGAGCTTGTAATAGCTTTTTATGGACACCAGGGTAAGGAGACACTGGACTGGCTTTTTAGATATAGTCATGGCTTGTCCTGTTGAGTGCACAGACCATTTTAATATGGAAAGCCATTCCTTCAGTGGAAAAGGCCCTGAAAATAGAAACGCTCATATAGACCATTCATTTTTAGAACAGTTAATCACAATTGATCCTTACACAATGAATACAAAATAAGAGTTATTATTAATAATGAATAATAAGAATGAATTATAATGGTGTGTTTATTAGGCTATCAATAATTAACAGGGATTTGCCATTTATTGTAAATACTGTTGCTGTTTCTGTTGCAGCTTTGGATGGCGCAATTTATATGGTAATTTTATATGAAACAGTGCCAATTACATCATGGCTATTACAATAGAGTAGGAGCAAATGATGACTTTATCAGTTTTGTTAACTTTTTCATTTTATTCATTGTTAGCACAGCCTGCAATGTAAACATGATGTAGTGAAAGGAATAAAGAAGTTTTGTGCAATTCTAATAACTTTGGCCAGGAATCTAACTTCCCTCAGGCAATCACATGGCAGGAAAAAAATACAACAGGGCAGAAATAAAGGCAGGCGGGTCAGCATTGGGGTGGAGCAGAAAGAAGGGCATCAGGTTTGTTAACTATAAATGCTTGTTAAAAGTGCCACTGAAGGGACGGAGAGGCAGAGTAACAACACCACAGAGAACAACAGCAGCCGTGAAAACAGAGGGACAGAGCAGGACAGCATCTCTCCATATGATCCAGTCATAGAATGGTTTGGGTTGGAAGGGATCTTAAAGATCATTCAGTTCCAACCCCCTGGACACCTCCTACTAGACCACATGACTCAAAGCCCCATCCAGCCTGGTCTTGAACACCCCCAGGGAGTTCTTCTCTGGGCAACCTGTGTCTCACCGCCTTCACAGGAAAGAATTTCTTCCTAATATCTAATCCCAATCTCCCCTCTTTCAGTTTAAAACCATTATCTCTTGTTCTAGTGCTACAGTCCCCGATAAAGAGACCCTTCCCATCTCTCATGTAGGCCCCCTTCAAGTACAGGAAGGGGCTATAAGGTCTCCCTGGAGGCTTCCCTTCTCCAGGCTGAACAACTCCAACTCTCTGAGCCTGTCTTCGTAGGAGAGGGACTCCAGCTCCCTGATCATTTTCGTGGCCCTCCGCTGGACCCATTCCAACAGGTCCAGGTCCTTCCTCTGCTGAGGACACCAGAGCTGTAGTAATTTAGGTAAAGCCAGGGCTGGATTTTACAATGATGTGGCTAGAGATGTGCATGTCCACAGCCTCACTCTGCCCACCGCACCTGATCCAGACACCACTGTCAGAGGGTGTAGGGCAGGGATAGTGGGCATCTTTTAAGCTTGTTGGTTCCGAGCCAGTTTGAGCTTGTGCTATCAACGGAAACACAAAATTATCAGACTGTGGGAACAGCTAACCAGAAGGACACACATGATGACTTTCACAGCAGGAAAATTCAGCATAACCACCTTCTATTGCAGCACGGCTTCTATTAAAGTCTAAGTCTGTATTTTTCTAGAGAAATAGTCTGCAATATATGATCACTACTCCTTTGGGGGAAAAAAATGTAGTTTTCCTGGTAACAGTGAAGATCTTGCATTTCAACTGTATCTATGAAAAACCAAAATATTATCAAAACAGAAGGAACATATAGAGGAGTTCTATTGACTGGCATAAGACACACACTAAAAGTCTGAAATATTATTTAAAATAAAGGGCTTAGAAAGAATTAAACATTCCAAAGGTTGGGAAATTTGCCATGTACATCTGTAATTTGTCTGAATGTCAACATTACAGACTGCAGCTAATTTCAATGTAAAAACATTCCCAATATGTGCTGAAAACATAATAATTTGTGAATTAAAATGAAGATACATGATAGAGATAAGCAGGTAGAATACATATAATCTAGTTAAAATTAAAAAAAAAAAGTTTGGATTTTTAATCATTGCATTACTTCAAGAGAATTGCCAGTAATCTGACCACACCACTTAACAAAGTCTTGATAATTTTAGGAAATAAAGCCCATCTTTTAAAATATTTAAATTCTATGATCTTGTCAGGACCTGCAACTTTGATACTAATAATCAGTGTTTTCAGAACTGCCTTAGATGAACCTGCATGGCACACAGATGGCAAGTCATTTACATGAGAAAAATGAGAACTGGCCCATCTATGGATCCCTAGAGGATGCCATGACCCATTAGCAGAGGAAAGACGACCTTTACTGAATAATAATTGAGAACTATTACTAAGATAATTACAAAACCAATTGACTGCCAGAAGGCCTAGACCTTGGATCCTCAATTTATATAGCAACTGCTCGTGATCTGCACAGAAAAAAAAAATGCGCTCAGGGTTCACAAACACCATAACCTCAACATCTGCCTGCCATCTAAAGATAATGATCTGGTATTAATTAATTTGAACAGTGCAGTCATTGCAGAGGTAGACTGCATCACAAATCAGACACTTAACATAACCTGAAGTTATCATGTTTTTGTCCAGCCTGTATTAACAAGCAGAATAGTATAAGGTAAATTAAACTGTTGCAGGTCACAACATGAAAATGAATTAACTTAATTCTCTTTAACAGGGAGCATGATTGCAGCTCTGCACTGGATTCTGAACTGGTAAACATGCTAAAAGCTCTTCTTAAACGTGTTTGACAAAATGCTCTTATCACAACTTTTTCTTATGCATAACCCTTTCTCTACAGGAAGGAGGAGAGAGAAGTTATTGTCCTTTGATTGAGAACTTTTTCATTGGTGGGTTTTTTTGTTGTTGTTTGTTTTCCAAAGAGGAGTTCCTGGGAACAAAACTATTAATGGGTATCTGTTGTGAGGTACCACTGGTCCCCTGTGGATGAAATCCTGGAAAGTACTAAAACTCAATGAAAAATTTCCCCAAGCTTTTCCCATGTCTTCTACAGGGACATGATGTATAGGAAATACAGCTGGTGCACCAGATGTGTTGCTGCTTGGATTTCCAAAATTATCTGCTCTTACATGTGAAGGATATTCTGAAGATTTCAAAAGCAGAATGATCTAACAACTTAGTGCCAACTTTCACACCTGGGAATGGATATTTAGGAATGTAGAACATCAGAAATACCTGGTACTCTCAAAAATCATAGCTAGCCTTCCTCCTTAAGAAGGGAACAGCTGAAATTACTGTGACAAAATGCTTTCGATAAAATGTTCTTTCACCGAAAAGCTGCTTCTTGATTTTTAACTCCACTACTGAGTCCCATAGTTGGGATTCTTTGAGGACTCTCCACTAAAAGGAGTGTTACAGGTAGTCATTCTTCAAGGGAGGCAATTTAAGTCGCAGCATGAAATTTATATAAAATTCAATTCACATTTGAGACCTGTAGTAAAAAAGAGCTGCCAAGACTGACAGAACGCTTGTTCTGCATGACAGAAATGCTAATAGAGACAATTTCTTACCCAAGAAGTACCTATATAATAGGATGTGGTGGAAAGAGGAGATAATCCATTCAATTTACAAGATATACAAGCCAAGATTCAAATTCATGAAGAGTTTAAAGAACTAATTGCATTCTCAGGTGGACTGTCTACCCCCAGATTCAAACATGCCACCTGAGACCTGACGGCACTGTGACTCTTGGACTGAACATCAGATGTCCCACCAGCTGGATGGATTGGGTTGGGCTTGAAGGTTTAGATCATCAAGGACTGATCAGTTGATATTTTTTATTTATTTATTTTTTACAACTCTGCCTTCCAACGGGAAGTTTTTTTTGGGAAGTAAAAGCACTGCTGGCCTTTCTGTGGGAGATCACTCCTGGCTGCAGCAAAATCTAGATCGGAAGCAATGAGAGCACAGACGTAGGGCTGATAGCAATGTTGGCCCTTAAAAGGTCTTTACAGATAGACAGGAGCTGGGAAAAGCCAATTGTCAACAATCTGCCTGTGTTCAACTTTGGCGTAACCAAAGCATTCTGTTCTCAACATGCCAGGATAGTTTAGACAGGAGAGTTTTATCCTGGTATACATCATTTGTTTACAAAGACCATAGCTTAGACGACAGCATAATTTTCTTCAAAAGCTTTAACAATTTATTACAGTGAACAGTTAACAGCCACAGTTATTTATTATATTTTTCTCCCAACCTGGTATTAATAAAGTATGAAAAAAAATACTGAATGAATATATCTTCAGGGAGAAAGGACTTCGGTAGCAATCAGAAGATAAATACTCAATGAGACAAAGTGAATAAAAAAAAAAAGTGCTTGAAAGAGTGGAATCACTTGCACTCTGGTAGTAGAGCTGAGGAAGATGAATACAAGGCATAACAAGGAAGAGTGGGGATTAGGGCAGAGTAGATGCACACATTTTTATATTAAATCAGTGATGCAACAGTAGCTGACACTCCTCTCCAAAAATAAGCTCTAAGTTCCTTGACAGAGCATTTTGGACATGGATAGTGTATGGCTTAACCCAACCCCACCAATTCTCCCGAGCTCTCTCCCTGTCATACATACAATACAATCTCTGTGCAAATATGCACAGTGCCCTTGGAATCAAAGAAGCACCTTGCTCCAGGAGTGGAGCTATTGCAACTACCTGGTGGCACCTTCTGCCCAGTGCTTTGTGGTGAATCCATCCACGGAGATTCACACTAAAGACAGTCCATTCTTTGTGGATCACACCTTTGTGCCATAATGCATCCTAGGAAGGCTTTCTTTCTAAAACTTTCTGGCAATCACCCTATTTCCATCAATAATCCCTGAGATATAGCATGTTTTCAAGCAGTCTTCCCTCAAGAGATTTAAGCTGTAGGATGGCACTTATGCAGCTTTTGACTGTTGTAATTGTAATACAGATCAACAAAATTGGATACTGTTCTGTCATCCTTGACTGGGCTCCTGGTGCTAATCAGGAATTGGAAATTGCACATTCAGATGGATTTAGAGACATATAGTATGTGACAATTCAGCAAGCAGTAAAGAACATTGTTTTGAATTCTTAAAGGTTAGTGATGCAAGCAGTGCAGCGACTAAAATTTTTTGAGCCCTGAAAGAAAACCAATTAGGTATAGGAAACAAACACATTCCAGTAACGTAATCTATATTTTCATACATTTAAGGTCAGGAGAAGAGATTAGTTCATCTACACTGAGTTTTTGCTTCACAGATACTTACATTCCATCCAATTACCTCTGATATTGAGCCCCCATAACTTGTGTTCAGCCAAAAAATAACTTCAGAAAGTAGATTGACTGTATCTGAAAGCCCCCAGAGATGACGTTCACCATTTTCTACTGCAATGTAGCCTGTCCGAAAGTTTAATTACCATCTCCGTGAAACAGAGAGAAAAAACCAATGGCATATGCTTTATTTCTAATTTGAAATTGCCTTGCTGTAGCTCCCAGCTACTGGTTCTTGCTATATGTTTCTCTGGAACCCTGTAGTATTTCATATTTTCTTCGCAGAAAGGTATTTATACAGGCTTAACTTTATTTTTTATAAGCTCAACAGAAATCTCCCACCAGAGTGCATTTTCTCTGCCCTCAAAAACCTGCTTGTACCTCCCTTTGTACATATCTCAGGCTTTTTTTTCTGAAGCACAGATCACACCAATGTTCCCAATATTGTACCATTCATCTGTAACAGTTAGAGACTTTAAAATCACCATTCTACTTTAAATTCTGCTTCTATCCAGAACTTTAGCAGAATCTTTACCATAATGAAAACTGAGCAAATTTTGCCATTGAAATCATGAGGGAAAAGAGATGAGGCATTAAATGCAAGCAAATGTACTGAAGGAAGCAAAAATAATAGGTCAGCTTTAGAGCCCAAAAGGCTAACTGGGAGAGTGAGCTGTATAAGCAACCCACACATTACTTTTTTTTTTTTTCCATAGTACTGGAAAAAAGCCCTGGCTTCTTACATAAAAAGCATGCACAGATTTCCAACAAATCATATTTTGGAAAGGTCTAGAAAGCGAGGAGGAAAAAGACTACTTTAACCTATAAGTTTAACTTATTACAGCAATGATGGAACTTTTTCATTTGCTATTATGGTAAACCGGTATCTTTCTAATATGCCAAGTGTTGAACGGATGACTAAATAAATATATTGTTCCCCAACAGCCTAGTATAGACTTTGAGGGTGACCACAGTACTGACAACCAATTAATCATTTACTAAGACGAATTAAAAACATGAACAGCTCAGCTTTTCCTCCTGCTAGTCACCATACATGGTTAAAATATAAAATTACTGGAAGAAAAGGCAGGGAATTGACAGAAGTGGAACAAATTCAGAAACTAATGAAAGCATAGCTTAATTGTAATGGAATACAGCCAATTAAATAAGCATCATATAAACACAAAAAACAATGCAGGTTACAAACCTTGTTAGCTATGAATATACTTACCCTTTTGTTAAGATGACTTTGGTTTGCATGGCACAAAGTGGGCACCAGACGGACAACAGCCCGAGGGAATTATTTTTTTCTGTAAAAGTACCGATATTCAAGTTAATTTTCATACTTACATTCTCTTGTTCTCCTTCTTATGAATTTATACTAGCAGTTTTCCTTCATTGTTCATAATCACCTTCTTCCTAGAGCATCCTTCTGCTTATTGGTTTGTTACATTGGTCTCTGTCTGTGCCATGATCCATGTTTCTTTGATTTCTGTGGATTTATTGTTCTTACAAAAATCAGCTTTAGTTCTGCAACTTCCATGCTTCAATCTGCTAAAAATCTTAAATATCTATATGTATTTCCTATGGATTATCAGTCACAGTCCAAAATATCAATTCTGAGGCTATAAAATTGGTGATGTGTGACATGCAAACATGTCACTTATAAGTATTTTAAAAAGATCCTTAGATGATTTTTGTAACCTTGAACTACACTTATAGCTAAGGACAGTTGCCAGCCAAAAACTTCAATGCTTTTTTTTATTCCTATCAGGGCCAATAATGTAATTATTTGAGTGAAAGCAAACTGGGCCAAATCTAGCATCTCTCCAAATCTGACTCGGATTAAACAAACAAACAAAAGAACCCAGCAGAACAAAACCATAAAATTCGGTATCACTTCAGGCTGTATTCAAAACACAATCAAAGTTCCAACAACGTTACCTCACAGTCAGGCTGCAGCTGTGAGATGTTTTATCTGGCGAAAATCATTTTCTGCACATCCACATACGCTGAATCTACATGAGCATAGCCCAAGTATCTTTTATGAGCCAGTACCAACTGGGAGAGGCTGAAGGTGAGAAAACGGAAGTTTAAGAAATAGCATAGATACAGTATGAAATATACCCTTTCATTTAAGATAATAAAATCATGTTAAAAAAATACTGAAAAAAGGTGGTTAAAAAGGCACCAGAAACTCTGGCAATGTCAAGTGATGTGCAAATTTAATTTGTTCATTTGTTGAGGTGTACAGTAAAAGAAAGGATCATCACCATGCCAACCCCAGGGCTACTCTCTCATTCTTCTCAGGGTGCTCTGGAAACTTGTTTCCATGAAACTGTGACTCACTTTGTCATTGGACTTTTTATGCCTTTGCTGTATAAAAATACTGATTTTAGTGATTGTTCATATGACAGTCTGAGCTTTTTGAAATCAATCTTTTCTCATGAAATCCAATAACAGCTTTCCCCAGTGGACATTTCTAATTTTCCCAAATCCCACATCAGTGGATGCTAATTTCTGTCCACATACAAAGCCTAACAAAGACAAATTCCTTATTTTGTGTTCTGATTTGTGTATTGAGGCCATGTGTCTCCTTTGACAAAAGAAATGAAAACATAAGTAGGGTATGTCAGCAAGTCCCTTTTTTTTTTTCCCCCCTTTTTTTCTTCATTAAATTGACACCAAAAGTGCCTAAGCACTATAACAGCTTGTAGGGGTTCAGTCCATAAAACCCGAACAAAACCGTTAATTTCTATTAAGTACTGAGAAAAAAGCATATATTTCAAAAATACCAGTACAAAGCATCAGCAAGCTCCTATGCTTTTGTTTTTGTTTGCACAGCCACAGAGAGTATTCAAGTGCTGAGTTGATCTTCTGCACTTGCTCAGGGAAGAGCTCTCCTGCACACATTCTTATTTCTGGGGAATAAAACATATTCACATAGTGCTGGACCCATCAGCTCTGAGTGACCTGCACTCAGCAGTTGGAGGACCGTGGCTCTGAACTGTAAAGTTGGAGAAACCACTGGCAATTAGTGTTTGTCTTTAGGCAATAGCCAACAACCTTGTATCATGGTACTTCCCAGGTATTGTAACAGCAAAAGGAATTACCTGCCACTGGCTCACAGTGCAATGGGTTCCCACCGCTTTCTGCTTTCCCCTTCTGCTCGCCTGAGCAGCCCTGAGTTAAGGCTGATCACACAGGAGCTTGCTTTTTCCCTAGGAGACCCCCGGATTAAAAACAATGCATTTAGTCTTTGTTCAGTTTATGGTAAAAAAGAGACATAGATAGGGTGCGATACCTCCAACAACTATAAAAAGCAATAATTAAATGTTTTAATTTGCATTTCAAATTGTATGTGTCGGATCAGACTGTGGTATCGGTTACCACTGGGTTTCTGTAAGAACGCAATTGGAAGGGAGTTAATATTGACTGATTTTTTTCAGTAACTTCTCATTTCACAGTTTCTGAGCATGAAATCAAACCATTACACAAAAGAAAAGATCTGACGATAAAACCCACTTAAAACAGCCTTCTGTCTTATACAAGCAACTGTTGAAATTAATTAAAATAAACCACCCAACTTTTGACAGAATTAGTCGGCGGAATAATTTTGGTTCTAGCAAGCACAATAATAACAAGTAGATTTCAGAGACCTGCTTGGATGCAGCAACCAGTCCCTGGTACCTACACGAGGCAGGAAGCACCAGGCTTGAAGCTCTTATGATGGGATTTAACATGAAAGGAAAGCTCTCAGGTACTTCTGGTTGCTATGAAACCATTGACATTTTCTGTTGCAAAGTAATTTGTCCTTAGTGTAGTACTAAATTAGAAAGTAAGTAAATGGTATGCCTGCAATATTGAGGACCCTAATTACTTTTGAATGGAAGATAACACTACCTGAGCAGACCACTTTATGGTAGCCATGACTGGGAAAGCTTAACGTTGCATCTATCCTAGTCTAACAGCAACACTGACTCTAAGATAGCCACTCTGGGGCAGAAATTCCATGGGTAGTAAAGCCACCTACCTTGCATCCATGCCATTTTGCACCAAATAATAATATCTCTGTGACAGATTCTCAAGTACCACCATGTAAATTATGCAGTAGTGAAACAGAGTTCAACAAACTTCCAAGCACCCAGGGAGGTGGGACTGTAAGGTTTCTCAGCAATACTTTCGATCCACTAGTGCTTACTATTTCACCAGTAGGAAGAGAACAGGCTGACAGGTAAACCGGGGCAGGAAGCTGAGTAGAGTCTTCGGTTCAGATGGGAGTCCTTCTGGGGCTGAGCTGAGGAACCTTCCTTCCAAGTTCACCCTATAGCCAATAGCATCAACATATAAATGGCTTTCAAAGAGAATCATGAGAGTCCAACATAATTATAACCACTCCCTTAGCAATGCATTATTTTATGTGCATATTCCTCTATAATAAGCTAAAAACTTACTTTGCAGCTCGCAGTTCAGGCAACAGCCCTGAGTGTGAGAATGATCCCCAAATTAGTTGTTGGCTGCTTGGGTCTAAGAGCAAAATCATTGTGTTAATTGGGATAAGCAATTAGATACCAAGATTTCCACTGAGCAACAGGGCAGCAAGATGTGTTTGGACGTAAAGACCTGCACAGTTGAAGAATATTATTGGGTCATAAATATAACATGACAGAGTGATCTTGAAAGCTTTCTTGTTTTCATATGAATAATGATATAGTATGTTCTTTTGTATTTCTTTCCTTTGTGCATTGAATTTGGTGTGTATACTTCTACATGAATAATGCAATATAGCAAAATTGATGGCACAGTTCTTTTGTTAAAGCAGTTATGAAATGAGAAAACAAAATCTACAAGGAAAAGTTATGAAAAAAACAACATTTCTCTAACAATAAAAAGATGAAGTTGCCTGGCCGTTTACATTTGTCTCCTGTGTCATGAATATTAGATCAGATTCTTTTTATTAATCCATTGATAGTTCCGTAAGGCAACTCATTTTTGATAAATTCTGTCAGGACTGCTGTAAATACAAAAAAGATTTATGAATTAATTTTCATACGTAAATGACAAAAATCCTCTGACACATCTGAAATATCTGCCTCACAGTTAGAATAGAGATATACGTGCAGGCATGCATACGTATTAATTTAACGTTCAGATCAGCCCATTCTTTTAGAACACAGCTTAATGTCAACTGCCTTTTTTGGTAGGGAAGAACAGTAAACTACAAATTGGCATTGAGCGCATGTGATAAATGAAAGAAATGGACAATCTGTGCTCTGGGAAGTGTGCTGGACTAAAGGTGGAGTGGGTTTTATTTCAGAAGCATTTTCTTTTCAAGTATCAATGGGTTGCGCATATGCCAGTGTGTTGTAAAAACACAGCTATTTACAACTCGTACTATTATTACTTGAATTGTCTTTATAGCTACAAGTCCCAGTCATGAGCCTATTAGGATAAATGTAGCACAAAAAGCATAAGCTTTAAGTAAGTCTGCATTTGAAGCGTACGTGGATAATTCACCACAGCCCCAAATATCTGCGCAAAGCCAGAAGTACCGCTAAGCTCCACGTTTTCTGGCAGCAGTAAATCGCAGAGCTGCTTCACCCCCTCCGTTTCTTTTCCTTTGCCAGCAAGACGGGGACCACAACAAGCCTGCCAGGGCTGTCCCTGCCAGGGAGCCAGCACATGCTGAAAAGGCAGCGAGCTGCAGTCAAATTTCTCTTCATTTCCCTTGTACCCCAGCAGTGACCCGTGTACCAGTGCATCCCTGCTAACACTCCACAAGTGCAGCATCTCCCTCTTGCTCTACATTTTTCAGGTATTTTACAAAGGAAACTAAACTCGGAATCATTCTGTATATTTTATGGATGGGAAAACCAAGGTACAAAAACACGTAGTGACTTGCTCCAGAAGGATAAATGTCTATTCTTTTTAATAGACCATTAGCCAATATCATACAAGTTTGCATAGCCCATTGACATGAGCATTTCTAGGTTCTACCAATGAGACAGAATTAACTAGTTCATTGCTAGACAGAAAACGAAGCAGGTATGATACCCATGAGGTTTAGTTCTGGATTTTCTTCTTCCAATCAATTTATCTGTATGGCCCTTTGTTGTATGCTCTATTTATGCTGTGCTATGTCATGCAGTGTGTAAGCTCCCTGGAACAGGAGCTGTAAAGTGTGGTACCATCCACAGTAACTAGTGATTAATTCATCAGAAACACAGATTAAAAAAATATGTGCAACATCCTGTGTGAAGAAATAAAGCAGACTGAACTTCACAATCTGCTGGGCTCTTATCCTTCTCTGGGACCTAAATAACTCCCAAAAGCACAGGAAGCCATTTAGCAGCCATTTTGGTCTGTAGTGTGTCCTCACATTCTCTACACAAAGACACGCTTTGTGCTGTGAATTATTTTGTTCCAACAGTGTTTCGACTTAGTTTTAACATACCTAGAACCTGCTGCTTAGCGTAGAGGGGTCAGGTTGAAGGCCAGCATGGTAATGGGGTTTGTAATTCTTAACGGATCTTATTCCACAGTATGAAACAGCTTCACGACGCTCCTGCTTCACAACCTGCAGTCATATACTAGAAAGTCAAGTAATATCCAAGGGTGATGTAAACCAGCTTGATCTGCCCTAATTCTGGTGTTAAAATTATTGATGTAATAGCTATGTATTCTTTTAAATAATGGCCCCTGTTATGTTCTACTGAAAATCAGAAATACTCTTGTACATGAAAAGAAAGCAATAGATACACTTAATGATTTTTTTTTAAATAAGCAAGCCAACATAAAAACTAATAGCTGAGGTAAACTTTTTCCCATTCAAATACAGAGTTTAGTTGTACTAATTAAATTCAAGTATACTTATTTTCTATACAAACTTGATATTTTATATTAACGTGACTGTACCCTGAATCCAGACTAGAAATCTATCAATAAATGCATTTGTCATGTGTTTACAAAATACACACCCCAAGCTTCTTTGGATTACACTAATGCCTTTTAAGATTATACAGAAATGTGGCATGTGTGGGCAGAGACATATTGACAATCCACATCTGGGCGCATTAAAAATAAATAAGCAAGGGAAAAGATAAGTACAGAGAAGGATTTTGTATGTCCAAGTTCACACAGCCTGTCAGGGAGCTGATCTGTCCTCCACTCTCCTGTATAGTGAACCACACATTATCTCTTACTACTAATGACACAAACAAGTATATTGATATGACCTTTCATTACAGTCTCAGAGAGACTTTGCCAACTGTGATTTCACATTCTTTTAATCTGAAATACATTAGCTTGCTTTCTTTTAGTTGTAAAACACGCTTTACAGACATTATAGATCTCCCGTTTATTTATTTACCTCATTATTCATTTACTTACGTTACCATTTTTCATGTTAGTTGGACTTGCATTAATAATTTTACTATAAAATTTTCAACCTCGGTGTACCAAATCCTTCCTGTCAAAACCGATTCTTACAGTTGCTTTTGAAAAATGGGTAAGAAAATATGATTTCAAATCAAAACACACCATAATGCAAAAGACATAAAAACCTAGTAGAGTGTATGTTCACTGAAATGCTAAGCCAAGATGGTGAGGCTTTTAAAATCATAATCTTTAACAGACGCTAATAAGAAAAACCACCAAAGCCTACAACAATTAAAATACACATGGATACATCAGTGACTTTGTGTTATAAGAAAAAATACTACAGGTTTACAAGGAAAAGAAATCATGAGGAAAAAAAGAAAAGCTAACTGACTAAAAATTATTTGAATAAATTCTAACTTCTTATTTTCATAATGTTGAAATATTTCGGTTAGCAGGTGAGGAAGAAATGAGCCACATATTTTGTTGATGTCAGTGAAATTATTTGGGCTATCTTCTGGTTTAGTCAACCTCAGAATGTGGCCCACCATCAACTTCAGCAGGACTCTGACAATATATTTCACAGGTGATTAAACTCAACATGTGCAATATCCTTAGGAGATCATATTACCTGCAAGCAATGTCTAAGAGATGGAAGAAGAAAAAGTAAAGGCTCTAATAAGGCTGAGCAGAGTGGGCATTCACTACATCTCACTTAAGAAAGTAGTTTCATTCTATGTTTCACAACAATGTTAAGAAATACTCAGAAAAGCAAATTGCTGCGTTATGAAATGTATCGGTCTTCTGTTCAAAATCTTATTTTTTCTGATGCTAAAGGAACTCGAAAAGGAGCACAGAGATAGAAGGGGCTGAGAGCGCTAGAACACTTCTATTAACCTATTAACTCACAGCCCCTGAGGGCTTGTTCATCACGGTGCCTATCAAAGTGTCAGTCTTCTCTATTACCTTTTCCTTCAGAAGATGTCTGTCTATCATTGTCATGCTCTTCTAGCAGGATTATCCATCATTTTGGGTGAAGCCAAATGATTCATTTTCTTCGTTGCCTCTGTTAGAGAGTCAGGAAGGAAAAAAAGTGTTTTATTCAACAAAAGAAAAATGATGGAATTGCCCTCTTAATCATTTTCTTTTATTACTTAATCCAAAAGGTTGGGAGGAGGCTCTGCAGTTTATTACACCAGCTGTCACCGACACCATTATATTTCAGGGTGTAGCAATATGTCCTGCTTTTCAGCAGCTTATAAAACTGGCCATAAACATTAACTCCAGGCAAGAGTTTGTCACACTGTACTCATGGCTCTTGATTCAGAGCACTGGTTGACTCACATGGTTAGTACTGGGCTAGCCCTTGCAGCTTGCCAGTTCACACTTGGGGTAGGCTGAGATAACTAGAAAGCAGTAGCAAGACTGCACAGGACACACTCTACTAAGCAATAAAATTTGCAAAATTAAACACTGAAAAGAAAAATAATCATATCCTCATCAGCTACAGCATACAATAACGTGAATAGAACAATAGTGGGTGAATCTTCTTATAAGATTGGACACGATAGAAATGGTTTTGATTGCTTACCGTCCTATCACACTTTTCATTATCCCCATATCTACTAAAGTTACCAGAACTATTGCCATACTGAAATATGTAGATGTTGTAGAAAATGTATTAAATAAGGCAAAAAGTTCAAACAGCACCCTAATTCCAGCTTTATGTCCTGTAAAAGTCAGCCTCCAGCTCTTGAGAATTTGTGAAGTTAAGTGTCTTCGGGTAAGGCAAAAATTATGAAGTTTGCCTTTTTTTTAATTCATCTTTTTTGATTACTCCACATAGAATAAATCCTCATCAGTTCTTTTTTTCGTTTTTTTGTATGAGTATCTTCATGTTGATGCTCTAATCACCAGAATCTGAGCTCCTATTGCCACTATTCCTTCGCTGACAAGCGCTAAGTTTACATATTCTCTTTCTCACCTCTACCTTAGATGTCTATTTTCTTTAGTTTTAGCAACTCAGTAACTCTGAGATCACCTCTCCCATGTTAGATTTGGTAAAACCTGGCTGCGTGTTCAGAATTTATTAGCCATAGGTAGGCAGGAAGATTAAACCAGATTAGTCATGGGTGAAATACTTAAAATGGGGTGATAATTGCGGTTGCTGTAGTCAGAGGAAAAAGATAAAGTATTACAGCAAGGAAGAAAACATCAGAAAAGTGTGACACAGTAAGGATAAACTCATCCCAAACTCAGACTTGTGATGCCTTGTAGTAGGATAATCTAGTACTGGGGAAAATGCCACCTTCTATCATGGTCTGATCAAAAGACTAATGAAGTCAATAGGAATCACTCATTTGACTTCACTAGGATTTGGATTAGGCTGTTGGGGAGAGAAAGAGATACTGGATAAGTCTACATCGTGTTTGATGTAAACTCCCATCCCACTCCCAGCCAGCTGGGCGCCAGTCAGCTCCAGAGCAGAGCCACAGTTTGCGTGGCACAGAGCCCAAACTAATAAGGCCTGTCAAAAGGCAAGAGTATATTATTTTGATCTCAGAACTGTTCTGCTGCAGCCACAGGGCTCCTGGCCAGCTTGGCACTTCAGCTGGATAAACATCACATCTGCCTGGCAAAGTGCTCCAACATCTGCCAGAAAAATCCCACATAAATACACCCATTGCTGAGCAGTTACAATCCCAGCATATTCCAAGAATGTGACTGCGTTACAAAAGCCCCTAAATATTTGTAGAGAAATAGAGCTCAAAAAATAATTACTTGGCTAATTCTTCATAGTCTGGAGATGATGTCTTATTACTCCACAATGTCAATTGCTCAAGTACTACTAAAGAAGACACTTTAGAAACATTGAGTGTCTTCTCACAATCACACTCCCAAGAGCTGCATTTGTCAGCGATGTCCATAAGTGGTTTGAGGATAATTGTGCTAACCTAATAAAACTGGATGTCAAACTCCACAGAACCCTTGAAAAATCAACGGGCACTTTTAAAATGCAAAATTAGGATCTTTGGATTGACACTTGTACTTTTCACCTTCGCAGTTTCCCTCCCCTGACCCAGAATGTGTATATTCAATATGATGGATGTTAATTCTATAGTATTATTAAAATATTCATAAAAAATCTTATTTTGAAGGTGCTGATTATACAGACGGTGATCTCAGTGTTCTGGTCCCTTCACATTTCTCTCAGTGGATGATAAAGTGGTTCCTTTTTCTACAGATATCCACTGTTACCTGCAGGGATCTATCCTCTGCTTTTGAACCCGATGAACACCGAAAATTTGGAGTTAAATACCAGGTATTTTCCAGGAGGAAGATCATTGATTTCTGCCTTGTTCCTGGAATATACTTTTATTTTCTATTGCTCTATCAACTGCAAATTTTTGTCTTGGTAACTGGATATTAGAACATCAATATGCTAATCCAGACTGGGTCTTAGTTTATTTTTCTTTCCAGTGCATAATATGGTCTTCTAATATGAATTCAGCTAAACGATTCTGAGCTAATGCACACATTCTAAAGAATCCCTAAATAGTCAGGAGTCTAGTGCAGCATTTGCTCTCCACGGTCCTCCCTTTCCTGCAGTTCTGGTTCCAGTCTCTACACCCTCGGGGACAGTTCAGATCTATCCACTATTACCACACATGCATGACATGTTCAACAAAATCCATTTTGCTTCTGACCTTTAGCCTCACGTGAAGAAAGAGATTCACCATCTTTTCCAGGAATATAATTTGCAATTTTTCTTGCCAGTGAAGTAGTAGATACTGGACTGCTACTGGGATAAATGTTAGGAAGTTATTCCCAAATATTTTTTATATGTGCTGTTCAGTTCTCTTTAAAACGTGTGTTGGGGGGAGGAATCTTAAGAAAGCTGCCTTGAGTCAGGGTCGTATATTAAGCCTCGTATTTGGAGGACACCAAGTCCACCCTGAAGCACTAGGACTTTACAGCACCTTGAGAAAATCAACTGCTGATCAGAAAGCAAGTCCCATCTGCAGCCACCGCAAAACAGAAACGTGTTACGCATGGATTTACCGGCCACATGTCCCACACATATGAGGATCACAGATGGTACAGTTCCAACCAAATTTAGGTGTTCTGGGTATTTGCTGCTGCAGAGAAAAACAAAACTCACATTAAAATAGACAAAAAAGGCTGACAAGGAAAGTATTAAACTCAAGCAAAACCAAAGAAAACTAGTGTTTTTTAACTACAGTTCATAAAGACAAGGGACCGTATTCATTCACTCATCTTCTGAAAGCACTGTGTAGACCAAGATCAGGGATGGATTTGGCCAGAAGGGTCTAGCTAATTTAAATAATAGGTAACGGAAATCAAGACTTACTTCCCCTAAGTAGAAGAGAAATCTTTCCCTCTGTGACACCCCTTATATTAAATGCAGATTCAGTCAAGTTCATGAATGACAGGTAGCTTAAATAGTAAACTTTTTCTTTAATTGTTAATACAGACTCAGTGCTTCACTGACAGAAATTTAATTACAATTAGAGACTCTGAACATCAGTGGAACATCATTTTTCTTCTGTGCTTTTCTAAACAGATCTAACAAGGCAAGCAGAACCTGTATTTTACGAAGATGCCTAAAACTGAGTTTGCCCCATAGGGCTGATCAAAAAATGAGACGTGAACCCCTCTCTCACCACCATTTCATGCCACCCCTCAAAAGACCTAGTTGAAAAAATGGCAATCAGATGAAACCGCTCTGAGTCATAAACTGGATGTTCTCATGGATGGGTCTTAGAGAGGAGAAGTGAATGTTTTCTCCTGCCTTGAATTTATCAGCCCAAGAAGCAGCAATCAGGATATAGCACCAGAAGTAAATGTCTAGTCCTTATGTAAATGAGAGGAACAATTATTCAACAGGCTGTAAAAGAGTTTGTAAAAGCACAATCAGAACAATTCAATGCCTGATGTGGCACACAGGATGTGGTACCAGGACACACTTATCACTGCACAACTGAGCGGCCACGCTCCCATCTTTGACAAATTAGTCCCTGAGCAGGGACAGCATTTAACCTCGTCGTGCTGACAATGGGGAATGGAAAATTATGTCTCAGGGGGTGTCACCTTCTGCACAGACTGTGAAAAATCACTATAAAAATCAAGTGAAGTGGGGAGACCTCTGCAAGAACTGTGTTCCTTCAGCTTCTCCAAAGCAAATTAGACCTCTTGCTCCCTGCCTTCAAGGGAGTTTTGCTCTTCTGCTTCAAAGTTCCTCTGTGTTAGTCTCAAAAGCGTAGTTCTTTGAAGAAGGCTCTAAAACATTGCCCTTTAAAAAGAGAAAATATAAAGCTCTATATTAAATTATTTTCAACCAAACCCATCTTAGCATGGTCTTTTCCTCCTCACCATCACATTCTATGTTATCCTTAATAGTATCGGGTTTTATTTCTTTTACCCTGCTTTAAACTTCTATTTCTAGAGCATATAGTAATCCTAGTTATAATTTATTGACATTCATTTTTACTACAACATATAAAACTCTACAAAATCATTTTATACAACACTTGGGTGTATCTGCATTACGTTTTCCCTCTCATTTTGTATTCTGCCTTCAGTACTGTGCAATGTGCAGTGATTGTCAATGGGAGAATTTCCAGTGACTTTTCTGAGAGTTGGATAATGCCATTTGCCGCTGGGTATGAGCTTTCCTTTGGTATTTTACCCAACTCCACAGTACTTAATGTAAAAAAACCAAACAAAACAACCAAAAAAACCACACCAACCAAAAATCCCCAACAAACTTTCTCTACTCTTCAAGTAAGGTGTTATTTTTCTTTTTTAAAAGAATACATTTACTTTCTCTGCTGTTAAGGTTGTACTGATGGCAAGGGAAGATTAAAAAAAAGTCTCCTTTCCTCCCACTCATTTTATAATCAGGTAGCAACAACCGTAAATTTCTGCCATTTTTCAAGTAAGAATAACATCTCAGAACAGCAAATTCTGGGAACCATTTCTTGTGATGGCTCTTGTTTTTAATTTTGGAGACCTCCAGTTTAATAATCATTGACAAACAAGGCCTGGTCTTTTTGATCAGTATATAATGCATGTCTGCAGAAAAATCTGTGTATCTGTATGCATGCACTGATGGGTGTCTGCATGCACTGACGGGTGTCTGCATGCACTGACGTATTTATATGCACATCCACTTACACATTTTTATCCTGGTCTCACACAAGTTTAAGCCATTTAAATTGTGCTATTACTTCTTTTCACTTGTTCAAAAAAGCAGTGAAAAAGTATTTCCCAAAATAGGTTACAATAAAAGGTGGAGACGCAATAAATAGAGTAATCATCTAGGTTGGGACCAGCTTTGTAACAAATAAAAAAGTTGACTTTTTTTCAGCCTTCTCCACTACCGTAAGTATGACTTACAGCTAAGAACATTTTCCAGCTGTCAGGCTTCAACCTGATATTTGCTACTGTGGAGAATTTTCTGTCAGCCTCCCAGTAAGTTTTTCAGGGGGCTACTAAAGGAAGGTGGAAAGGAAAGCAAAACAGATACTTAATGAGTTATTTTTCATAATTCTACAATAAAAATTGACCCTCAGGTAGACAATTGTCTCCATCTCAACTGCAGTAGAAAAATATGCGGTTGTGTGCCAGAAATGCCCTAATATTGTAAAGTCACTGTAAAAAACTGATTCCTGGACTTGATATGCAAAGACTCACAAAAATCCTGATATATACACTTTTTGGGTGGTGAGAAGCCAGCTGTGACTGCAGTGACAAAAGCAAATACAAAAGTGGAGAGTAAGGGTAGATCTGCTTCCTGTGATCAGCAGGACTGAGCCACTATCGGAGACAAAAACCAGAAGAAAGAACCAGCTGCAGTCTAACCTCGGAGCATCACGGATTGTACAAGGAGCTTGTATTTGTAGGCCAGAATTGTATATGACCAGTGGTGTGGGAAAAAATAAACAACCACCAACTCAAAAGGTTGTGGCAGGAGGGAGAGGATGGGTAACAGATGGGCTTTGCACTGATGAACTGGAGGTGGGAGCAGCATCAAGGTGTGTTAGAGCTGAAATATAGCTACTGTGCACAGACAGACAAAAGGTAAAAAGTTTGTCTACTGTTTTTTGCCTTATCTCCTTCTTCCAATCAACCTCTATGTTTCACACATACTACCCATGGCAGCACATCCTTCTACTGTAGCTCAATAGGTAAACAAAAAAAATATAAAATCCCTATATCAACTAATCAATAGAGAAGTGACACTGGTACGACTGGACATGCCACCAAACAGCACACAGCAACACAGAACCAGTGCACAGGAACATCCGTGTCTTTCACACCACTTTACGCTGGGAGAGGCAACAAGCAGCTCCACTAATGGAGAGTGGAGCATGGGCATGCTTAGCCTTTTGCTTCTTGAAACAGGGACCTATGTAGCCATAAAAGATACCACTCTCTGCCTTGCAATCATGCAGGGTCAGATGAAGATAACTCACTCATGTCCATTAGGACGCTCCTGCTTCAAGAACTCCGAGAGAAAACAAGCAGACCAGGTTGAAAGCAAGATACTAGAGCAGGTCTGTGCATCCACTGTGATTAAGCCTACAAACTAAATATGACACACTGCAAAGGGGAAAATAAAGAATTAAAAATCAAAAACTTATGCCTTGAGAAAACCTTACAGATAAAAAGCTGGTAACTTTATTTTGGATTGAAAAAAAAAAAAAAAAGCAAAACATTCCTTCATTAACCTTTATTCTTCTCTTTATTAGCAGTCTTGGCACCGTGACTCTGAGCTGAGCCCAGCAGGCTGCCCGGGCAGTGACATTTCAGAGACTGGCAAAGCAGCACAGTCCATGTCAGTTTAACACTATCTTGAGTTTTTGTCACTCATGGCAGGAAGAAAGCGGCCAGTTCCTTTTGTGCTTTTGAAAGGAAGGTGAATAACAAAAGATAGTGGGGGTGGGAGGGTGGCAGGGAGACAGGGAAGTTGATTAGAAAGAGAAAATGATTGAAAAATATTCCACTGACATTTTGATAATCTGGGAAGCAGACATCACATTTTAGGCAAAACATGAGATTACACCTATTTTCTCTCTACTCAGAGATCTAATCTCTCTAATCAGTCTCAGCGTGGAGACTGTAGGAAAATAAGAAGGTTTTGGGTGTTCCATCTTCCTTCTTTTTATGAAGAACATTGGGCAAGACCATGATAGGTTATTTTAGAGACAGACAGGCATAGGAAAGGACACAAGAATTCTTTCAGTTCATCCCTTTGTCCCAAGATTAGATTCATCATTGAATGCCATCTTTTCACTAGTCTGTCTGTATAATGGTTGGTTCTCACTGGTGAACCTACCCTGAAGAACACTCAAAGTGTGTATGTCAAACTACAGACATCTCTGTATTCAACAGGAGACAAATGCTCTATCACAAGACTCTGATTACATTAAACATGTAATCTCTGGTTTGGTGTTTTGACTGTTCTGACAGAAATAACTCCACAGAAATAATTACATTTGTTTTCCAGAAACAAGAAGTTGATCCCAAGTAAGAACCACATACTGCAAATGAGACAATCCTCGCTGCTTGCAGATTATAGTCAAGACTAGGGAGAAAAGGCTGAGTGGAAAACAGGACTCTGTTCTTCACCAAAGGTCTCATCTCAGGTATGTAAATTGAGCAACTTCACATGAACAAACAAGAAATCTGTGGCAAAGTCAAGAATTCAATTCAGATCTCAAGTTCCAGAACAGTGACTTCCTTAATGCTAGTGTATAAATGAATAATAAAAAGCCCTGTGTAAGGATGTTTCATGTAAAGGCTAAATCAGAGCTGTTATGGCTGGAAATACATCTATCAAGACAAGCTGTGGTGCCTGTTATCTGCGACATGAAAAATGCTAACTATATTTTAAAATATTAAGAATATTAAGTTAATTTGGAATTCCATTATGTTCTATAAACTCACTACAATATAGAGGAAAAAAAAGAGGGGAAAAAAGAAAAAAAGATTCATTCAGTCAAATGCCGTGATAGGAGAAAAAGACTTTTTCTCCCTAAGGGATCTATTTAAAGTTCATCAGGTCTCACTTATGGAAGGCAAAGGATATGTGATGATGAAGCCAAGGTGAATCGGTCAGTAAGATCAAAATGAAAAAGGGTGGTGAAAATATAATATCAATGATGTATAGGAATTTAAATAAAAAAAATTATTATCAACAGATGTAAACTTGCAAGCTTGAATTTGAAAAAGTCATTCACATAATACATGAGTCAAAGACTGATTAGTAGCCATGTCTTTTTCCAAACACATTTGCACTATGAATGGAAAATTATTGCTTTTAACAGAATTAATTGTGTTGCACTGCATGTTTTCATTTTAATTGATAGTCCAGTAGTTTGGCTGGTTTTCTCCTTTCTTCCAGAACAGAATTGCTTAAGCAGACACAAGTGAAGCTCAGTACTTTTGATTAGCAAAAGCCATTGCCTCCAGTGTTTACTAATTGCTTTCTTGTAATGCTGCGAAGGAAGCATAACTCTTTGTATGTAAGTATTCTAGCTTAATTAATGCTCTAAGTGAATTTTCAGTACGTTTTCAGAAAATACTATGAAAACAAGGGATTTCCTGTCTATAGAATTTACACATATTTGATATATCATAAATGGTTTAGACCTAAGAAGGGTATCTCCAGCACTGTTGACCTAGAACAGTGGACCCATGAAAAGATCTTCTACATGATGTCACACTCCAAAAAATGTCTGCAAGGAATGGGACAAAACACAGGCCAAAACTTTTAAATGGGAGTCTTAGTAAACTGTTAAATTTATATGCTTGTTACATAGGTACTATTTTCCAAAGATTTTCAGCAACTGCTGAATGATAGCTGTGACAGGCCCATTAGTAAGATAAACAGATATGTCCTTAACTGCTCTGACAGTGAGTACAATTAATTGCCTTGAGAAAAAGAAAGAGAATTGTTACTCTGATAACACTGTTTATTAAGCCTGGGTTGATGCAGCGTCAGAAATCCCTGACTACTACGTTCACCCAATGTCAGGGACTCGGTCTGCATTTAATACGCTGGAAATGGAGAAGGGTAACATTGAATTATTCTCATTTCTTATTTCCCATGACGTTTCAATAGGAGTGTTGTGCTGCATTAAAAATCATAACCTCGAAGGTTAGATATGAACTGACGGCCCTGGGAGCAAACACCTCCAGGCTGAAGAGTCTGAACATTCACCACAGCCATCACTGGCTTGGTGTGAGATCCAACACTGCGTCGGTCTCTGCAGTACCATATTTTTTGGGGGTGACAAATTCTGTACGTAAACCACAAAGGTGTTGAAAGGAGCAGGAGCCAATTCTGAACAACCCCAGTATCAGGACTGAGAAGAGTGCTGTAGTCTGCACCTACCTGATCTAGATGCAACGTGACAGACAGTCTGGATTGATGTTGAGCATTGGGTAGGGAATAACCTATTGAGTCCACTCAATCTCAACCAGGATTTATTAAATCAGAAGGCAGAGCTGGCCGGAAGATTTTTCCACTGCTTTTTCCCTGCATAAGAAAAGAAAGAATAAATTAATACAATGCCTCATTGGTTAAAAGGCTTAGATGCTGGCATTAGAGAGAATAGTTCTTTCAGTGATTTTAATCTGCTTGAAGAGAAAAGCATGTGTTCATCTCAGACCCTTTAAGCTCTCTATTTTCTCTTATCCTTCAAAGGATATTTCTTTTTAAGGTTTATTTGCAGTTCACCAATAATTTTTCCTTGCATCAGAAAAGATGACTGCACTTCTACAGAATGAGAAACATTCTTCTAAGGATAACAGATTTTATTCCCATCTTCTCCTTCAAAATTCAGAGATGGAAATGCAGAATTACTTTTCCTGGGGGATGTAAATGAAGAGCCACATCTCTTGATTGTCCTGAACATGCCATATGCAACTCCATTTTCTAATCTGATACCCAAATTACAGCCTTCTATGTCATGATTACAGCGATGTCATGATAACATCTCCTCCTTTCCTCTGGGCTAAGCAATACACACCATATACCAGCAAACTGCTGGACCAGTGCTTCAGAGATAAACTGAAAGTCTACCAAAAGACATTTTGTCCTATCAGGTTATGCTGATAATGCCAGATATCACAGTGTCCATAATTACTATATTGCTTCTTTATACTACCCTAATTTGTCTTTTTATTGTCTTTTTCCTGCTTGTACCAGATCACATCTCCTCTAGCATGAATGCCACCTGCTCGCCCCTGTCTCAGCAGGATGGAAGCTGGTTTCCAGTGAGGACCTGGGGACTATGAAGCTTCAGGAAGCAGTAGATTTTGAGAGACAAATGCTTTAGAGAAGGCAACAGTTTTAGTATAAATAAAGAACTGGCAGCTGATACAGAGAGAAAAGCCTGTAAAAAACAGGAGACACTTGAGAGGAACTCAAATGAAGAACCAGAACCAGCACACAGACCTTGACCCAAACTCTTGTGACGTTGACCACAATAGCTCCTGTCATCGCCAGACTGTGGCCAAAGAGTGCAGAAGACCCAGCTGGATTCAATAAGGCTGTAAAGCCTCTTAAAAATACTTCTTACAGCAGGAAAGAAACAAAAAATCAACATCATTAACAACTGATTAGGGCTTGCAGAGTTTATACAGAAAGCCCACATACATGGGCACATTTCTTACTTCTTGTCTTTGACACTTAATATTGCCTTTCATACATCAAAAAATCCTCCCCTGTATACATATAAAAATCACTGAAATCATTACAAGAATCTTTAAATAGACTGAAACCTGTGCTGAGCTGTTGAAGCAGAAATAACAATGGAAGCTCCTACTTTTCCCAGACAAAGCAAACCATCCGTTTGTAGGAAAAGTCACCCTCACTTTACATGAAGAGAGAACAGCAAGAGAAAGAAGCAAATGTAACTTGTCTGAGAGCCCAGAAAACGTGCACAGGATGTGGTCAGCCCCATCTGAACACAAAATACCTCTCAGAGCTGCAGTACACAGGGTCTTTTCTCAATTTAAAACTACAGGACAAACAGGCTGAATTGTAAGAGTCCGCAGTGACAATACGCGTGATGCACAATGCAGAAACAAGTGAAAGAGCACAAAATAGATATTCCAGTTGCTAACTAAGAGAAACAAAAGGCAGTCTGAAAAGCTAAAACTTCCTTAATGATTTTTCTTTGAGTGATTTTTTGACCAAATTACATAATTTGTTACCTAGAGGCATGTTCCCTCAAACTTCCTATCTTTGAGGAGAAAAAAAAAAGTTCTGTATTCAAATTCTGAAAGCAGGATGTCAGTTGCTTTAATTTCTCTTAGTTTCTAAACATGTTTTTGTAACTCTTTCACTGTGAGGTTTGAACAAGCCTCTCCTAACCATAAGCCACCTCCATGAGCCAGAATTCTGCAAATCTTCCCCAACACCTTTTTTTTTTCTCAAGGAAAAAGCTGACACCGCAGGCTTGCAAGTCACCAGTTTCTATGAGAAAGCTGAACATGTTTGGTCCCTTGTGCTGCTCCACCCAACTGAGAGGCAGAGACCAGTTATGACAGTTTTCAGATGACATCTGCTTGTTCTTCTCTACTGCTGATGGGGCTAGAGGTCTGCTTTGTCAAGGCGCACGGCCTCAGTTCCTCCAGCCTATGTCTCTGTCACCGCCCGTGCTTTGCATTTGAGGTATTAAGTCAAATAAGTGTTGTTTTGCCATTTCTAAATCCTCTTGAAAGCATTCAATCTGCAGGAGGAGCAAGGCATTTACCTGTCTTGATCCTGTGTGGGACAGTCTCCAAGCTGACAGACGGTGCCGTCTTATCCATCTGCTCTGTCGACAGCTCCTGGGAGGACGGTGCGTGGATGGAGTACTTCAGCCCATTAAGTAGCAAACAAAAAGCTGCATCAATTTATTTACTGCTTTACAGATATAAAAAGAGAGACTCAGGATTTCTATAAATGCTACCCCATGAAAATACAGGAAGAGCACGGTCAATGGGAACCCTTGGGAGTGCTCCTCACACGCTGCTGTATGACCCACCTGTTTATCCACAAACAATCTGTGTGTTTCTACAGTGAGCAGAACATCAATCTCTTTACGGGGCACAAAAGAAGAGACTCCTCTGGTGCATCTACAGACTTGGCTACAGTCCACTTCTCTGTTTTTCCAGAGATGCACAAGGCACAAATGATGGATCCAGCACAAGGAGTAGCAGCTGACAAAGAAACCTCTGTTTCCAGAAAGATTCCTGCAGACAAAATCCTACTTATAAAAACCCAATACAAAAAAAATACATTTTGTAGAAACTTTCTTTGTATGTGCTAAAGGATTCAGAGTATTTCACCACATGAAAACAATACTGCAGTTTGTGTATATATCTGCATTTATCAAGGTGTGATATCCTAAAGCCCTTGAGTCTGGAGTTCCTGTTCCCCTAAAAAGAACAAAAACAATAGTCTTCAGTGAATCTGTGGCTTCTAACTCACTTACACAGATGGTCTTGAAAATTCAATTGCCGAAACATGGTATAATACAAGTGATTAAGGTTTTTAAAGAGTGATCTCCAAATCAGAAGTCAACACTAGTGCTACCAAAACCACAGTTCATGGTTATGGAAATCTAACTACAGAGGAAAGGGAAGGGTTTTGGATTCTGAAAGAACTATAGTTATTTATGTAAATTAGCACTGCAATTATTATTTTTAAATATTATTGTACACTTGTCACATATTTACTGCTACTTGCTCCCTTCAGAGATTTCACTCATTGAGTTCTTTGTGTGAAATATACCTTTAACTTTTTTTGCTAACTCTAAAGTAAGTGAATGAATGACAGAGGAATATACTTACATTGGTAGAATACAGTGTTTGTTTTCCCAAAGCAACCATTTATAGTTCTTGCAGAGACTAAATAAATGAGATGGGAGGATGGAGAGTGCTTACACCTGTTACACCTAATTTCCAAGTGAGCTTCATTGTAGAAGCTGGGTTTCCAGGGAAATGAGCATCCTACCACAATACCAGGTCATTTTTCTTGTTTCAGATGGAATGTTTACAAAAATATAGCTATAAATACAATTTAGGTAAGTTACAAAATAAATATAAATAAATAAATTCTATGCAAATTATTTTAGGAGGCAATGAAATTCAATAGCTCAGATTATATTCAACACAAGAGGTAGAAAGCATTTCAGTAAATAAAGTAAACTTAAAGCTTCCTGTATACAAAATTGCTCTTGTCTAAAAATCACCCATTCCACACGGAGACCATACAAGAAGATAAGTTACATCTCAAAAGTCACTGCTGACTGTGCGACAAATACTCCTGCACAGAGCCACATTTTAAAACAGAAAAGTCTATAAATATCTTACAGATATGCATAACCTCGCAGGGTGCTTTCCAGACCCATTTCCCTTGCTGGGACCATATTGTATGCAATTTATCTACAGATATTTTCTACATAGAGTGAAAAGACAGCCTCAGCCCATCACTTACCAAGACATTCCTCTCGTTGGAGAAGAGAAACACGACAACAGACACTCATAGGAGGAGGAAAATGTAACTACTAAGGAAAGGAAATAAAGGCAGAGATTATACCTCTGGTAAGAAAATCTCTAGTGGGAGACTACAAGTAATAGAGAATTCATAGAAAGATAGTTAGTAGAACCTAAACTGTGCAAATTCAGCTTAAATAATACCAATATTTAACCAAACCCATAATGACTAGCAAATGCAATCTCTGAATATGGTGGGTAGCCCTACTTGCAGTTTATGAGAAGTGTTTAGATTAACTGGTACTGATAAACAAAGTTAGAAGTTCAGGATCTCTGGACAGCCTTTAGTGAGAGGGAAGTACTTCCAGGAGTAAAAAGGGAAGCTTATACCAGGGAGGGGAAAAAACCCAACTCTTCAAAGCCAAACTTGGCTTATCTTCTCCCAAAACACATCAGACATAATGGACTGAAAGCAAATATTACGGGGTGAGATCCTGAGACCTCCAGTACGCAGGAGAACTGACTACCCTGTCCTATCAGACTTCTCTGGCCTTAACATCTGTGTGTGCATGAATTTACCAATTTAGCAGTAACAATAACTCTCCGTTAAAAAGTCTCCATGGAACATTTTAATTAGTTTGGTCTTATGGCTTGTCTAGAATGCTTCTGATAGCATAGCATACACTAAAGCAGTGTTATGAATGCCTAAAAATATAAAATCTAATTATGGTAGCTGTGCAACTGGAGTAATGAGAAGCAAGTGTGACTGATAAGAAGTGAGACAGCAGGCTAACAAGCTGAACCTTTGTAGTTCAAAGGACTAACGGAGGTCTAAACGAAGCACCTGTGGTATTGCTTGGAGGAAGATATGTGGACTAGGAAATAAGAACATACAGTATTAAAAAAGATACGGGATGAACTGAATACATGGCAATGCTAATTATTAGAGTAGGCACTTAGCATACGGATAAATTAAATAACTAATAACAATGTAGAAGACTGAAGATGACTGCTAAGAGAAATACACTTGATGTAATGAATAAGAAATTACCTGCTGTAGGTAAAACAAAGCGCATCCGTAGCTGCAACACTCCCTCTCTGGACTGACACCAGCAGAAATTCTTGCCACCAACCAAGGCTGTTGCCCACTGAAAGACCAATGCATTTTCTGTGTTCCACTGGACTTTTCCAAGATCATCAATTACTGACTAATTTATACCCTATGAGAAACAATAAAATCATAATTTTAGTAATTTGTGGTTCTTAGGTGAACAAAAACTGCTGTAGAAGAAAGAAGTACTACATTATACACAAGATGGTAACACCACAGCAATGTTCCCATCACACTGCTACAACCAGCACATCACATCAAATTGGATGTGGCTTCATGTCTGGGCCTAAGCAAGACTCCACACAGCTTTACCCTCCCTTCTACTTTTGCACTCTTTCTCTGGGGTTACCATGAGTAGGCGAGGGGAACTCATTTCTATCTAAATACAACATAGGGAGGGACGAGATTTTTTTTGCTCAGTTTCTTCAAGTGGCATTAACAATAATGCTTTCTTTCTGTTTACACTGGTCTCTTTAAATATTTCTCACTAGTTACATAATCAAGAAATGAACATTCTTCTTTTTTTTTTTAATTCTCAGTTTGTAACGCTGAAGATCTTAACCTTAGCAAGTATTGAAGCTGTAGAACAAGTCTTATTTAACAATATTCAGTAACTCGCTCTCTTACCCTGCTGCCTCCACACTGGTATTTTTAGCTTAGTGATGATTTTCCAATCTGTCTAAGTTGTCATCTTAGACATGGGGAATACCAGAATCAGTACATTTTGATTTGACAGTACCACAGACTGTTTTTTAAAAACAACCAGGAAAAAGACTTTAAAGCATTGTTTGAAAATATTAAATTTCCATAGGGGTCAACAGAGGTGCTTTTCATATGCAATTTATTCACTAACAAGTTGCATGTGTTTTATGAGACTGTTCACCTTCCTGGTTAATAGAAAATCTGTACTTACCATGGCAACCCCTATATCAGATGGTCGTACAGTAACACTCTTGAAATATACCATAGATTTATTCAGTCTTCATAATCAATCTGGTCATAAATGTCAGGTAACTTGTCATTAACTTTCCCCTCCAGCAACTCCAATAGTTCTTTGATCCTTCCCGCTTCTCCGTCAAATTCTTCCCTGCGCACAGCTGCAGCGTTCTGCAAACAGCTTTTCCTCAAATCTGTCACCTGCTGGGTGGATAAATCCTCAGTGATACAGCATATAATGCACTATCTAAAGACAAAAAGCAGTTTCACACACACCTACTGGTAGCAGCAGCAGTGATCACTTTAGGAGAACGTTATTGACCAAGTGGAAGTCAGGATGGAAGAAAAGGAAAAATCTTCAAGTTTAATATCAAGCTAAATTATTTGTCTGTGTTCCTCATAGTATTCCTTGGATTTCATTTGAGTTTCACTTGCTGACAGGGAGAGATGCTGTGAATAAAACAGACCTCTCTCTCACCGCCAGCACTTGAAAGGAATGCCCCGTGCAGAGAATTAACGAGACGGGGTAGAATCCAGATTTCATCAACTCCTCTCTTTCCCGAGACTCCCAGTGTACTGTTGGCCTAATCCTTGCTGCCTTGTACCTCACGTTAGTAATCTGGATCGGTGCAATGTGGGTGTAAAATGTCATCACATAAAAATGAGTAATGCATTTACTTCCACTGCAGAGAGGGAAAAATGCCAACTGAATGGGATACAAAGGGACCTCGAAACTAACACGCATTTTGTACACCTTTTTTGTAAGCTGGAAAAGCCAATACATGCTGCCGGAGGTGACATTTTGCTAAGAGTGAAAGTTAAGTCAGTACAAAGGAGGGTGACAAAAATATTTAAAATTATCTGAATGAACTAGGAGCTAAATGAACAGTTTGCACAATTCATATGGGAAAAAAGTAAGGTAATGGGACTGGAGCAAAACACACAAAAATGGAATATAGTCTCTATAGCAGCACACGCTGCAAAACTCTGAATAGGAAGAGGTTATGGTGGATATAACCCCAAAAGCTTCTTCTGAACTGCATATAGTGCTCTCAAACCTTCCAAACAGTATGTAGCAGCAGTAAAACAGATTCCATCTGCATAACCAGGGGTAACAATTAAAGCCTAGTATATAAGCTATCAGCGAACTCTTATCCAAAACGTTGGATTCATCACATCTGATTCTTTTCTACATTATTTTAAATTTACAGCAGTGTCATGTTATCGATTGCAGCACAATTATACTGGAGCCAAGCCAGAGCAATTCAGGAGAGAATATTTTTGCACAGTACCCTTTCTACAGACAACTCAAAGCTAGCCTAGAGCATTAAATCCTTACCCTTACGTTAAGGAATAGAAAGATTATTAAATATGCAAAATTTTAAATTTTCTTTACTATATTTAGTCTAGTAGTACTGAAACTGCCCCAAGTTCACAGGATCTAAAAGAAAGACACGTTTCAATGACAGAAAAGAACAAAGTTCCCAGCTGCAGAGCCTTGTCTTTGTTTGGATCTTATAATTTAAGGAATCATTTTCTAAAATTGCCTCTTGTACAGTAAAATGACAATGATTAGGCTTGCTATCTTCCAGCCTCCTGCTGTGCAAGACATTCACTCGGTGGGCCCGGGATACAAAAGTAGCTGCTTTACAAATAATAACACGGCTTAACTATCATTTAATAGCTTCACAAACATCATAGTAGTTACAAAACCTTTGGAACGAGGACAACTAATTTCAGCATCTCAGTTGTTGTCATGTTTAATCACTTTCTAATGCTGGTGGCTGTTTTGGTTTGTTTCTTTGTTTTTAATTGCTGGAAATTTTTAATTCCTGGTTCAAACAACTTAATTTCACAGTTTTTAGATTAATCAGTGATCACTTGAGGGGAAAAAATGATTGAAGTTCATCAGGATGTAGCGTGGATAATCAATGTAGTATCACAGAAAAGCATTTCAATTCTACCTTCCTGAACAATGTGCCTTTAAACTGTAACACTTTAAGGGAAAATTGGGTACATTACTTCCAGGGATTCTTTGTTTAATCTACAGACCTGATCTTCACTGCCAGAACTAAGGATATGTCAGCTCCAGGGCTGCTGTCCTTAAGGGGTAAGAAAATGACTCCCTCACTAGAACAAAAGGCATCTCCTGGCTTGAAGGTTTCATTTACACACCAGGGAAATTTGCCTGCCCATCTCCTCTGAGAGCCCTGTGCAGTAAAGTCTCCTTTTAGAAACAGTAAAAAAAAGGTAAACATACATTATTTTGGTGAAAGAGTTCTGAAAAAATAACAACACCATTAGTGGGAATTCAAATGCAACGTGAGAATGTGAGCTACTTCAGAGAAAAAAGAAATTTGTGAAGAGATCCTATTCTGTTCTGTTTTCCACCCAGAATTTGCCCGCTTGCACAGACAAGTAGGTATCTTGATGGTAACACCGAGACCACTGATGCTGTAAGATGCATTGCCGGGGGAGTCAGTGGTACCCAGCCCACCCAGGCACCCTGCAGCAGCTCAGATCTACCTGCACGGAAAGAGAAAGGGGAACACAGCATCCTGCCCTCATCAACACACAGCAGCTGCTCAGATTGATGAGAGCTTTAGAAACTTTCATAAATAAAAACCCTAGGCTTCAATAAGTTAGGCAGTCAAACCAATGGGGTTTCTTTCACCCCTATCTGAATGCAAATCAAGCGTTTGCCCCAATACATATTTGTGATTTCCCATTTCCTACATGCTGAGGAATCCTGTGCTTCCTACCCCATTAAGTGAGGCTGTGTCTAGCAAACATCATCCATCCAACAGCTAGAAAAGGGGATTTTTCAGGATCATTCATTCATCTCCTTGGCATTTCTTCAATCGCAGCATTTTACCGCTGCCTTTTTATTTTACTGTCTCCTTAAGTAAAGCAGAAAATAAGAAAAAATTTCTTGTGATTTCACTACAGTACATTTATTTTCTTAAATAAAATCTTATCTGGGCTTATTTTAGGTCCAAGTCTGAATTCAAGGCCTATCCAGCCATTATTTGAATATCAGACAATTAATTCCCCATTCTAAACTTCTGCGTAGGTGCAGGACTTAAATTAGGTATAATCCAACCAGCATTAAAAATAATTGCAAATGAGTTCTAAGAACACAAAACCACTGAGAACATTTGGCAAGATCCAGAAACTCACAGATCCAGTTCTCAGACTAAACCCTTCCAACACAGGTAGAGCATCCCTACTCCTGTGATAAAAAGATATTAAGTGCCAACTTGTCTTCTCACACCGTTGGTCTCCATCAGCCTATCCACAAGCACCAGTCCTTTTTCCAATGTTTTAATACTGCTATTAAACAAGATTACCTATAGAAATGCATCTTTGCTCAAACCTCACCAAATACAGCAGCAGGTTCAGCAAGGCAGTAATGTGTATGAGACACTGACTCAAATTTATTTTTTGTTAGATAACTTAGCACAGAACCCTCAGTGGGCTCTTCTCCAAATAAATTTCTGCATTGAAACACACCTGGGGATGCCCAAACTCATAACTAGAGCATTCCATATAATAGAGGGAAGTGCAAAGGTATTTAATGTTTTACTCAGTCTGAAATGAGTTGTATCAGATGCAGCTACAGGGACATCAGCATCTTGGATTCTTATCTCTCTGTCAATGGCTATAAACTGATTCATTTCTGCCTATTTACTCTAATTTGATATTTATCTGCTCCAGGTCAGAATCTGGCCTTGTGGGATCATATGAAAAGTAAAGCAGCCCAGAATTTGCACCTGACTAGTCTGTCTCTCTCTCTCATACCACTGTAAATATGCTTATGTTTAGTCGATATATTTTATATTCCTGTAATTTTAATTCATAATTTTAGTTTGTTGCTGTCATTTCTATCAGCTTCTCCCAAAAATGCTGTAGCTGTTTTGACACTATTATACTGTCATTATCTTGATGCACTCTTTCATCTTGTGCTGTAGGTTTTATAAAGCATAAGGCAAATTGTCGTGACTTGACACTGAGAAAAGCCTAAAAGCACCAAAACGTGTGCGAGGAATTAATTCTATCATGGAAAATAAAAGCTGATACCCGCTACTCCAGAATTATCTTTATCCCTGAACTAGAAAAGACCTGCATATCCAGCTCAGTTTGGGGGCAGGGGGAAGGCAAAAAAAAAAAAAAAAAGGCAGACTATCTAAGGTACAAAGCAGAATTCTGCATCTCTGCTTCGTTCCTAATTCATTACTGAGCTTATATATGCTCAAGGGAGTATTTCAGTCTTAAAACATAATTCACTGAAGACACAGGAGATAAAAGAAGCTGAAAGAATATTTTGATGGAATATTTCTCAAAGGGAAAATTTGTTTTTGAAGGTCTCTTTTCAAGCCTTCTTTAAACCTTTTGGTCTTATGCATTGTGCTTTTCCGTAATTTTTTCCCCATTTGACTTTCACTCCTGTTTTTACAGGATGTGAACTCTCTTGAGCATTTCAGATCTGCCTTCTTCATTCTTTTTAACCCGAGGGCTTTAAAACTCCAGAAAATAAAAAATAAAAATAAAAATACCTGGAGATTGAGGAACAAAAGAGGCCACAGGGTGTATTGAGAATGGTGGAAAGAAAAGATGACTATAGAAGAAAAAGAAAGGTGATAACTCCAAGAGAAGTGTGCAGTTACTTACCATCTTCATCATCCAAACCCAAAGTACTTAAGGGTAAAATTCAGACAAACCATGACTCTGAAGTTGCTTGGATAGAGAATACATTTTTATAGACCCCTAAGGTCTTTCTGGCATTCCATCTTCTGTGCCTCCAAACCACAAATATCTATATAACTGCCAAATGAAAAATCTAATCCTTTATTGTCATTCACATTTTTAAACTGGCCGGTGGGAATATTTAGCTTTCCTGCTTACATCCCATGTTTCCGCTACTGAAGTGCTAATACAATTATTTAAAACTGAACTGGTCTAAAAATAGTTCTCATAGTCCAAAGCAGGACAGAAACATTTTTCGTAGGGGTGGATAATTACACAAGAACAACCCACCCAGCTACTTCAGAGACTAACCTGAGCTGGATCCCACATCCCTGTGTTTTCAGCATCTGTCTCTCCGGGATTCTGAGTCTGGGTTTCCTGGCTCACACTCCCCCATTTTAGTTGGAAATCCAGTAGCCCTAATTTTACCCAGACACTGGGTTTTGGCTTTTGGCTCCATGGTAAGAAGCTTGTAAACCAGATAACTTTGTCACAAAAATAAGCATTACAGAACTGCAGGCTCCAAGCTGTGCAGCCAAGAGCTTGCCTTGAGGGTGTGCGCCCCCTGCTTCACTCAAGGATACTGGATTTTCAGGACACCCTTTTCCTCCAAGGGTCAAGGACTCCTGTTCATTTGGAAACAAACACATAAGAAAAAGAAACAGGGAAATTTTGATATTTTAGCATTCTTGAAATTTTGTTCCCAAATAGGTCTTTTCTCCTAGAAAAGAACTTACCATTTTTAGAAACTTTAGCTAAAATTGAATAAAATTCAGAAACTTTATGGTTCAAAATAATTTGTTACGCAGGCATCAACTCTTCCTGCTCTTCAGCAATCAGTTTCACGGCAGGTTACTGATACACTGGCTTGATTAAGCTAATGATGAAATGTAGATAGTTTCTTTTTTTGCCTATATACTTAACTGTAGAAGAAACATGTGATAGCTGTAAATTATTTATTATTTGGAGGGGAGGGGATGGCAATCAGTAACTGTGGTTTGTGCAGATTATCTCCCTCTGCTTTGCTAAGGTCTGACGTGAGGAATATTTGATTACTTTGTCACTGACAGATGCTTTTCAAACCTGTCTGTGCAAAATCCATGCAAGACCCATTATGCTTGAAACAGTGCGTAAGATGTAACAAATTAGCTTTAGGACCATACCATGAATAAATTAATATATATCTTTCCTTGTAAGAGTAAAGCAGACTCTCAGAAGAGGAATATTCAGCAGTAACAGCTAACAGTTTAAATGATACTTTCTTCTTGCAAAGAGACAACTATCAAACAACGCACAGATATAACAGGAACATAATGAATGGTAGAAAAAACTGTAGATAAACTGTAGAAAACCTGTTTCTTTTTCCTTTACAAATTTTGACTCCTCAGCTAACACCAGAAACCCCAAAATTTTCGCCCATCCATCACATTGATGCACAAACATCACTGCTCATCCTCACAGGACTCCATGTACCTTGTGCCTTACCAGACTGAATGTTTAGGCAGGTCTCCATCCCCTGAAAGCTGGGACCACCTTGTCTCAGTAAATCACAGTAATGCAGTAAGGAAAAGGTTCCTTGGCTGAGGAAGACAGTGAAAGCTGCAGTGCTCAGTCTGCAGCTCCTCGGTGTGAAAAAGTCCACATAGTTCCAACTCTCAGGTGTGAAAAAGTTCTTCCTCTTAACCTTAGAATGATGTTTCTTCTTAGAAAACAGACTATGTGACATATCCAATTTTAATTCCCAAGTTTTCTGATGAAGAACAGATAAGGGAAAATTCTGGACTAATTCTGCTGAGAGGTTGCATAAGTCAGTGGCGTGATTCCAAATATTCATAAATAATGATTTACTAGCATTTTACTTTTGCTAACAAATTGCTACCATTTTACTAACCCAAGAGGAAAACGACAGATAAGTCACAAGGAAATCCAGGTTCCTTTTCAAATTCCAACAAAAATTACTACACCCACACCTCCATTTATCCATTAATGACTTAATTATTCTAAATTACATAATTATATTTGTACCACCAAAAGAAAGGCTTGGTTGCTTATTTGGAAGAATAGCTTAAAAAGTTTAATTGCCTACACCAATTAGATCTAGAGGTCTTTCAGACAGCATATGACTTGCATTATCAGACAACAGTGAAATTTTTCTCAAATAATGGTAATTTGAATGAATTTTTAAGTTATAAACAAAAATATTTCCTGTCACTGCCTGAAATAATATAAGTAAATTAGGGTTACAGTTCCAGATCATGTGTACAAGACTTAATAAGTAAATCAACTTGGTAAAAAATTTTCTAACTAATTTATTTCTCGTGGGAAATAATGTTTCAACACACATTCATAGTTTAGTTACCAAGAATATTGCAATTTTAAAGAATATCAAGGGAGTGCTGAAATTGACATATTTTCATTATTACATTTTCAAAATGGGGAGCCCTTGGGTTAAAAACTGGTTTAACTTCTTGAAATTTTAATAAATTTATCCTTAAAATTAAAAAGAAACAAAATACTCCAAATCTTCTACCACCCCACAATACTTCTGTTGGAAGAATTTGCAAGAAAAATTAAAATTTTCATGAGTATTTCACACAGAATTGAAATCTTTTTCCAGTCAAGTGCACCAGTGCATTTCAAGAGAAATTAAAAATAGATTTCAGTCTGAAAATATATAGAAGATTAAATGATCAGATGAAAAGCAAAGGGCAACAACTACCATTCAGCTGTTTTCTACCAATTTACAGAGCAGGGATATGAGACCGGTCAAAAATGTTCTCATGATATTCTCTTCCCATAGCTGTTATTTCTATATAACTGCCTTTTTTTTGTGGGTTTTTTTTTTTTTTTGATAACGCCAATTTTTCAATGTAGAATACTGGGGGATGAGGCAAAGGGAAAGAAAACAAGCCCTTCTACTTCACTGCAACGCTTTCGGGAAACTGTAGCATGAATATTTTATGCCCACAGTCTCATCTATACGCTCAGCTTCCCAGCTGACACTATAGTTTCCATGATGTCCTTATAAAAATGGAAAATGCAGAGCACAAATATAAACCCTCATGGACTTACCTGGTCAAAGCACTACATCAGAAAAACTACCTGTGAATTAAGTTTATGAAAGGAAACGAAGAAGAATCCCAGCAACATTTTAAAGAAAACCCAAAGCATATTCAGTTTTGCATGAAAACTTAGATTTTTTAGAGATTTAACTCTTTAAAAGAAAAAATCTTTATAAATAAAATGTAAAAAACAATTAACTAACAGGACTTTCAGTTTAACATTTCTGACAAACAGCCTGTCTTAAGTAGTGGCCCTACGCATTTTGTCTGCTCTATGTAAAGCAGAGATTGATCTTGGATAACATGGACAGAAGCCAACTTTGACCCTACTCTATCTAGTATGTATAAAAAAAAAAGTTAATATATTCCATTACATTAATAAGGAAATACAACTAGGCTAAATAGCACAAATAATATTAACCAGCAATCACATCCATGAGCTCTGACCAAAAATATAATATTAACTTAGATTTAATTAACACATACTAATGCTTGTATCTGTCTCCTGATTTTTCACAGGAAGCATTGCAAAATATCATTAATTTTCCAAAAATAGATGCAAGTTCAGAACACCATTATCTTGAAGAATTTAATTGGTCTAACTATTCTATGAAGTACAGAAAAATGCCATTTTTTAAATAAGTTTTAGAATGAAAGACTCTCTTTCCAAATCTAATTATAGATATTTAAACGTGAAGCAAAGGGAAGCAGAGATAACACCTGTAATAGAATAAAATATCCCTATTGGTATATTCAACACACGGTAATTATCAAACAAAATGAATTCTCATTAAATAGTTAACGGAAAGAAAAAGCACCTTATAAATTTTCTTAGGAAAGCTGAACATCCTTATCATACATGCTTCATCATAGCAATTTAACATGTTAGTCTTTATGTGACCCTGAAGGTAGTGGGTCAGATCCTTAAAATAAAGCTTGCTGCCACTAAGATGAGCATTGCAAATACAACCATATAATATCCCATACCTCTCTCTGCTTTTGCCTCTGATGCATCAGGAGAAGAGCTTTGGGGCTGCTCTATGTTATGCCAACATCTCCTGAGAAAATTCTTATACCCAAGACTGCCAAGTCTTGATCTTGCTAAGCCATATCCAACACTGGAGTGAGGATTTTACACACAGCACTGTTCTACATCCACCTAGTGAAAACACACACTGCTGCTCATTGCAAACCTGTCTCAAACAGTATTTTGGCTTCAGTAGTGAAGTAGCAACAACTGCATCAGAATTTCCCACCAGACGTTTTACACTTACCATTTTTTTCAAAATATTTTAAGCCACTTAAGTGCCTGTAAAATAGATTGTCCTTGAGAGGTGAAACTGGTTATGTAAGCATGGTGCAGTAATGGAAACACAAAGGTACCAATCTATACTTAAGATAAAGACGGTATTCCTGTCTGTACAATTATTCAAGATTCAATATTCAATGATTCAATATATCAATTAATCAATATACAATATTCAGTCTGTACAAATTTTGCTGACAAACTGGAAAAAATCAAGGAAAGTTCTTCTGTAGTATCAAATATAATATGTAAGTGAGAAGTGAGTGGATTCCTGATCATAAAGAATTGTTTTGGCAAATGCAGAACAAAATTCCAGCTTTGAGAACATAAGCCTTTTATATTTACATGTAAAGAATACATATTTTGTATGGATAATTATCTATTAAACTTGGCATAGAGGGATGCTTCATAATTTGATGTCTTGAAAATCTTCTTTTCTAGCTCAATTAAAAATTATGGGCTTGATGAACGAATGTTTTATCAAATTCTACTGGTTTATGCTAAGCAGGTTGCCATGCCAGATTATTTTAGAAGGGCATCTGTCATTTTGAGTCTGTCAAAACCTCTGTGTCCACACCACACATAATGAACACAGCTTCAGTGAAATATTCTCATAATGTCATATGGATTCTAGAAAGCACCCATCGCCATGCTGCATCTGATGCTTGACACTGTAAATCCACGTTCCGTTGACCTTGGGGTTTCATTTTGTCAAGAACAGAGTTTGGCTCACTGACATGAAATAAGACAAGTAACCATCCTGAAAGTAAAAGCAGTGCAGGTGCCCCCTTCGCCTCCCTCCACCTCTGTTGAATGTAATTACCTTGAGACTTTCCAGATAACCTTAGCAGAGAGTAAAAAGAACAAGATGTCTTAAAAAAACCCCAACAAAGTCTTTCCAAAAAGATCTGTAAATCCCTGGGGCTTTTTGGCTTACAAGTGCCTTGATTTATTAAAAGTTTATAAACATTTACTTGCAAAAGTTCATTTTACAGCTCCGAGTAAGCTCAGGTCAAGCTGCTTTGGAAGAGATTTGGACTCAAGTGAACCAATCTTTCAGGCTGCCAAAGATGAAGATATTCAGCATTGTCATTTCCCCAGTGGGTCTGGGATCAGCAATGAGTGGAGAAGCAGAGCCATTCCTGCCTTAACATCTTTCGACAGCAACAGTCAAGTCCGCAGCCGAGAATTCCAGGTGCTAGGAAAGCTCCCTAAAGCAAAGACATCTTTCTGAACAAATGCTTTCAGTAGAACAAGAGGGAAAAGAAAACACAACCAATAATAAAATGTCCTAAACAAACAAAAAACCAGCCCACAGGCTTTAGCAAGACCGAAGTATCCAAATCTCACCTGGATGAATGCACACAAGAGTAGAGGAAAAAAAGCCAAAAACCAACAAACAATTCCCACACTCAGGGACTGAATAACTAGGACTATGCACTCATTGAATAAAAGTGAAGGACAGTTTGTGTTAACTACCATGAGACCTTTTTTCACGAGAAGCATGCAAAAGACTGAGGGGAAGGGGTAAATGGGCACAGAAAGACACAAAAATTTGCCGTACAAACCCAGAAATCACAAAGCCAGCCTCTGACCAGTATTTTATCTTTAGAAAATTCCAAGAATCACTTTAAGCGCCTAACTATTTCTTCTGTTGATTGCTCAGGTCATTAGACAAAGTATTGTGTGCCAGATAAAACTGTCTTCCACACATCACTCCTATCAGATAAGCAGAGAAAAGGAAATACCCAGAAAGGGAACTGCAGCAGGTTTGAGAAATGAAGAAAACAGACTTCAAAAGAGATAAAAATGAAACTGACATTGAAGAAAAAGTCATTATTAATTGTCTGAACTCCCAGATCTTTAGTGACCATTTGACAAACTACCATACCTCAAGAGGTCACAAAGCACGTCACTGGGAAGGTGCATGTTATTATCTTTATTGAGGAGGTGGTGAGGCTGACACACAGCCAGGTGAAGCAATTTGTGTGACTTTGCAGTGCAGGTCAACGGCAGGGTGAGGGACGGACCCTGGACTCCCACGCCACAGCACTTTTCACTAAAATGCTGACCCCATAAAACACTGATGAACAACTAGGAGTTCTCAGTGAACCACCACCAGTTTACGCAATCTATCTATCACAGCTATCTCAGGTTTTTTTCCCCAAATATCTGAAGTCTTAGTCTATCAGTTGCACCCCAAAAAACATGTGGAGATCTGTGAGTTTTCACATTAGATCAGTAACTGCATTACAGTCACCCAAATTGCACCAATGTTTTTGTTAGATATGGTTTCAGCTCCATATCCAGATTTAAGATGCTTAATTATACTGTAACATGGTAACCCTCTACTGTGTTACATATCACAACTCAGCATAAACAAAGCTTTAAGACTGCTATAGTTACTCTAACTAGACTCTCAGAAGATAACTTTAGAGAACAAAGAAGGAAAACATACACGAAAGGACAGCACTTTTTGTTGTAAATTATCTGATTACAGCTCCATTATAAATCTGGGAGCTGTACACAGTTTTCCTGACAAACATGCCTGGAAACAGTCAGAAGCAAGCTGTACAGGGCCTTACATCATCTGTTACTATCAGTTACTAAAACCAGATGTCATTCTGACAATGAGATGGCTGAAGGTGAGATACTGTAGCTCATAATCCCACAGAAGTTTCCTGACTTGCCTTCAAGATGTGCACGGTGTCATAGAGTGTTTTGGAAGTGATTTGTGCCACAGCAGTGTGGTGTGTTTTATAAGGGACAGTCAAGGACTCAAGTAGAACACCAGCAAGAACTTGTTTTGACTTGTTGTCAGTTTAGATGAAATTAAGAGCACCTTCAGGTTATGAAAAAAGTGCAATTATCCCACAAGGATTTTATTCTACATTGTGAGAAGATGTGTAATTAGGTTCTTGCTATGCCTGACTGAACTTTTGGAACTTTCCAATTTAGATTTGATTACCTGATGATTAACAAAATTTCAAATTTCAGTTCTGATCTTCCTCCCTATTTTATAAGTAGGAACAATTTCCATGACTGTAGAAGAACTTCAGCTCTTCCTAAGAAGAAGCAATCACTCAAGAGGAGCAGAAAAGCAACGCTATTCATGCCCCACACTGAAAACAGCAGTACAGGAACTGCCGAGATCATAACCTCTCTTTACTCTGCAAATGGGCTAGACTACTTGGAGCTCTAAAATATGCTTCTAGTATCATTCTGCTGGTGGAGGCTCCTCCCTCCGACTCTGGAGGTGCTCAGGAAATACAGGTCTTCCCTCAACTTTTTATTTCCTCTATGTATGTCCCACCCTGTAACAAAATCCACACCTAAGAGGAAAGTAGCTTTGGCCCCACATTCGGATGAGCCATAGACTTCAGAGAACAAGATCACTGCTCTAAGTAGTGGCCTTCAGGGCACCCTTATGTTTCCCGCATCAGGAAAGTGATAAACTAACCCAACAGCAGCCAGTGGAAAAAAAAAAAAATCAGCTTAAGATAAGTTACGACACCAACCACTACACAACCCTCATTAAATTCACACAGTCAAGGCTGGCTAGGGAGCACCAAAGGATTTAATGCACAGGAAAGGACATATCCCAATCCATAAATACATAAGATAAATGAAAAAAAAGACAGTCTGGTAAGGGCAGGATGTGCAGAATGCTGGGGTAAAGATTGTAAGAAAAAAACAAACAAGTTTTCAGCAGAATTTGAAAGGGAAAACAGTAGCTAGACATGGAGCAGACAGGAGAAATACCGTGAGATAATGAATAATATCAGGGCCTAAAAACAGTAAAAAAGGCTCAAGGGAGCATAAAATGCAAATAGGTGAAGTTTACCTGATTTTTGGTCCTCACTGTGTAAATCATGGAAACCAACATGAATTTGAGAGAAAAACAGGTTGTGCACTAGTACTTCAGATGGGCAGAAGAAAGATTGAGGCAAATCATTGTGCTTTCTATCATCTATCCAATGGTGTTACACTGCTAACAATGGGAGAAAAAGAGTATTTAGTACACTAGAATGAAAAAGAAATCTAAATTTTCAGCAGTAAAAGGAAACACTGGAAAGGCTGGATGAAATGGATAAAATGGTTCACCTTTCTTTAAAGAATGCAGTAAATAGAACTGAGAACTTCCTGTCTCTTACAATGCATTATTCTTGCAAAATGATTGAAACAATTTACAAAACATGGGTAAGTCTTGATTTTTACTATGAATTTCCTTTATGCATCTTATATACACGAAGGCCTCACCATGCTGTGAAGGTTTGCTGGGGAGGGCAAGAGCTCATTCCTTCCTTAAAAGAAACACTACTTAATGCTGGCTGCTGTGACTTCATTTTAAAATTTGTTACCTGATCACTGAGGAAGAGAACAATATGAAAACCTTTCAACACAGAATATGGAGCACAAGCAACAACTTTTTGGTCATTACCACAGGTTAAATCTAGATTACGAAGAGACATCATTATTTTAATCATATTACTATTCCCACACACACCCCTCCCCCTCCTAATGTTTCCAAGGCTCCTGCAAATGATGCCAGACTTCTGGAGGTGTCCAAGGCCAGGATGGATGGGGCTTCGAGCAACCTGGTCTAATGGGAGGTGTCCCTGCCCATGACAGGGGGTTGGAAATGGGTGATCTTTAAGGTTCCTTCCAACCTGAACCATTCTATGATTCTACCTGAGCCACCTACATCCCAACAGAGATTTAAAAAGCGAAGAATGGGAACAGAGCATGACTGCAACTTTGTGCATAGGGTAACTGATGTGGAAGAAGCATGTAACAACTGTCAAAGCATTCGCTAAGGAACACACAGATGAATACAAGCATCCAGCAAAATCTTTGAAACTCGCTACATTTGGAATTGCAATGTAACATAAGTTAAAAAAAGCCAACCAAAACACAGAAGGTAAATCCTCCTCATCGCATTGCCTCTTTCTGAAGATTGGTACTCATTATGTTGTGCTCTCTGTGCTCGAATGCAGAACCTGAAAAAGCTACTTAATGTGCAAAGAAAGAAAAAGGGTCTGGGTTTTTCAGCTTAGAGATGCTGAACGCTTCATTTGCTATAAGAGCTAATGAGGATTTCTGTTAGGTTTGGCCCCTGCAGGATTTTCTGGAGTTTGCCAAAGTGAAAAAACAACAATATATATTAATGAGCAACTCCAAGGGCTCGGATAAGATGCATAGCTCAAATGCACATGGAATAGTACCACTGTAAATCATACATGGGAGAGTACATGTAGAACACCCTTCCAAGAACATAACCTGCTTTGTACAACTTCCAAGACAATCCTATGTCTAGATATGCTTTAAATTAGACGTCCTTGGAACTGGTGAGTTTAAAAGATATGTCTATTACCTGCTTAAGCACACACAAGGATACCCTTATAAAACAACATGTAACACAGCAGTAGCAGTGCCCGCCCAAACCAGGGGCATCTGGAGGACTGTGACTATTTTTCAATAGAATTGAGTGATCCTGTTTGCAAAGGATTGAGCCAGGGACCTGAGCAAGGAGAAAGCCAAGGACACTGGAAAATGCAGCAGTTGGAACGCGGCCCTAAGCAAACTTCAGCAAGATGGTTCCCAGCATAAACACTGCCTGAAAAGATGAACCGCTACCAAAACCCTACCTCCTTCTGCATTCAGAGAAACAACAGTCATCTGAGAAAGGGCAGCAATATGCCTAGCAGAGTAAGTCAATGATTTAAAAAAGGCGAAATAAAGCTTTTATCCAAATAAACAAAACCCCTCCCTAACAAACAAGAGGCAGAATTTTGATGTCGTGATAGATCTATATGCACATTGTTCTTTCATTGAGTCCTTGCACGGCAGACAACCAGATAACTTGGAAGTAAATAATGGAAATCAGGACCATGATACTCCTCTTTAAAGATTTTTTTTTTTTCAGAGACACTTATTTTGCATAGTACCACGTGAAAAAATTATGTCCCACTGCTCCCCCCTTATTTTCATATTATCAACTGGAGGTTTTTATTCCAGGGAGGGGAACAGAAGGAGAAGGCGGCAGCTGATAGGTTGGTAATTTACATATCTATATTTCTTTTATACTGCAAGTATGTTCCATTTGTTCTGAAAATATGTAATGATCTAAAATGGGGACAATTTTAATGAATTGGGTTCATAATATTTCATATCTTGCTGCCAGACACTTAGTCAATCAAACTAATGTTATAAAGGAACAGCCAACAGCCAATTTTGACATCCTTTAAGCAGGTCAGTTATAAGCCAATTAGCTCTACCTACTGGGTCTCCAAGGTCTGAATAAAATATAGCCCATTTTGATTAGAAGCACTACTTCCACCAGCATGCACATGTCTTAAAATAGACTGCAAAAATACTTAAAACCCCATGGAATTGTTAAAGAAAGTCTCGATCCTACTGAAGTCAATTACTGTAATACAATTTCTTCCAACTTCTCACAGATTACAAGAGCTCCCAGATTCACACAGTGTCATTCCAGTTTTATTGGATAGTGGAAGAAACAAGTGCTGCATTCATCAGAGCCCTTCCATCTGTTAAATACAACTTTTCTGCAATGTCAGATAAATTGAAAGCATCAATCCTAAATTCTGCAAAATACCTTGTGAACTAACTTCAACAAAAGGAAATCACTGAGAATCACATTTATATATATCACACATTCATTCCCCCTATTTATTTTAAACACAAATTTCACTGTCTGGTCCTCATTGAATTTGGATGGTTTGATGAGAAATACAGTTATTAAAACCATGGACAATAAGACTCAAATTATCTCAAGAATGAATTTCACATTAACTGAAACTTATTCATAAATATTTTTAATAAGTCAATAAATGTTTTTTCTTGTTAATCATGTAATTTTTAAGAGCTGAGAAAAATACGGATGTTTCATATCTCAACAAGTTACTGATTTTCATTGCTTAAGAAGTGGGCAGGTTATCTCCCCTCTCCCTTAATAAGATATAAAGATCTTGTTTGGAACCATACTCATGAATAGGAAGTGCTAGACAATTCTTGCTTTAGATGTAGTTATACATACCTCTTGCCAAAATATTCCTGTTATTCACCGCAATGTATACCTATAGTAGATGGTGAATTTCAGAACAGCAGATCTGATTTAAAAGAAACAAACAAAAGCAAACACAAAGAAAATGCCCACCAACATGAACCTCAAAATCTCCAGCAGCATGCAGAGAACATGTTTTATTTTATGGAGAAACTCAGAAACTCCAAACTTGGCAACCCTTGGAAATCAAAATGCCTCAGAAATTTTACTCATATCTTCCTTCTATTCAAATTCTAAAGCACTAAAAAGACTTGGTGCCCAACCTCCTTTCTGGGCAAGAGGCTCTCTCTCTGGCAGTATTTGGCTAACCAGCCCTACTACCAGGCTTACCTAGCCCTGAAAGCCATAATGAATGGCTCGGAACTTGTGCTATTTGTCTACATATAAGCCTAACTCTTCAGAAAGACAGTTCATTGCATCCTCTCCACTTAATTGAAGGGGCAACCTGAAATGGCATCTTTCAAATCATCCAGTAGGTCAGAAACTGAGCTTGAAACGAGACTATAATCTCCTGTGTGCTTCTGCAAGCACCTTGTGCACCAGGCAGCACATCTGTCGTACTTCTAAGCATGGCCAGAATCAAAAGCTGATCGAATGGAATAGTGCTGCAAGGATCTTACAGAAAGAGAAAATTTCATGAGAGAGTAGTGCTAATTTAGATGCAGAAGCCTATCATAAAAACCTCATTGGCTCATGAATCAAGAAAACAAGATTTTTCTAAAACATATATATTTTAGAATTTTGTGCACTTGGTCTAACGTTAGCATTGGGAAGAATCAAACCCTGCAAGCATAGACTTTTGGCAGCTTTTGCACCGGTTCTGAATTCCACCACTCACCTGGAAAGAGCCAGTGAAGTACACAACAGCAGAGCTCCGTCTCCTCAGGTCTCACTATGATTCACTTCAAAACTCAGTGTAGTAAAACTGCAAACTAAATGCAGTGGTTACCTTTTGTTTCTTTTGTGCATGCAACACATAGGCAATAAATGAGAACATTTTGGTTTTCTTTGTTTCTGCACAAGCCAAAAGGATTTTGTCAATATTTTGTTAAGGGAGGTGCGGGAGAGTTGCAGGAAGAAGTCATTGCTGAGCATGAACAAAAAGAAAAAAATATGGGAAAATAATTACTTGGAAAGAGATTGCAATGTGTGTTTCACATATAGCATATACATGTAGATCAGTTGTTATAATTTATAAAATAAAATTCCATTTGTCTTGTCTAACAATCCATACCCATCCCATGGGATCGTTATTAAATGTAAGCATATGTGTGTGGAATAAGAACCTTTTTTTCCTGCTCCCTTAACCACTATATAATCTTCCCGCACCATGTGTCAAATTCACAAAAAAACATAAGTTATTGAAACTATACCAGCAAGAAATCCAGCCTAATACATCATGTTTGCTACTGTAATAAGACAGTCAATGAAAAAATTAGGAGAAAGGAGATCTTGGAGGGAGCGGAAAAAAAAGAGGAAAAAAAAAAGATCCACAGCTAATAATGCGAGGGCACAAGCAGCAGCAACTCCAGGATTCAGAACCATCTAGAACTGCCAAAATCCCCCACATTTAAAAAGACTTATGAAAAGATAGAGGGAGCCTGACATGCAGCTATTGTGAATGGCACAATTTACATGAAGCCAGGTTGGGGTGCCCAAAGGTACAAAGAGCCAATGTGACTGTGAACCCAACCTAAGAGGTTTCATTGACTCAAACTGGAATGAAGATCATACGAAACAGCAAGAGTGTAATACAAGGGTTGTAAAATTTACTCATGCTTGGGAATGTAAATAAGCTCTTCTAGAGTAATTTAAAACAAAGTTATGGCTGTTTCATACTGTGAATACAGAAATATTGAAACCTCTTATCAAGGAAACAAGACTACAACTTCCTTGATTTAATGGTTAATTATACTGCAGCTAATTATTAAAACTCCTGATAACTGATGCAGCAGTAGCAAATATATCTGCCTTCTGAAAATGCAAATGTGCCATAAACATTTTCTGTAATGTACTACTTTTTCAATTTTCAGATGATTGCCTGTCCTACGTCCATTACCCTCCTGTGCTTCCACTGAGCTCTAATTAGAGTTGAAGTATGTCTTGATTTGCTGATTAAACATCATAAGCAATTTAAAAGAAAGGGTCATCATTTTAAATATGCAGGAAACCACATTTAACTTACTTCACGAAACATAGCATTAAACTGAGTTATGTATTTTTAAAAAGAAAAGTTCTGATCATTTCAAAGTATAAATTAATTCTTTACTTAAGCCTGGAAAAATCTGAGCTATTCTTGAAAATGAACCAAGGGAGCAAGGGGGATGTAGACTACAGGAGAGCATACATGTAATGTGCAGTCAGAGCTGCATGTCCTGTAATAGGTACATAATGGCTGGAAGTTGTTCATACGGTCATTATTTCCATCCCAGAAATACTTGCTTCAGAAACTTATCCTGCCTGTCTACCCTGCACCTTTGGTCTCTAGCACTTATTTTCCTTGAGGATTAAGCTAAAATCACTTGCAAGATTATCTATATAGATACAAAGGTATACATATTCGAACCTCTCTCCTGCAGTATGGAAATGTAGGACATGTCCACAGAGTTTTTTTCTTGGTCTACAGGAGAATTCTTTGACATTGCACTAAATGCTTTTTGTTAGGTGAGAGCAAGGGAGCTCTGGAGTTTGATACTTAATACAGGTGTCTTTTTTCCAAAAGGTTATTTGTTAAAAAGAAGTAGCTGCTACCTAAATATTTATACATTTTTCACTGAAGATTCTTTCATAAGCCATTGTTTACTTTTTCTTAGCAACAGCTGTCATAGCATCATTTCATTAGCTCATCAAATTTTCTCTACTCACACACACTCAACAAACATTGAAATTGCTGGTGACTGGGTTAATACAGAAAAAAAAAATCTTTGTAGAATCAGAGATATGGTAGAAATGAAAATATTTTACACACAAGTAAACTGACATGCTTAGAGAATGACAGAGCATTCAAAATTTATTACTTCAAATTAGACACCCAGTTCCTCTTCCTACTAAGAGTTAAGTAAATGCTTAAGTGAATGGCACTAATCAGCATAAAATTAGCTGCCCTTTGCTTGTGCAGAACTGGGGTTGTGCTCCGTAGTTACACAATTACATAAATTACTTGCTTTTTAACTGTCCTCAAGTCACTTATTTAAGTATCTGAATGTAGCTACAGGTACATAAATTTGAAAGTGTCATAATAGATTACCTAAGGCCAGACAGTGAATCAAAGTCTAAGCTAGAAGAGGAAACCAGGAATCCCAAGTAGCTGCTGAAAGACAAGGTGACGCTGCTCAACATAGAAAAAAGAAATTATTCCATTTGCAACCTATCCAAATACAAATCTGTTCTGCTCCCCAAACTGTGAATCTCCCCTTGAAATAACCTTAAACACGCTGTGTATTCCTTTACCTTCATTCTTACAGAGGGAGGCTGTGGAGGGAATAAAAGCACAAAACCCCAAACCTAAAACTGGAAACATTCTCTACGAGGGTTAAATCACTAATTGCTTGCACTCTTCTTGTAGTAATTACATTGTAAATAAGACTATGTACAGTATCAGCTGAATTACTTAAATGGTTTAATTAACCTGAGAAATGCTCATAAGTAAAAAGTTTATGGGAAACTAAAAAAGTCATTTTGTAATTACCACAGAAAGTTAAAGTTGTGCCAAAATTACCCCCCACACAGAAAATTTCACATTTAGAATAAATTGTGTGTAAAACTTCTTGGGTGTCAAAGCGAAGGCAGAAGAGGAACTGCTTTTCAAAGAGCAGAACTGCAGAGAAGCTAGTGTTAAGGATTCGGTCCCTCTTTCCCCACCACTGGAACAATTATTCCCCCAGCAGGCATCAATGGGGCCAGGAAACTAGAGATCTGGGAACTAGATGGCAGGGAATCCAACCGCTTCAAGGACCCTAAAAATCTACCTTCACATCATGCTGAAAAATTTGTCAAAGACTCAACCAGTTTCCACGTGCCTCAGTTTCAACAAACCTTTGTTTTCAATAGAGAGACAGGCTTCAGAAAATTTCCAGCCACTTTAACAGTAGCTGCTTCTTGCTTTTTAGGTAGAATATAAATTCACTTAAAGAAGAGTTAAAGCTGCTGTGGCTCTTCATCATCAGCTGGTGCCATGTGAACTGTGAAGTGGTGAAACCTGGTCACTGCCTGAGTCTGAGCTGTGAACTTCCATGAGAACCCAGTGACTATTGCTTTTGGGGGATGAGGGGAAGGGAAAAAGAGAATAAATTATTTTCTGCTTCTGAATATCCCAGGTATTTCTAGTTTCCTTTGCATCTGAAATTACTCCTTCTCAAGTCAGACCCATGACCCCGCATTCTGGCCCCTGTGATTCCTGACAGTGTCTGCCTACTACCAGGAAATATTTCTGGATGTGGAAATACATAAGACCTACACAAGATGCCAAAGGACTATTTTTGGCATTCAGAGAACATCTCAAAGCAAATGGAACAACAGCGATTTTTACATAATGCTGAAGCATCATTTCTTTTTTGTGTGTTACATTATGTATTTTCATTGGTATCTGACAATAGCGAGAGATTGATAAGCAAACTAAATACCAAGTCTTTAAAGAATTCACTAGGCTTTCTATACATCCCAGGAGAGATGTGGAAAATAATGCTTCACCTTCTAGAAAACTTAATGTAGTCTGTAAGGTAGGACATTTGAGGTACAATCTCTGCATTACAAAACAGCACATTTGCACATTAGGCACCGCCACCGATAGAGCAAGTAGCCTCAAGGTTAAACAACCCACTGATACTGGGAGTTGAAGCAACGGGTATGAATTACAGCTGGAAATAAGCCGTGCTTCTCCGGAAGTGAACCGATGACCCTCACAAACACACTGAAATAAATCAATTACTGACTAATAATAGCATCTATGCAATTCCTAACCTTCACCAAACTCCATAATGGATAAAATTTCATCTCATGAAATCAATAAATAAGGAAACACCTCCTAAGTTTTCTTCGAAGTTATGTCTCTTGCCACCTTTGGAAAGTGTAGGCAGGCTAATTAAAATCAGTGCACAGTGTTAATCAGTGCCTAAGCAGAAGCAAAGAGAACATCATCCTTCTTAGGTGGGAATAAAAATACTGAAAGTCTAGGACGGCAGATATGTGAATGCACACCAGAAACATCAGTGTGATTTTCACACAAAGAGCTTAGAAAAAAGTTGAAGTTGTATTAAATTAGGCTTCAAATCATACAGGAGGTAAACCATTGTAATTTCATGGACTTCAGTGAAGGTAGGAGTCCACCTCAGCTCCCACCACATTTCATTGCCTACTCACAATTGAGCGCCAGCTGTGACACTGCAATTGCAGGGGTGCCTTTTCTACTTCTCAGTAAATCCGTACGAGCCTTAGAGGTTATTAATATCATACCTTAAAGGAAAGAACAGACAGACTCAGATGCTCTACAACTGATCCTACTGGGCACTGCAACCGATCTTTTCATTTAAGCACAGTGGGATCACCTATAACAGAAAACATGCATATCATGCTCCAGAATCCATAGCAGCAGCCTGAGATCCACATGCACGCTGAAGTTAGCCATTTTAAGTGGGCTAATTTCCAATTTAAAGCAGTACCAAACAAAATGGATGGGTCATCTTTGAACACCCTTCCCCTTAAGAGATTTGTCAGGTTTGGACTGTATATCATGCCCTCGGAACACACTGTGGCTCCCACCGATGTAAGCTGCATGTGCAGACTGAAGGCAACTCATGGTCCTGTGAGATAAACTGCTCGCTCTTTCATACCCTGCAGCACATAATTTGAAAAACCAATTTGCTTTCCTTACTGGAATTCAAAACTGCAGTGTCCATAATGAGTTGGATATTTTAATCACATCTTGCTCCTAATCGCACTCACATTCTGTATTATCAGAAGTCCTATTTAAATGATTCTACTTCGACAATAGCCAAGCTTCCTGACCTCAGATGTCAGATAGTGAAGTCATTACAGAGCTGAAAGTTCCACGACACTTACCAGGTAGTTCAGAAAGCCCAGGGGAGATGGAGATTTGGGTGATGACACTGGCTCCTGTGGTAGCCCACCATTCTATAGGAGAACATAAACGCAGGCAGAGCTAGGCCTTAAGGCAAACCAGAGTATTTGCAGTCCCTGTAAGCAAATGTCCTAAAAAAATAAAAATAAAAGAGAGTTCCTCATTGCCAATAGCACGATGTAGTTGCCAACAGAGGACTGTGCTGGATGCAACCATCCAACTGACTGCGCTGGAACTGCTTGAGAGCAGTCGGCTGCCCCGCTCAGCAGGAGCACACCCGCAAGACTGACAATAAGAGACATAGACAGTAAAGAAAAGGAGGTATGAATACATCTTTCATCCTGTTAATTCCACAGTAGATACCTGTGGAAATCTGAGGCTAAATTTGGTAATAATATAAAGACTACCTTCTATATACCAGACAAAAATCTAAGGAAGCAGCTTTGTGCAGTCTCGGGAGATTACAGCATTTAAATGTGGTACATTTAGCTTTACAACTAAAAGTCAGAACAGGTCATGTCCACAGAGCCCAGTTTTCAGAAAACAGGTATTCAGCACTTTCAGTAAATGAGGTATAGTTCAAAGTATCAGATCCCAGCAATCGGCAGTCATGTCAGGGAATCCTGGCCTAAATATTCTTCTAGGCAACTACGCGGCTGTTCCATTGTTATTCAGTATCTGGTGCCTTTTCCATCCAGCATAAGGAGCCTTCAAAATCTCAAATAAGTTTCAAATGATTTTGAAACCGGGGAGAAAAACTTGAGTGACTTGAGAGTGGTGTTTTTTTTTTTAAAGTATAATGATAACAATTGCCATTTATCCTCTAGATTTCCCATTCAAATCCACAGTCAATCATATGATGGGCTTCTATCAGGTGGGCTTTGACCTACAGTTATCTTAAGTACCAGACACCTTCAAACAGCAATACGATTTCACAAACAGCAAGAATCCAGATAGATTTACATTAACTTCAGATAAAATCCTTTTATAAACCAAACACCAGTACTTATGGGATTTGTTCATCGCCATTGCCAGAATGTCCTGTAACGTGCACCCTGACTCTGGCTGTGCAAGCTAAATTTGCTGTGATTAGTAGGGCTGAAAGAAAAACGACTGCACTAATATTCAAGCTGTTTGAAGAGAGGTTTACTGCCCCCAAAAGAATCATTTAATTATAACACACCATTTTCTTTAGATCTACATATAAAAGAGTTAATTTGCCTAAGCATGCACCAATGGGGCTAATGGATAAAGGTTTTTATTAGGGATGTGCCAAACGGTTCAATAGTTATTTGAATACTGCAGAGACCTCTCAAACATGTAGCTTTGGTGTGCAATAATTCTGTTCAATTAATGGGTTTATTTCCTTCACAGATATTCTTTTAGAAGTGCTCCATCATCCGTGCAGTGCTGTTCAGAGACATGTTGTAAATACTTTCTCTTTACTGGTAAGTTCTGAGGACACAATGCTGTTTTTTCACTCTGCTGTAGTTGATACAGGAAGAAAACTGCAGAGAAATACGTGAAAAATGTACCAAATTCTCCTTGGACACGAGGTAATTGGTGATAATTGTTTCACTGGAACCAATGGAATCATGTCAGCTTTAAAACAACCTCTAGCCCTCTTCTCTCCATTTCAGCATGGAGATCTACACGGCAGAAGGTGGCACATCCAGAAACCCTTCCAGCATTAGTTACCAGAGATAGCCATTAAAATAACTCTAAATCTCTTAAGAGTAAATGCAGCTCTGATAGCTATGCACAATTGCTGAAACTGCATACCTCCACACACCTATTAATTTAAAGTTTTAGTAGCTGACAGTAATCAAAAAATGAGCAGTAAAGACCCTTGGCCTCTGCCACAAAGGCTTCTGCCAAGAGGCACCGTGTCTGTTGCAGGTGGTAGAAGCACGCAGACCGCAGCCCCACTGCAAGACACAAACAGAAACAGCAAAACTACATCTTCACTCATTACAGTTTTCCTGATTTATGGGCCAGGTTTTGAGACACTGGTTTTTGCACAGCTGTGTTCAAGCTGGGATCAGTTTTTATGGTGTAGCATCTCAAAAGAAGTTGAAAACAAGTGTGATGAAGATATTGCCATTACCATAGACCAGGACACAACCAATTCATTCTCCAATTAATAAGAATATTCGAGGTTTACATAAAGTTTTCATCATCAATACCAGAACACCTTGCTACACCCACAAAGAAATTATATCCCCAGCAAAATTCATATCTGAAGGAACACTGCAGAATTGAAGGGACCTGCCATTGGAACACCTGAACAAAGGCAGAGTCAGGAGCGGAAGCTCCTTCCAGAGCCCCTGAATAATTCAAAGGGTGTGAGGGGAAAAAGGGGCAGGGTGTTCAATGGGATACAAATGCATAAAGGATGGAGGATATTTGCATTTAAATTAATCAGACTTTGGAGTCAAATTTCAGTGGCAATCTTTTCTAACTGTTGTACTCTTTTTCCCTTAAGTTTCTGGATAAATTTCTATTACCTTTTCAATATTACTCATGTATTTTCCAACGGAATTTTTCAGTATATTCTAGAACAAATTAGTCCAACCTGATAAAAGATACAAAAAGCTGGCTTGTGGGAGCCAATTTTTCCATAAACATTGTCTTAACTTCTCACCTGAAGGCTGATCCAGAAAACCTTGGGTTAATTAGAACCTGAATCAGATCCTTCTCCTGGCAGTTTCATTTCTAATGTAGCTCTCGCAGGCTGACCAGCTCCTTTAAATACGCTTCTTAAGGCACTTCGTAAAATAAAGGAATCCTTTCAAATACCAATCAAATTGCAAAAGATGGCTCTCATAAATCCATTTAGTCTCTTTTAAAATGCAGAAGCTTATAAAAACAACGGGAAAACAAAACAGCAGAGAGTCAATCACAGATGGAGGGGAAAAAAATAAAAATCTATTCAGCAATTTCCATGATTACTTTAGTGGTCTCATGGCACATGCGCTTTACCAAGCCAAGAGTAAGCAAAACTGCAGAAGTGAATACCCAACTGTATCAATTCCAAGCAAATAAGCAAATAAGCATATTTTGATCTCATTTGTAAATTAGCTCTGTTCAATAGTCCCTAAAAGGACTTCTGGAAAATTTTATTTCATTATTTGCGTACTTTCAAGCCAGTATGATTACACCGTGATTTAAGACCTTCCAGGGACTTTCCAGCAGTGATGAGCCAGAGGACAGCATTGTCTACTGCTGTTGAAAATCCTGCCTTTCTATTAGTCCTGACTCCTCCTCGGAAGTGTAGAGGAATTGGAAGAAAAGCGGCTCCTAATCACAAACAAAAGCCTCTCTGATATGGAAACAACCGCCCACTCCCTTCATCCCCCTGGCAGCAAAGCAAGTATTGTGTCTATGTTCAGAGAGCTTTAGAGATCTCCTCCAAAGCCATATCTCCCCGTAGCTGCTGCCCTTCTTGCTTCTGGATCTCAATTTTCTATTTTTGACTATTTTTTCTTTGCTTTTAAATTACACAGGCTTCCCAGTAAGCTAACGAAGCACCAAACTTTCCTAAGCTACATGAAAACTCTTGCTGTGAAGCACTCATTGGCCTTAACTGCCCAGCAAAGAAAAGGAGGTGCTATCAAATAAATGTCCCCAAGCTGCATCTCTCCCAGGAGCAGGAAATACTGGAGAGCAATATGACGTATAACACCTACTGCATTATCTGGCTATTTCACGAGAATTCTCCCCTCAACTGGGATCCCTGAACATTCCTGTATGTTTTACAGTTTAATTTCTGAATCTCTCTCTCAAATTATAAAACAAATATCTGGCATTTACTCATTTCATGTCCAATTACCTGTATATGTAGATGTACAAAAATATATAATACCTGGCATATCCAAGAAATCAAAATCTCTTTCTTCACCAAAACCAGACAAGCTATAGCAAGGCACAACAACGTACAGTGCACATATAACAGTCATCACTGAAGTAAATCTGCTCACTGAATGGTCTCCTTTGTGATGTCCACTTTGTTTCTGAACTCTTCCTTCTTCTTTTCCTTCGATCTGATCTCTTTCTGCAATTCCACTGAAAGGGCTGGGAAAAAACCTGTAACGTTTATCCAGATGGTTTATTCAAATGGTAGAAAGCAGCAAGTTTGTACAACTAGACCTTATTAGATGGTCTTAAAGTCAACATCTTCAAAAGCATTTAAACGCCTGTCTCCCATTGGGAAAAAAAAGAAGTCTGGGAACTAAATCTTTATGCAAAGCTTTCTCTAGGCATTATGTATTAAACTGCTTTGCCTGTGTTACATTACAAAGACATATTAAACCTTTATGTAAAATCATTTTTCTTATTCAAAGGGAGCTTAGTTAAGTTATAGTACTTGAGAATTATCTGCTATGAGTTAAGTTACCTTTTTAATGGCTTTCCTTAGTCTTTAACAAACGGAGTCGAAAATAAATACTTGAAATGCTGTATGTGGCATTCCTCAAAGGTCGATACTGGGAGGGGACTCTTCACTTGCATGAGGCTCAATGATGGCAAGTTTCCCTCTGAGATGCATTGGCAGCATTTTCTATATGATATTGTGCAGCACAAGTGTAATATTTGTTAACAATTGACAACATAAAGGAGATGGTGCACACACCTCTAGCTAGCTCAAATCAGTACCTCCATTTTGGTGCTTTGGGTTGATTTGTTTGTCCCTTCCTATTATTCTTCACTTCTCCAAGTGCTGGGATGTTTTTCTCTTGCTACTAGCACAATAACAGAAGTCATGATAACAAAAGACCATAAACATCATAAAATTTACATGTGACATTTTGACAGTGGCTACATGATTACCTAATGACGCCTCCACGGCTTCCAGAGGTTAGACCAGTCAGGTTCTTTGCTTTTTATGGCTACCCAGGGTAGAAAAGGTCCATGAAGGAGGCACCTTGCTCTTTCTCTGGCAATGAACTTAACAACTTGAGATAGGGAAAAAATACACAAGTTCCTGAGACTGAAAGTAATCATCAGTGTTTGATACTTCTGAAATTGTTTTCCTAAATTATATGTGAGAAGACATAGATATGGCTTTGTCCTGTTTACCCTTCCTAGCAAGGATCTCTTACTTCCTAAACAACAAGGGCATCATACTTAAACAGAGCGACTCTTTCAGCAGTTGGAATTGAATACCATTGAATACATTGACCTTTACAAAGATTTAAAAATAACCTTGAATGTTGTCTTGCATTAGCTTTCATTATTATTCAATTGCATCTGATGAGCTGGCAGTAATTTCCACTTCTGGTTGCTATTGTTTCTTGTGGAACAAACACCTTCTCATATCTACAGGGCAAGTTATATATGGAAAAGTGAACAAAAAGCTCTCTGCTAAAATTCAGACAAAACATAGCAGTACAGTGGGTGTCTAAGGCATTGGTCAGACCAGCATCTCATTTACCCACCCTCAATACAATTTACACGTTTCCGATAATTTTTCCTATTTTTCCTCATGAAACCCAATATTTTTAAAAGCATTTATTTAATCACAGATGGATTTTGTACATACATGACGGAATTCAGCTATATGTGTCTGGAAAAAAAACCCAAACAAACCAGCTGAAAATTACTATAACTCAAATTCTTTAAGGATTTTCATTTTCAGAGAGACATACAAAACAGTTTTGCTCTTTGTTAAAATTTTTATGGGTAATATCTGTTTTCCCACCTTCCACTCTACTTAAACTTGCACCACAGTTTGTCAAAATAAGTTTACTCTACAAATGAGTGAAATATATTGCTATGACCTGCTCATTAGCTACTTAAACACCTTCAAGAATCAAGGACCAAGCAAATTGACTATTTTAAAAAACACATCACAATATAAGAGTATCCATTATTCTCATTCCATCAATATTCACTATGATTTATAAAACATAATGTGTGTCACAAAGTAACGGTAACTCCCCTCCAATGATAATTCCCACCCAGATATGCCACCTCTCTCCACAGGTGTTCAAATACATGGAACGCAGCAAAGCCTGGCCCAAAGAAAGCCTCAAAGAAAGTCTTTCTGTGAATTCATTCACAGCCACATTTGAAATCCTTGATGAAAGGTGTGATAAAGAAATTTTTTTTTTAAAAAAGATTAGATGCAAAAAATGTCAGCTGTTTCCATACCTTGTTTTTTGTTTGTAACTGTTAAGTAAAAGCAAAAGGCAGAATGCACTAATTTTTCTTGATCTGACAATATATGTTACAAGGATGAGAGAAGAGAAAGAAGCAATGATGGTTTCAAAGTCATATTTACTTCCCTGGTGTAAACAAAGCAAAGTAAATGCAAGTAAATAGATTCCCCTCTATCAACAAACAGTCTGATCGTATGTTCTGAGTTCAGTAAGACTCTTGCAAACAGCCCTAATGGTCTGCACTAAGACCTTAACAGATCCCTCAGGTATTGATTAGTCTTTAATCAGCAAAGGTATTTTCTGGTTTACACACATTCTCAAAGACAGCTTCAAATATAGGTAAACACTCACTTTTATAAACTACTCAGTATTAATAATTCATTATAGTGCCATCAGTGACCTAATAATTCTTTTCTAACTCTTACTGTGAGGATGTGAAGCTAGCAATAAAAACTTTCTCCCCGCCAACAGTACTTGGGAAAATAATTATTCCTCTATTATTATGTCTCCTTTCTGGATAGTACTCAGGTATTTCCTTCCATATTCCATGTGGGGAGAAATCCACATCTTTTTCCTCATATCTAGCCTGGAAAAGAACAAACAACAGCCACGTAGGAGGAGACCTTTCTGAGAAAGCCCCTTTCCTATACTTGAATAATGATCACACTGGAGTGCAAAGATGCTCCGCTCTTTGCGGCTAGAAAAAAAATAGGGGAGAAAAAAAAGCTTCATTTGAGCATGAACTCTTTATACTGATGCCAGTTGCACTGGAGAGCCATCTTTGCCCCACCAGTTTTAGTATTATGTCAAACATTCCTGGAGACATACACATTTCTCCTGTACTTCTCAAATGGCACAATCAAGCCTAATAGCAATTAGCAACAAAGCAAACAGGTCACTTACCATTATTTAAACACTTTGCAGGTAAAACTCAGGCTCACATTATCCAAAGGACAATATACCACATTTTTCCCAACAACCCCATTTTTAGGTTTTGTCAATAATTCAAGCCTGTCCAATTCCAAGCTGTACTATTTGTTTATTCTGCAAACATAATATTACTGCTTTCTTACAGAGGTGTTCATGCTTCATTTATGTTTAATTTGAAGAGGTTTTTAAAATATTTCCCAGGTCCTCACTTACTGGTGTACAAGGGTAATATTCCAGCTGAATATATAAGTCTTGTATCTAAGGTTGCTTGCAATTCTACTGAAGTTTCCAAAAATTATATTGTACCTAACAGCATCTGTGTTAAGAATGGTTAAATACTATTCTATGTGACAACAAAAGCAATTTAAGGTTACAAATCTGTCTTAGAAATTATTTTATATGATGCAGTGTCGCATACACATGTATCAACTCTGTTTCGATAAGGCACGGGAAGCATGGAAATACAGGTGAATGCCTTCCATTGTGTCTGCCACTATATTTTCCTCACTTTCTACGCAACATCTCCAAAATGTGTGTGTAAGGCTCTATTTACAAAGCTGTATTTTGACAGACCTAACGTACAAAGCAGCATAATGCTAGAAAACTCATCTAGGTTGTGCTTCATCTGAGACTTCAGCTCATCTATATGCTAATTGAAACTGGATGCAAGTCGGATTCTTCCGAAGACTGTGTTCCTAATATCCTTTTAACATATAATTTAATATTATGATTTGGGGACAGGCAGTAAAAGTTAGTGTGTGGTGGTGTTCTGTAAATCTGTTGATTGCTTCTTTCAGGGATACTGCATGAAGTGATGGTTTTTCAGCTGAAAGGCCAGCAAGGTCTGCCAGTCTGTTCTGGCTCATTGTGCAACTCAACCACATACGCAACACTGAAGAGCATTAAATAACACTTCATGGCTGCTAATATAGAATAATAAATGACATGGTACAAAGTTATAAGGAAGTGTCTGTTTTTATACCGGCAAGCGAACCACTTATCACTGAAATGCCATTATTTGCATGTGAGACTTACTCTAACACTTATTATAAACTATTGACTTCCAGATCCCTGTAGCACAGGAAAAGAGAAAAAAAAAGAAGACAGATTTGTGAGCTGAACTCTATTACCATTAGAAATAAGTCAAAACCCAGGAAGCATTTTACTCAACATGGAAAAAAAAAGAAAAAAGCTATTAATTTTTAAATTCATGACAGACAGTTATACAGTTGATACAACGATGGTCCTTAGGACTTCAATTTTTCAGATAATATTTTCCTTGCAGAGATAACCTAACACTGACTATTTTTTGTGGAGTCAAATTTTGTGTTTTTTTAAAATTAGTTTTGTGCTTTAAAGGCATAATTATTTACAGAAGAACATTCATCTTGCAGATCGGATTGGATTTTACTTTAAACACTTTTAAAGTTAAAATTCCTAAAAATAATCAAAAAGCTTTCTTATTTTTCAAAAAACTTCCACTCCTCATGACAAAACATGGCAACTTGAAAAGTGCTAAGGGAATGAATCTGTATTCATATGTGTTTACCATAACATAAAGAATTTTACAACAACAAAAAAACCCTGCTCACCAATACAAATAATTCGATTTATTTCATGGAAATTCTCAAAGTCAAATTTGACCAAAAACAACTCAGTGTGGTTATAAGATACTTCATTAAAAATCCTGAGCAGTGAATAGTCTAAAACAACAGGAACAAAAAAAAAAAAAAGATTTTAAACCATCAATATTCATACATCTCTTACCTTGAGGATAGCATCCTCTAATGAAATGCAAGGAGGGCACAAACAGCTACCCAGTACACCTGCTTCCCTTCTAGACAATCTTTTTTAATAATCTTTAATTCCTTTGATCTCTTAACTCCCAGCACAGACCTTAAAAGAGAAAATGAGTTTCATAACTTGGTTGACTCTGGGGCTAGAATTGTCCCAACCAGTAGGCCAGAATCATCTCTTGGCCATACTGAAGTGTGCCCTCTGTGACAAATTGTGTGAGGCCATTATTTCCCCTTACTGCCTACCTGCTAGCAACTCCAGTGTTTGGACATCGAAACATCCCAATATTTTTAAATTATATAGACACCCTCTATCTTACCTATGTGCAACAAAATGTGGTTTATAAATGCTTGATTTATATTGGTGTGGTGGCACACGTTAGGAAAAGAAGTCCAAATTGGTTCATTTGGACAGCGGGCTGTTCTGAGTGACGCACAGCCCACACGGGCTGAAATCCTGGGAGTCATACACATGAAACCAGGCATAAAATGCTCGCAAAGGGGCATTGGTGTGGGAAGTACAAACTTAAACCAAGAGTAATGAAAGGAGAGAAATGGATTTGTATTATCCAAGGCCTGAACTGCTTTGAAAATAAAAATATAAAATATCCTTATGAATGTTGTGGTTTAACCGCAACTGGCGGCTGGGACCACACAGTTCTGCCCCCTTTTTCCCCTAGAAGGGTAGGGAGAAGGGAGAGAAAAGGAGGGGAAGGGAAGAAAAGGAAAAAAACCCAAACTCGTGGGTTGTGATAAAGACAGTTAATAGAACAATGACAGAAAAAAAGAAAATAACAATAATAATAATAAATAGTAAAAGAATATACAAGATAAAGTAATACAACATAAGTCACTCTCACCAGCCGGTGAACCGATTGCTCAGCCCGACCCAAGAAATGATCAGATTCCCACTCCCCGGCCAATCCCTCTTTGTAGACTGAGCATGGCATCTATGGAACGAAATATTCCATTGGCCATTCCATTGTTCTGTCTACGCTCCTTCTCAGCCTCTATGGGAAGCTGAAGCAAGTCTTTGAATAGCATAAGCATCACCTAGCAACAACTAAACCAATATGCATTATTGACATTCCTTTCCTACCAAATCTGAAACACAGCAACCATTAGAAAGAAAATCCACTCTATCCCAGATGAAATCAGGAGAATTAATTCATTAGCGTCCTAAAATAATTTTCCTAGGATCTCAATATTGATTTAAATGGTTCAAAGATAGAAAAAAGCCCAATTATTTTTAGGAACTAATTTAGTTCTCATCAGTTTCTGATAACCTAAAATCTCAAGTTCAATGTGTATATCATAATAGTTTTTCATAAATGAAATCAAGCTCAAAATCCCTACATAATGAAAAGTGTAATAAATAACTCATTAAAAGGTGATAGACAAAGGGATTTATACATATTTTGCCTCTTCTTATACTATCTAACAATCCGTACCTCCTGTATATCTCAGGAAGCCAAACTCAGTTAAGCTGTAACAAACAATATTACTATAACCTTTTTCTTTCTCCGGTACCAACAGAGTGATGCCCATGGCACATTGAGGGATCAGAGCCCTTTTTGCACAGAGCCTCAAATAACCTGTAGCAAACCCAAAACTGTAGAAACTCTCAGCTGCCACCCCCATTGCTTGGGGCCAATAACACCAGCAATTAATAAACAATATTGCTAAGTGTTTAGCCAACATCAGTGCATCTGCATTTACATCCCCAATGCTTGACGGACATTCATGTACAGAACTTAAATTGATGCTAATTGCAAATTAAGAGTTCACGCATGTTGGAGGAAATCAAAGAAGTTTCCAATTACTTCAAAACCCTGCACGGATTTCTGTATCTGGTTTGAAGTTAGTGAGTTAGTCTCTTGGTTGCGTAAATCCTAAAAGGGTGATGGAAAACATTTGAGCAAAACTCTTCAAAAGCACAGAAAGTTGCTACACAAGTCAGAAGGCCAGGACATAATACCTGCAGTAATGACAAGATGTAATCATGATGATCTTTATTGCTATTTCGTATGCTACCTCTTCTGTCATAATATGGTTTAAGGCACATTTTTGTTGCTTTACAGAACCAGACTGATACAGTTAGAACTTTCCTAAGAGGATGAATAAAACTACTCTTCCCTAATAACTAGCTACTGCAATTGCTAATATTAATATACAAATCTTCTCATCAAAGCAAAAGTATCAAAAGAATATTCAGGCTTAAGTATGACAATGAGTTAAAAGGTTGATGGGAAAAAGTAAACCTGTTCTTCCACCAAAAGGGGATAGTCCCACAGGCTAAATGAAGTAAGTGCTACTTTTTTGAGTTAAGGATAAAAATTAGCAGGCCTCAAATATGTGTATCTCATAGGGAGCTTTAGTAGACTGGAATCAGCATAGTTCAGTGTGAGCATGAAGCTGGCTACTGGTACCACCAGGTTAAATCACTGTTTCAAAATACAGCACACATGAGAACTACCCATGAGGAATTCCAATGCCTACTGCATTTAGCCAAAAATGCACTGAAACAGAGACATTGACTAATTGCCAATACACAAAATATAGCTGTTACTGGCTAATGAGCACTATATAATCAATTTAAATACTGTGTTAGCAGAAAAAGAAAGTTAGAGAGTTTTCACATACTAGTTACTTCCTTCTCACGGCAATTTCTCTGCACTTCACTTTGTGAGCACGAATCTGAAAGACAAATTCTTGAAAATATCCATGAAGGTTAAAATCCATATCCTACTATAAACAAAGAGACAGTCAATATGAAAGACTAGGTGTGTACCAAATGAATTATACATAAGGAAAGTCAAACGTTGGCTCCAGTGCATGGGCCAAGCCTTCTGGCAGGTATAAACTCACATAGCAAAAGTTTTTAGCACAGAGAAAGGCAGATATTCTAATAACTCTTTAAAATAATTTTACCATAAGAATTTGTAGCCAATCCATCTAATCCAACAAATTTCAAGACAATAATTCAACTATATTATTGCTCATGGCTTGTTTACAGCAGAATGCACTTCAGATTAGGGAACAGCTGGAGTTAAAGGAATAAGACCATTCACAAACACAGTTAATTGGGAGAAAAAAAGAGCTATCCTGGAACAGGTCTTTGCACAGATAAAAATCCTCTCAAATTGTGGTGAGACAACTATAGAATCAAATCTCCCCCCCTCATATTTTCCTTTTCACAGGTCTATCAGTGAGACATTGCAGCATTGAGTGTCAAAAGCACACTCCTGTTATGAGGTTGACTATGTCCTTGTCCAGAGCAGGCAGCATTCTTCTGGGAGAGCTGATGTCCCAACAAACATACCAGCAGGGAATTAAAAACAAGTTAACCCAGCGAAAGCAGAGACTGATTAGATACGCAGATTAAAGAATTTAAAAGACAAGGGAGAAAAAACTGCCTCTGAACCCCTGTGAAGATTTCACCCCAAAACGAAGAGTCAGGCAGGTCACTCTCACCTGAGTATTTTCTTCTGGAAGAGAAACTTTTCAGGATGGAGGAGAGGGACTGTCCTGAGGCTGAAACAATAGAATTATTTGCTCCCACATTTACTCTAGAGATACGATAGCAACTGGCGTACTCAATAAAAATTGTTAGCATTAGAGAAACATGAAAGGTATCAATGAAGCCAAAATAATCAAATCATTAAATAAATCCCAGCTAATGAATATAAATTTACCAAATTGAAACGCCCACAGAAGGTGCTGTCAAAAATCTGATATATACCCAAGGTTATAAAGTAATGATCCTGTGATATTTCCTAGTCAAAGCAGAAGAAAGGGAAAAGAATAAGATTCCACTGTCTACATTATCCAGATATGTTTATGAAGACGCAAGAACATTTTAAGTGCAAGCACTGTTCAAAGTTAGTCAAACAAATACCTACACCTTGGAGGAAAATTCAAGAGTCAAACAGAATGCAGTAATACTGAAGCACAGACTATAAATAGAAGGATACTAACAAAGTCGACAAGGACTTCCCATGGCAGAGAGTAATTTTTTCCTCTAAGCCCTTCTCATATCAAAGTTAAATTCAACTCTACATTCAAGAAGGAGATGACAGAGTTTGGAAAAGCAGATGCACTGCATCTTCACAGGAAGCTTGCAGAGCGGGCAACATGAAGCTAGTAGACACATTAAAATGAAGAATAGATCTCAGCTTCAAAGGAAAGAGAATCACTCTCAGATTTACAATAATACTGTCACATAACATCATATTTAAAGAAGACAACATAAAAGGAATCGAAATACATTTCTTGAAGTATAATGGGCTTTATTCCTTTAGCCTTGGATGTGGAAAAATGGAAATATAAGTGGCAAATGACACGAAGCTTTCACTAGCTTGGGGAAGGTGGTCCACCAGTTTTAGAAACTTTTCTCTGGCTGAGAATATTTAAGCTATGCATTTAACAAAGTAACTCTGAACACAGCTTAGAGTCCATGGAGCTTGCTTCAAACAGAATAGACACTTTTAAGCTGCCAGTGGACCGTGTTGCTTATCTACACGAAGACTCACTACAAAGCCCAAGAGAGCACTGCTGTTACCTCCTACCTGAGTGCAGCTGATTAAGCATGTCCTTGACAGAAATTGTCTGTGTAAGTGACTTTTAGCTTCCAGGAACTTAGCCAAACTAAGAAGTCATCCTACAGGCAACAGGGTAGGACAAAGAAATGAGAGTTCTTTGAATTTTCTTCAAATCTAACTCTTCAAGAGAGGCTTGGTAACTCCAGGGAACAAAAACATAAAGTCAACTGATTGTACATTCCAGCACTCCTCATCTACACTGCCCTTCTCATCTTCTTTCTTCTGGAGTCACAGGTTGAGATATAACCGTACCAGAAAGATGGGAAGCATCCACTGGTGTGCGTGGTTTATCCTTTTCTTTCCCCTTTAGCAAGTGCATTGCAAGGCAGGCTGTGACATACTTTAGGAGAAACAGAGGATCAAGGACTATTATATTAAGATGTGAAGTGACAACAGGGGCACAGTGTCTTCTGTGTCTATTGTCACAATGTCATGAGCGCTGCCTGGGTCTAAATGGCTCAGATAGAGTTATTTTCAGAAGGTTTTTTATTATTATTGTGTTTTGTCCTGGATCACACTAGGAAGATGCCTGTTTTAGGTACCTGATACTTAATTCAACCTGGTTTAAAGTGGCTATTTTAAATGCTTTTCTCCTCTACTTAGGTTTTAATAATAAGCTATTTTCTTCACTCCATCCATGCCCAAATCTAAGGGATATAAAGAACTGTGATTCTCCCAATTACCTCAGTATGAATAGTGACTTTGAACAGCCCAAGACAGCAGACAAGTCAAAAGACATATTTTGACCACCACCCTGTGTGTGACCACGGGCTGAAAAGCCTTTCAATTTGTGGTGCTTAAAAGCCAACATACAAGAGATAAAACTCAAAACGGCAAAATTAACAAGAAGTATGTCAAACCACAAAAGTGAACATTTCAATTAAAAAGCTTGAGTTCATCTGATTTTGAATTTTTAGTTTGCCAGTTCATCCAATGGGGACATTTTAAAACATTTTTACATCGCTATTTGTCTTAGAACACTGATTTCTTAACTCATTCAGGTATCTGATAAATCAAATTTAACATAGGCCCAGATTTGTTGCAAACCTATGTCAGAATGCACAAGGCTATTTGGGGAACTAAAATTTTGTTAGTATTGTTTTAATCCAAATTGCATTCACCAAATTCTGTCTATTTCAGTCATGACTGCTTTGGTCTTATTGTCATAGTTCTGTGTAGCAGATGTACTGCAATTATCCCTATTGCTTAATGTGTGCCCCTTTATGTCCCAAGTGTTTTTTTTTAATTTAATGGAACAATTATTATTAAAAATAATGTTTAAGCTTTTGTGTCAATTTGAAAAGTCTGCCTTTTCTTTTCTCTTTATTTTTATTTTTTTAAATCAAACACAAAATGCAGGCAAAGGATGTACTTGATACACATAATGGAGGTTCCACATAAAAATCTCACTAAAAAGAGTTTTACTTACCATTTACTTAGGGTTTTTTCTCCTTAGTCTGCCCACGTCACTTCCAGTTAATTTCTTTATATTTAATCTGGAGAAATTATTTGTGTAGAAGTAAGTAAACACTCCCCAGCTCTGAGGGGATTAATGCTTTCACTGATATTTTCCAGTTAAAATACTGCAGAACTTACACTAAGTGCAGTAAAATCAGGTAAGTGCACCAGTCCAGCTCTTAGGTAAAGCATCGTTTGAATTCAGTTGTAAAGTCTTGTTTGTCCCTGATATTAACAGAAATCAGGTTGAATTATATTCTGAAATAGAAAAAAAAAGGTGATACACAGACTGTTTCAATTATGAACAAAGTTTGTAATGCTAAGGAATTGTAATCTGATAAGGTTATGGGCTTTTTCTGCATTGGAAAAGAAAAATGAGAAATGCAGTAATTTCTTGTCTTTGAGATAATTTGTCAAATACGTTAAATTAGAACAATGTTTTCTTTATCACCTCTTGTTTTGGTGTACTGGAGTTTTATTATATTCAAATCTTTTGAGTTATACAGATTGGAGATAAATACACATAATGGAATAGTGTTAACATATTATCTCAAGATCAAATAAGCATTTCTTTTCATTTTCCTTTTGGATCCACAATTTTTCTTCTTTAATCCAGTAAAGTAACTGAAGAAAGATGTCTGCTTTTGTAAATATCTTATTTCTCTATCCCCAATAGATTTTGTGTAATCCTGAAACAAGAGCTATTTGTTGTAAGAAACAGAATGACTAACAAATTACAATTATAATAAAACTATGCAGTACCAAAAAACATACTATATGATGTATTTGTTTCCTGGGTCCACAGGGCTTTTCTCTTAAAAAGAAAAAAAAATAAAAAAAACAACCAAACAAAAACCCCCTCTTTGTTTTGCAACCAAATAAAGAAAAAAATACTGAGCTACAGTTCAGTTGCTAAAATTAACAAAGTACACTTACCAGCTGAGGACCTAAACTATCCCTAAAAAAACAAAAAACAAATATAAAAGCCAAATTGCTGGGTAGCAAATGCATGTCTCCATAATAACAGACCAGCCATGGTGTGTCCTCTGGTTTATTCTGAAAAAGCTGAAAACCATTTTGCTCATATTGGAAGGTGTTAATGGCAACTATCATGGAAATCTTTGCTCTCTATATATTATTTGAGACCAAGTTCAACTCAATTAGGTGTGCTGAGAACTCCTTTCAAGCCCAGAGGCACAGTGAAGTCTCCTTACTGTACCTTAAAACAACAGAGCAGGCTAATTTTTTTCTCTCTTTAGTACTCTGGATCCGTGTTAAACTGTCTATGGTACACCTTCAGACTAAACTTTTTTTTCTCCTTACAATCATACCTCCCCTGTGCAAAAATCTTGCTCCTCACTTAAGTGACTGCAGTGAATTCAGGATCTGTTTCTGTTGCATGGAGGCGCTTTAGCTGCTCTTATCTGGCTGTGGAACAGGTTTGCAGAGTGGCTACAGCTGCAGCATTGCTGGGAGTAATAAGAAATAAAGCCAGTAACCCTCTATTCCCTGTCTCTGTCCTTTTTCCTCTCTTCTTTGACGCTTATGTCAACTACTGCTGGCTCCTGAAACCTGCTATGCAAGTTGTTAGGGAAAATCATACATATTCCCCAAGCATCATAGAAAAAGCACTGAAAAACCACTGCAGACACAAGGGTAATTAGGTCTTGATTTACATCAAGGGAAATAGGAAATAGGAAAATGAAATAGGAAAAGTATTTAAGCATGGATGTAACTTACAGACCATACAGAGCACAAAAGTCACCTGCCCAGATGTATCTTAGGGTCTGGAAAAAGCAGGCAGTGGGAAAAAATAAAAAAGCTACCAAAGGTAGCTCTAAAAAAGAAAATTGAGAAATTAACAGGGAAGCAGACCTGAAGCCATAAGGCTGGAAACATCCCACAGTTTCTTCCCCAAGTGTTAAGGGAACAATAAACATAACTCTGCAAGACCCCCCAAAAATGGTGAACTCAGGCTATGACTGGCTACTTCCCTGCAAAGTAATACCTCAATCTAATCAGTAGCAGCACTTGGCGCTTCTCAACCTCCCGTCTCCAAAGCATCTCCAAACAGCTCACTAAGAATAATTCAGAACCAGAGCTCACACACCTGTGAAACACTGGCAATGTGTATTTTTCCCCCCATTTTACAGATAAGGGAAACAACGCATGAACAGACTGAAGTCAATTCAAAGGACTTGCAAACACACTTTATGTTAGCCATGTATTTAACCTCTTTCATGATAAGAAGTCTTTGTCAGAGGAGGAGAGTCTCCTTCTGTTTTTCAATCACATCATGGGCTTGATATAAACAAAGTAATAAAAAAGCCTGCTCCATTGATTCATATCACAGAGATAATTCTTAGCCAAGTGAATAGTTTCTCTCAACACAATTGGCACTCCTAGTGCAAATTTAAAAAACAGGGCTCCTCCTGGGCAAGGCATCCTTAATTAAGTTTTGGTAAAGACAAAAACATTGCCCTGATGGAAGTTGTTTTCTGATTTATAAGACCAATCACAGAATCATATGGGGTTGGAAGGGACCTCTGGAGATTATCTTGTCCAACCTCCCTGCCAAAGCAGGTCCTCCTGGAGCAGGTTGCACAGGAACGTGTCCAAATCATTAAAGCATATCTGAGTTTGCAGATAGAAAAAGAATATACACCTTTAACCCTTGGGTTTTTTTTGGTCAAGATCAGAATTTTTAAAAATCTCAAGGGTTTACATAATCATATATCAATACACAGAAATGAAAGACCATGAACAGTCATTTATATGTGGATTTCTGCATTTGTTTCATTAGCGTGGAGCTATTCTTCTGCATTCCAGAAAGCACTTATGTTTTCATGGAAAATTTAGTGGAACTAAACACATAAAAGTGGCATCCCTCTCACCACAGTACAAAGCAAAACATGCAGCTTCCTACCTTCCCCGTGCTTGATACTCAATACCTAATTTAAGCCTTAATATTCCAGAGTCAGAGTGTCTCTTAGAGCAATTGTGCGGCAAATCATTGAGAAAAATAGTTTCTTCACCCATATGCACAGTCTTTGCCACTGGAGGTCAACAATTAGTATACAGATCTATTATTAATTTTAATTAATTTCTAGAAATAATATTTGTGAATATGAGTATTCACAATTTATGAGCTGATATTTAAAATCTATGAAGTAGCCTATTTGACATAGATCATAAATTACACAGCACACGTCTAGCTCATAAGTGGAAGAGCATATGACTTAGAATAGATTGTGTGAAATGCCATATATACTCATTCGAAATTCACCCTCTATTAATATTCCCTAATTATTTAAAACTCGCTGCGTATGAATTTCTCTGCCAGCAAAATCATGGAACATATGCAAAAAAGTGAAAACAAAGAAGGTGATAGCAATTCCAAAGAAAAAGCTTTTGAAATTCAAATTGTTATTTGTTGGGAAAGAAAAATAAAGAAATAAATTTTAAAATCACAGTTTTTAACTGCCCTATAAAGGTAGATAAGGAAAAAGTCAGGGAGGATGGTGACTTGTATTGCCTGAGAGATATGTAACGGCTTCAGAGTTGACACATACAGAGTCACAATTAAAAGTTCATCATTCCTGGTCTCTTTCCTAACATCATAAAATTGCTGCTTCTTCCTGCTACATACACATAGAACACAGATATCCAATTATTGCCAATTGATTTTGGTTTTCCATGCATAGTTAATGCAATCTTATTTATACAGGGCAATCAACTCCCTTCAGGAATGCCTTACTTTTCAGTAGCATTCATATTACGTAGCATTAATTTTAAATCTATAAAATGCATTGCCAATATCCTGGGATGACATAACAGCCTATCTGATGAAAACTTAAAAGAACCAAAAACCTTAAAAAAATCACTTTTCTGTAAATATTTGAACATGCACTTGCCTCTTTTCCACCAAAATAATTCCATTATGGATGCTTAGGATGTTGTGGACAGATGCATGAGCCAAAACCCACCAGAGAAACAAACCAGGCAGCAATAAATGGGCAGAGATACCACGCTATGGCCTAAAATGTGCCACAGAAATAAACTATGATAGACCATGACACACAGAAGTTTTTACCCAAAATTATACCTTAGTTTGTATTCCCATGAGTGTTTTGCATGAACACACATCTAAGCCCTCACACTATAAAAGCTTATTGATAAATGTGTGCAAGAGTCTACAAAGGGAGACACAAAGGTAATGCTAAGTTGTGATTTCATTTGATTGTGATGATAAATCTTCAGTGAGCAGTGGGAAGGCCAAAGGTGATGCTGGATTTACACAGATTTTCACACAATTTCACTCACACCTGCTCTTTACCCACTATCTGGCAGAGAGGATAACTGCACTCTGTACCTCCACATTCAAAAAGGACAGTGTAGCTGTTTGAATGCACTTCTATACATTTTTTTTATACAAAACCTACTGAACACTTTGGTGCTACATATGAGGCAGAACCTCTCTGTGCTGTTCCTCTGAGGCACTTCAGAACAAATTGGAAAACAGGTGAGCTGACCCAAACATTTGGAATTCAATTCCTGCATTTAACAGCTAATATTTCCTTTGGTCATTGTTTATTCTTCTAATGTATGCTTATTAATATGCCCTCCAGAAATATTCCATTTTTCCTTTCAAGAAATCTAAATCAACTGAAAGCTGTACTCATCCAACAGCAAAAATGAGCACTAGAAATCCAGTGGCCAGAGAGTTTCCAATAGCAGCATTTACCCAATTAGCAGACGACTCACCGTTTTGAAAAAGATTAGAGAATGTGCAATTCCCTGCCTGTTTTAAACTGCTGAAATCTCTAGGAGAGAACTGGTACATTAGGCAGTATCAGCTTTTCATCACAGACGGTGAAACTAAAATTTGAAGAGCACAAAGCCAGCATTGATAAGCCACTGTGTGCCCCCCAAAACTGACCTGCCTTACCTGAGACACCTTTCCTCCAGGTGGCTTTGGGACAGTGCTGCATGCCCCCCCNAGCTATTCCTTTGTCCCCCACGAGGACTCTTGCAATGCCAAAAACTCACTGCCAAGTCAACTTATGGTAAAGCAAACCACCCCCTGCTCTCTTCTCTGTCATGCAGCACTCTCACTTCCCCAGGCAGGTCTAGTCCCTGATGGATGCCGCTGCCCACCCTGTGGACCACCCTGTGCCCTGCACGACCACCCTAGGACTCTGCCCACCAGGTTGCTCTCGGGAAAAGCTTCTTCCCACTGCCCTGCAGAAAGGACAGCCAAGACAACAGACTGTAGGCACCTTTCTTTGTGCCACCCGGCTTTATTTACTCTTTCCAACGTGGAACCCAATGGCCATACTAAACTTCAGCAAAACCAATTAGGTCCTCTGTCACATGGCATAAATCAGAAGTCACACCATATAAAGAAATGCTATGAAATCAGCAGACAGGACAAAGGCAAACACAAAGGTAGCAGCTGCGCTGGCCACCTGAAAACATCATTTTAATTTTGTTTGTACTCAGCTATAGACTTGGCTACATCTGAGAAGTGTTGGCTCAGTATCCAAATGTCAGGGCTCTCCACTCCCAAGTTCCTTTTGGTGTATGCTTTCCACAGACAAGCAGGTACCTGTTCATTTAAATCACTTAGCGCAAATTAACCTTGCAAGTGCAGTGGCTTATTCAGAAAAAATACCATTTGAAAATGTAGTCCTATGCAGCCTGCAGATGTAAGACACAATATATTTTTATTTTAATGTTCTTAAAGATAAGCATGATGGTTCATAGAATTATCCCTTTTTCCGATCTGTAACCCACTGATATCATACTCAGAAAATATTTCCATCATAAAAGGGCCCACCTTTATTGCTCTCTAGGAGCAATATAATAGTTTTTCTGAAGAACAACAGTTTCTTAATTATTCCACCATTTATCATCTATGTAGCACATTCCCTTCCTTGTTGTCAATAACGCTGTCAGGGGGACCCAGCTTAATTGAGTAGATATTGACAGTCTTTTTGTTTAAACTGAGGCATGTGGAAGTATTCCTCAAGTACTGTTGATGGCCTTTGGGTGATTAACATCTCCGGGTGTCTTTCAAAATCCCATCATTATTTTGTCTACATGGCTTAGTCCAACAGACTTCACTGGAATGGAATGAGGAGATGTAGACCCTGCCTTCAAGGCTACTATTCCTTTGCTCATGTTCTCATGTACACTTATCCTTTATTTCTTATGTGTGAGGACATTTGAAAATGAAATAAAGAGTCAGAAACACAGGCTTCTTATTACTAGAGCTGATCATTCATGTTGATTGCACAATACCAATTGAGTAGCCTGATCTCCAGGTACCAAACAAACTCTGTTTCTTTATTTCTCTGCTATCAGTACTACCATGAATTTTGCAAGAGCTTGCTTGCCAGTTTGCCTAGGCAATGCTATGCTATGCCACACACCCTGCCCCGTGCAACAAAAGGTCTGGGGTACAAGCTTCAATCATCTTGATGTACCCTTTCGGTGTTGAATGAAGACCCCATGCCAAAGCACTTTTGTGTTATTAGCCATCTCAAACTTATTTTACTTTGAGCCTTAGCGGAGAAAGATCCAGTGATACATTTTAAAAAAAACAGAAAACATGGGTTTAGCTAAAGAAAGTCTAAGACACAGGTCTCCCCTTTGCACTACTACATACCCTTAGGGCTCCTGCCTCCTACTTTCCTGAGACTATTCTGTCCTCTCCAGTTTCCCTATCTTGGCTTTCAGGGATACTATCATTGTGCAGTCTCTCACCTGTCACTCCAATTGCCTTTTTGTTTTTGCACCCATGAGTTCCATATAAAAACTAGAATAAACGGCCCCCATGGGAGTCTCTCTCTCATACCAGGTATCACCACTTGCTCTAATGGAAAACACTGTGTGGAGAGTGTGACCCCACTTCCCTGTCACGCCTGCAGCAGGCAGTTGGAAGGGAACTGTCAGGCTGCCTGCTGGAGGGCAACGAGCTCAGAAAACCTGCCTGTTACACATGCAGATGAAAGATAGAGAGCCAATGATGACAAGGTGAAAGGTACAACAGGGATACAGTTCTCTACCACCCTCTGATAACAGCGATGCATCCAGCTTTGCTTTGTGGTCTTGGAAGTATCTGACATCAGTAGACAAGTACTGGCATGAGCTATTGCAGGCCTTAGTCTCAACAATTAAATCAGTACTTCCTTAAAACCATGCATTTCCCTTATCCTCACTAAAAAAAACTAGAAACATGATATTGTGTCTGCTCAACACTGCCTGTTGAAACCCAAGCCACAGTGGAGTTGTTCCAGAGTTAAGCTGTCCCGACAAAAGTAACAAGAGCAAATAATTAGCCAGCTTTTATTAAGCCATGTTTTTCAGCATCATTTCTACTCTCGCCCGGCCCTAATCAAGAGCCAGGGTGCGGGATGTCAGTGAACCCCAGACTCAAGAGACCAGTTAGCATTTGAATGTGTAACACATGCTCTAAATTTCCCAGTTTTATGTTCAGTGACTCTCGGTGGCTCAGCTCCATCCGAGGTGCAATTCTATCGACTGCAACAGTTCCTGTGGATTTACCCTGGGGATGTATTTTGCTCAAAAGGATTAACTCGAAAGGGAACTTTCCCCTGAAACAAGCGAAATAAAAGAAATAGTGACATGGAAATCCTATTAGTGGTTCCTGCCATTATTGATTAACAGGCTAAAGACAACCACTTTCTAATAATCTGTTTACTAAAACCTAACGGTTGCTTCTTTCCTAGTGCAATGGGCTCTGATCCATGGGCGAACGAGCAGCACATTAATCACCTCCAGGAGCAAGAGCTCTTCCTAAGTGCTTTTTATTCAGCAGATTCTAGAGGTGCAAGATCAAAAACCCCAGGGAGTTCCAGGAGGCGGCGTCTAATTCACGGGACTGAATAGAAGCTACAAGTGAGTTACTGAAGCACAGAATCTGCTACAACAGTTCAGAGCAATAACCTGTTAATCGACCATCCCATCTGCAGGACCAACTGATACTGTAATTGCGAGAAGCGAAAGAGTTCAGTTTTCATTAATGTATACGGTATTTTTCCTGAAGTGGCATTTAGATTACGAAGTATCATCAGTAAAAATTTGCATAGATAACTGCAACCTTTTATGAAAAAGGGTGTTCTGCGTTTTCAAAATGTCACAGAACAACCCTTTAAAAAAATAGAAAAATAAAGTGAGTAATAATGACAGTAAGCTTTCTTCATTATGCTGAAAATCAGCCTGCAAATATCTAGAACATCTGCTTTGGTCTATTACATTTATTTTCTGAACACATTTAGATATCAAAAAGATTTCTTAAAGGTTTTCTGGAGTAGAAACCAGCAAAAAAACCCATAACAATGTTTTACAAGACTATAGCCATGTGCATTTAATTATAAGTTATGCATGGTACGAACTTTAAAATATGCATTTTCAAACAGATCTTGGAACACTTTACATTGTTGATACTACTCAAAAATGAATATAAATGAAAATGTCACTATAAATAAAGGATTTTTGCCAGCCACTATTAATATTTAAAAGCTATGTGTGGGGTTTTATTAACTCGAATAAGGACTCTTCTTTAAAACTTCATTTACATAAATTAAACCTTCCCTTGCTATTATACATACTTTTCCTTTTTCTGCTTCAGTTGTCTGATTATCAAAAAAAAGAAAAAAAAAGAAAAAAGAAAAGAAAGAAAGAAAAACTAGAAAGAAAAAAAGAAAAGAGGGGGTGAGGGGCTAGAGGGCAGACAGATTTCATGCAGACGAATTCTAATAGACCTTCCAGATATATAGCATCTTGTTAAAAATTCATGCAGGCCAGAATACTAGAAGGTCAGAAAATGTCTTTGAAATTCTGCCAGAGCTCTTTTTGATAATTCATTCAGGTTTTAAAAGGGAAAATTCCTCATTAAAAAGGACCTAATGCTTATTAATTTATACTCCTAAAGCAGAGGCTGAATATTAAGCGGTGGACTCTGTTAATCCATTTATTAAATATCAAAGACCATATGTTTTCACCCTGTGTCCTTGCTTATTGATTAATTGCCTTAGACCTATATGGGTAAAAGCAGAAAAAAGTTCCTTCAAAGGTAAGTCTCTAGACACTTTCTTAACCTGGTGGAAATGTATCACTCTTCTGCGCACTATATATCTTAAAGAACTGAATCTCCTCTGCCTTCAGGTGCAAGTCTGTAATCTAGTGGATCTGGCTCAATAAAACTTCCCTTTGCTGAAAGTTTTCATTTTGTGACAAAGAGTAAGTATAATAGCTCCTACAGCACTGATTTCTGGTTTCCTGGTGAACACATTATTGGGCATTAAGTATCAGCAAGGCTTCTCCGTGTCCCAGAAACAAACAATGGCTTCTCTGCTCTATGCTGGGACATAATGAGGAACTGAGCACTTTTCCTACTCTTAACACTATTTTTCAAGCTCCCTTTTCAAGTGCAGAGTTCCAAGTACAGTTCAGGTGCAGCCCGGGTTCTAGTCCACAATTTGAGCTATAAAACCTATAAATCAATTGTTTTTCACAGCTACCAAGCAACCTCTGTTTTGCCCAGAATCCACATATTACCAAAGCAGAAGGCAACAAAAAGCAACAGGAGTGCTGGAGTTTACAGCAAAACCTGTGTTTTACTAGAGTATTTTGTAAGGATAAGATTTGGTACTTGTACATCTTCCGCTTCATTATATCACTCTCAAAGGACAGAAGAAAAAAGGCAGGATCATGTCCTGCATCCACTTTGTAGTAGTATAAAAGATGACTCTTAGTGCTGCTGGTTCAAGAAACCTGACCTGTGAATCTTTTCTGAATCCTAGTGGCCATAGCAGTCAAACATCTATTTTCACTTCTTATTAACTTCTCCCCTTTCCCAAAATTGAGGATGAGAACTAACAAAGCATGATCTCAGGTAAACTAGGAAGGTTATATCAAGTGTGATTACTGACATGGAGAAGCATGACATTGTATGGCAGAATGGCCCCAAGTGATTGAGCCTCTCTTCATGGAAAAAGGGAGAAAAAAAGGATGTGAGCAAGGAGCCAAATGTCTGACCACCAGAAGCAATTAAAATCAATACCTTCAAGGTCACAAAATAACATGGTGATACAAATTACCTTGTAGATAACACAAATTCCCACCAGGGTGAACGGGAAAGCAGCAAGTCCTGGCACAGGCTTGCTTGGCAAACCTTTCCTTCTCTGGCTGCAGAGGGGAAAAGCCCCTCGAGGAGTGGGTACCGCCACTTTGCATCTGTGACTGTGTCAAGAATTGCTTGGTTACCAGGAAAGTGATTATTCTTTTTGCCTTTTGAAAATCAGGTGATGCTCATCTTACTGCTAATTTTCAATTGCCTGCTAACACAGTTTAGAACGCTGCAGAGATTTTTTGTTATTTTCTTTCTTTTTTTTTTTCTTTTTTTTTTTTTTTTAAGGGCTTCAGTAGTCAGCAGACAACCAACGAGATGGCAGATGAGTACTGGCAGAGTAGAAACAACATGTTGTATGGGAAAAAAAAACGTGTAGCAACAAAGTGAGGAAAATCCACAACAACAACAAAAAAAAGAGCCTGTAACAGAGAGAGAATGAGGACACTTCAAATTGGCACAGTATAGAGGAGTTTAAGATGTTTTCTTTCTTGTACAAGGGCTGCTGTGTGCAGTTACCGCTCCCTCTGCTAATTCTTTGCTGCTCCCTCCGTTGTGCCAGTACAACTATTTGTGTGACTGCGAAGTGAATCAGATCAGGGAATTGATCCAAGTTAAAAATAACCTAGGGGGGAAGAAAAAAGAAAAAAAAAAAAAAAAAAAGAAAAACTCAAAGTAGCTGCCAGTGGTGCCAAAAAGAAATGTCAGACAAGTCACAGCCTCACCAGGGTCTCTCCTAAGCTAGTAGATTCACAACAAGCTGGCCTGGTGTTCCAGACCTACAGCCTGGACAGACAGCAGAACACATGCCTGTTCTATCACAGGGACATGATGGACGTAGGTAACAGGAGGGTCTGAACCTAAGGTCCAAAATACCAATACTGGGACTTGGGGATATAAAAGCATGAACACAAGGTGTTAAACCATAAATTGAGATGGATAGAGCACGGCTGCAAGTCTTCTTATTGCTGCCACGCTTTAACCGTTCAGACAGTCAAGGCGCAGATTTGCTGTTCCAAGCTGGACTTCTAGCCATCTCTAAACGGCCACCTCAGAGAGTCTTCCCAAAATTTTCCAAAATAGAAACCAAACCACTGATCCTCATATGCATCATGACATACTCAGTGTATTGCAGCTTAGGGAATGGAAGAAATTGTTTGCGTCAGGAAACACATAGTAAAAAACATTCAGAAACAACAATAAAGACATGTTAAAGGCAGAGTATTTGTCATCAGTGTAACCCTCCCTCAGTAAAAATGAAACAGATTTAGTTTCAAAAAATGATTCCTGTATACAGAATGGCCTCACTTCTTACCAAAAAGAGGTCTGCTCCACATGGTAATAACATAATTCTCCATGACTACAGCAAAGCTTCTTCCTGCTTATAACGTGATCTTCATCGTGGCATTCAGTGACCATCACCTGCTCACCACAGCATGGATGAACTGTGGGATTTATTGCACATTTTCTGAGCTCAGCAGACCATGCTGGACAGTCTGCCAGAAACACCCCAACCAGATCTATAACCACAGGCTGAATGGTCTCCTTGTGAATGGAAACAATTTATTAAGCAAGTAACATATAGAATCTATTTTGGTGTCTGTCTCTATGGTTTAGATAACAATTCCTGATGATAATAAGCTCAGCCTTAAATGCACACATGCCATGATCATGCTGTGTAAGTTTAAAAATGCTACTTGTCTGCCTGCCTGTTTAGCTGGCAGTTTTACCCACCAGGAGCACAAATGATTTAAAACCCAGATGCTGAGCAATTTGAGATGCAGAAGCACCCTACAGCGAAGCAATTATTGCCTTGGAGGGTCTTATTATCCTCATCATGCCATGAATTCTACAAAAAGTAAACATGCCTTCATTGTTATATGTTTCCCAAACTACAGTATTGTAAAAAGAAGTTTTGAAAGAAGTTTCCCATCCCTAAATGTAAATCTCACCATCTTTTCTCCTTGCTTAGAGAGGCAATGGATGCCTGCTGTTTTCCTGTCATATTATATTGGATTCCACTGCACCCCACCAACCTAAGCAAGTTGTTGAGGCATGAGTTTTATATTCCAGGCTTTTTAGGAAGAACAGGCAGGGGGAGACAAGGAGGGGGTGTCACCTTCTATGTCAATGACCAGCTGGAGTGCATGGAGCCCCACCAGGGGATGGATGAGGAGCCAACAAGAGCTTATGGGTCAGGATTAAATGAAGGGCAGGGACAGGTGACATTACGGTGAGGGTCTGCTACAGGACACTGACCAGGAAGACCAAATGGATGAGGCCCTCTACAGACAACCTCACATTCTCAAGCTCCAGTCCTCATGGGGGACTTCAGCCACGTGGATATCTGTTGGAGGGACAACACAACAGGGCATAAGCAATCCAGAAGGTTCCTGGAAGGCACTGATGATAACTTCCTTCCCCAAGCTACAGAAGAGCCAAGGAGGAGAGGTGCTATGTTGGACCCTCACCAACAAGCAGGGGCTGGTGGGAAATATGAGGCTCAAGGGCAGCCTTGACTGCAGCGACCATGAAATGGTAGTGTTTAGATGCTTAGGGCAGTGAGGAAGGTGCACAGTAAGCTCAGTACCCTGGATTTCAGAAATCTGCTTGGCAGAGTACCATGGGATAAAGCCCTGGAGAGAAGAGGAGCCCAAGAAATAAAAACCACCCGGAAACATGCATGAATGAAAAAGTTGCTTCTGGACAAATTCAAACTCAAACAAAGGAAGCCTACAGAGGGTAGAAGCAAGGGCAAGTATCCTGGGAGGAATACAGAAAAATTGCCTAAGCAATCAGAGATCAGGTTAGGAAAGCTAAAGCCCAGATGGAGTTAAATCTGGCCAGGGACATCAAGCGCAAAAAGAAAAACTTCTACAGGTACATCAGTGATAAAAGGAAGACTAGGGAAAATGCTGGCCCTCTATGGAAGGAAACAGAAGACGTAGTTACCTGGGATATGGAGAAGGCTGAGGTATTCAATGACTTTTTAGCCTCAGTCTTCACCAGCAAGTGCTCTAGCCACACCGACCAAGTTGCAGAAGGCAAAGGCAGGGACTGGGAGAACAAGGTACCACCTACTGGAGGCGAAGATTAGGTTTGAGACCATCAGAGGAACCTGAAGGTGTACAAATTCATGAGATGTGATGACATACATCTTCAGGTTCTGGGGGAACTGGTAGATGAAGTTGCTAAGCCACTATCCATCATATTACAGAAATTGGGGCAGTCTGGTAAAGTTCCCACCAACTGTTAAATGGGAAATGCAACCCTCATTTTTAAAAAGGGGAAAAAAGAAAGACACAAGGAACTTCAGGCCGGTCAGTCTCACCTCTGTGCCCAGCAAGATCACAAAGCAGATCCTCCTGGGAATTATGCTAAGGCACACGGAAAATAAGGAGGTGATTGGTGACATCTGACATGCCTTCACTAAAGGGGAATCATGTCTGACAAATTTGGTGGTCTTCTACAGTGGCCACCAAACAATTACAGCATTGGTGGATAAGGGGACAGCATCTACCTGGCCATTTACAGCACGGCAAGGACGCAGATTAACAAAATGCTGCATGAATTGGGCAGGAATGCACAGACTGCCTTTAAGAGAACTGCAGTGCCCCATATCATTTCTCGAATTCAAAACCTTTGCTGAGTCACCTAAGAACTCCGAAGTTTAATGATTAATTGACAGTGCTGTCTAATCTTTACATTGATTACTCTGTGTCCTTCTGTGCAATGCATAAAGGACAGCCATATACTTTTGGACTACATTGCTTAAGAATACCACAAGTAGCCAGTACAGGATAACACTAAAGTAACAGCTCTGTATGAGGCAGCACGTGTGTGCAAACTGCATTGAATCAAACTCTTACTCTCTTCTACTTTCAGCAACCAGCTGCTCACTACCTTCTTAAGACCAAAACCACACAGAATAAAAGGAAAAAAACTAACTGCTAGTTTGTGTCTGAAGTGAATGGGTAATATAGTAAGTAATGCTTACAGTAGTTAATGATTCTACCTGCATTTTAGATTAAACTGAGGCATCCAAGGATATCTGGGGTTTTTTGCTGAACTCCACAATAAAGTCTGGAAAAGTCACAGAGAACATTTCTTTTCCTGAGGGGACATAGACTTATAAGGCCACTTTTGTAGACACATGCCCCTAACCATGATGCTCTTACATATCTGGGTTACTGCAGACACAGCAGGGTCGGCTTCAGTTCTTCCTGTAGAAGTTATTCCACTAAGCATGATAGTCACAAACAGGAGTGAAGACTCAATAACTATAAAGATGACTCACTACAAAGGTAGAAAGTACAATTCCCAGTTTCTGATGCACAAGGTAACTCTAATACACAAAGTGGGACAGGTTCAGCTGAAGGAGCAAAATACTGCACCTAGAATATAGTATTGCAGAGTCATTTAGTCATTTGGGAGTTCCTCTGGGAAAAGGGAGTTGAAATTCTGTGATACAAAACAAGCAGCCTAACTGGTTATATTTTAATTAAATGGGATTCAACTGAATTCTCAAATAGATCAGACGTGTTTTTCACATAGGAACAATTCTACAAAAATATTTGCTTACATGTACCTGAAATTCCAAGTTGTGATATATCCATTAGCTAATGCTCTCCAGATACAGGAACTGGACTCTGTAGGTTTCACAGCAGCGCAAAGGCAAGTGTCCCGAGTGTTGCAGTGCATTGTCCCATACCTCTGGCTCAGCCTTCCCCTGTGAACAAGCAACAGTTGCTATAAAAGAACTCCTATGCTTTAGGAAATTTAGAGTGAAAAATCAATTCAACTATTTAAATTCAGATGCAGGTCTCTTACAATAAAGAACAGCATTAAATTTAAGATTATATAATATTTTAACCATTACAATTGAATGCATAAAACAGTGTAGTTCACAGTCAATTCTGAGTTTCAAAGGTTCTTATCAGCCAAGTCCCCCACTTGATCAGAATCAACAAGATGACTAAAAAGAAAGTGCACAGAACTTTTTATTTCTCAAGTGAAGCAAATGATCTAATCTCTTCATGGGGCACATTCATCATCACCAGGGAAGGAGGATGGATGGCAGGAGCACTCTCCAGAATGCTTCGCTTCTGCTGTCAAGTTGCAGCATATTCTGCTTTATCAAGATATTTAGCTCTTAACGAATGCCTAATAAGGACCAAATCAGTCCTGTAATTAGAGTTAATGTCTTTTTGTTGATGTCAGCAATGCCATTGCAGACCAGGAATATCATTATAATTTAATTTTAAAGAATTCAGAACTGAAATTAATGTTGGCTGCTTTGCAGCAATCACAAGAGCGTAACATCCTTTACTTCAAGATGACCTATTGCATGCACATGTGGGCATAACACAATGTGGGTTAAATAAGCAATAGTGTATAAAGCAAGAACAGTACAAATTAGTCATTATCTGGATAATACTAACTAGTTTTTATATGTCAGAAAACAGAACAACAACAAAAAAAATCTCATAAAGGACCTTGTAACTTTTTCCTAAATGTCCTCTTTCATGTTCAGCCTGAGTTGCCCAATGCCTGTCTAAGCTTGAGAATATTTAGGGCTGTTCCTCAGGAAGTTAATGCAAGAGAACACTGTAGTGTGCTTACTGAATTTGTTTTTCAACACACACACAAAAATAATTAATCATTTTAAAAAGGAGAGTTGAAGCACAGAGTTACTCAGTAAATTTTCTCCACTCACATCACAAATGAAGTCACCTGGCAGCCAGGGTACTGAGATCTGACTTTCTCCTCTGCATTACCCTTCATGCCCACATGCCCATCTGCTAGACGTGGTGCTGGCACGTGCACCGTCTGTGCCTAGCACAAGAGGAAAGTAAGACTCAATGGTTTTACATAAGTTTATAAAATACACACGGGGACAGACCCTATTGTCCTCAAGGTAAGAGCCACATTTTTTTTTTTTTTCCCTTCATGCTCCCACAGTTAATCACTGTATCTCCTACCAGAGGCAGGACATGTAGGTTAAATTCTTCTTGTATAGTGGCTCCAATCCACTCATGGTCAACTGTGGAATTATTTAGCATTTATAGACCCTTCTTAAACTAATTTATTCACAACTTTCAACTGTTTGTATCTGTGATTAATTTGGTTCAATGCATCTTGCTGCTATTGCTGTTGATTTATTGTCAGCTCAGGCTTATAGGTATAGCAATTGATTTGTCTTAGCTCTTCTCTGTCTTTCATGCCCTAATTTTCAATTAATGCGTATTCATTAGCACTTTCGTTCCATTAAAAACCCACAGCCTTTTTTGTTGGTGACTATTATTGGCCTGCAATAAAGAAGGCTCTGCTTTTTACATGTCAGACAGGCCTGATTTTGTATTACTACTGGCAGCAATAACTAAGCATGTGCCGCTGCCTTTGTACTGCTGATGGATGCCGTGTGACACGTGTAAAGGCAGAGATGAAATGGAAAAGTTAAAATGAGGGAGAAAGGGAGGTACTCTCTGATTAATACCTACATGTAATAAAGAGTCCTACAATGTAACAGAAAGAGAGGACCTCTGCATCCATCTACCATTACCTTTGGCAGAAGCTTTAGTACAGAACTGCCATTTTTTCCCCCCATTCCCATTTCTGTTTAATTGCAATCATAGATTATGTGCGGCACACTTTCCTGAATACTGTGTAGAGAACAAAAGCTAATGAAAGCTAGATGAGAGTGCTCAAAAAAAAAAGTAGAGAAAAAAATTGCATGGTAGGAATAAAACCATCTGTTTAGGAAAGCAAAAAGAAAGAAATGACAAAATGGTTCAATCTCATAGTGAAATTGATACACGTTAGCTACACTTCAGCACTTGACCATTTCCTCTCATTGCACCAAGCGTACGGTGACATAACATATTTTTTTAGTTTCTAACATTGAAGTTTTGGACAGTTAAGTGACACAATTCTTTCTGCGGGCTAAGAATACCTCTTCTGGGCAGTTACTGTGGCTGAGCTGGTGCACAGTAACTTTTTGAATGATAGAAACCTTATTTTGAGTCTGACCTGCTAAATTTACTCAATACAAAAAGCTAAAAATACATTTTCTGCAGAAAAAAATAAACATTGCTGGATCCTGAAAGGAAAGAGGTCTAAGAACTCTTCCAACAGGTCACCAGATGGAGCGGAGACTCTCAGAGCCAGGGCTGTGCTGCATTCTCAACACGGTCACCGAAAGGGACAGCTGAATGATAGATGCCTTGGCTGAGCATCAAGATGAGCTGTTGTTCTCTCAGAAGATCAACAAAAGACCATCAGGCATTCTCTGTCTGTAGAAGCTACATGATCAAAATGCAGTTTAAGATGTTAATCAGAAAATGGAACAATAAACTAAAGCACAAGCAGCTCCTTTCAGTCTTGCTGCCACTGCAACCTATGAGAGTTTTGTCACTGATCTCAACAAGAGCAAAATCAGGTAATTATAATGCTTGTGCCTTACAGAGCCCTCTACCTTGACTAACAAAGGTCCTTAAATTCAAGCACTTGAAGGAATGCTCTACAGTCTACTTCTACAAAAGAATGTATTTTATAGTTATGGCATATCTTCGAAAAACTCCACATTAAAATTAAAGACTTGAAAGCAAACATTTCAGGGGCCTTCAATTATTTTGTACAAGCTTCTTCACAGTAACAACAGAGAGATTGCCTATATTAAATTATTGGATTATTGTTATCTTACCTATAGCTCTGCAGTAAGAAAGTAAAATATGGAAACGCCTTGAAGGTTTTGTTTTAATTATTATTCTACAGAGGACCTTATTCAGAGCAGCCTTTAAGTATAAAAGATTCTTAAGTTTAAGAACAAGTCTCATTGACCTGAATGGAAACTAAAGAGATTCCTAAAGATAAGTGTGATGTTAAGCGCTCCCTTAAATCGGTGGTTTATCAAGCACTGCCTCCGTTCAGTGATTTCCTTCTTTTACAAGTGTTACTCCTGAGTCTTCCAAGACGTATACAGGCACCTATTTTTCAGCATATATATTAGCCATAACAGAATTGGGGACATTCTAAAAGAACGAATAAATATCAGGGCAACTTAGTACCATAGATAAACCTGTAATGTAGGTAAACTGGCTTTACTCATGTGAGGATATTTAAGAAAAACTTTATTCAAGCAGGGACAAAATAGTGCCACTGGCAGCACAGTGACATTCCTGTGTTTTCATTTTACCAGTCTCAGATAAAGGCAAAAGCCGGTGTTTGAGATGATAAATCCAAGAAAATAAGCAAATGTTTTTATTTTCATTTTAATTATAGGTAGTCAATTTGAACATTTTATCTACTCAGGGACTAGGCAGCACAGGCTGTGGTATTATGGCCTTCCTTGAATTTGCCTTTTTTGCTGAATAAGAATTGATGAGGGCACAAAGACTGAATGGAGCTACAGTAAAATTTCTGGTAAAGCCATAAGAAAAAGCAGATAATTGTCTCACATAACTGAGTAGTACATACACTCAGAAGTGCAAAATCCTGAAAACCAGAGATATCTCACTGGGAGGCTGAATTTGGGACTGAATTTACAAAGGGATTCGAGCGAAGACAGCAGAGCGATTTCTAGGTTCAATGCTGTGTTGCATGTGGATACATCCAGAAACCTTCCTTAGCTATAAAATATGTGTCAGAATAACCTGTGCAAAATTATGGCTTTAGTAGAAAGGGATGAAGTGTGGGTAAGTGTTCATAAATCAGATGTAGAAATGAAAATTAAAATTGTAAATTTTAACCTGGCATGTTCTGGATTTACAAAAGCTATCAAAATACAGCCATCTCTCTTCACTGAGCTGGTTTAACTTGGTACCCTTAAAGAAAGGAGGAAATGATGCAAGTACATTTCCCTTTAGAATTAGTTTAAACTTATATAGTGACCGCTACATCTACATCTTTATATTTATAAATTACTACAAAATCCCTGAATTTCTCATTACTACAAGTATGAATGTAAAAATAAACAGTAATATCCCAAAAAGTCTTCCAGACCTGATGTAATGATTCCTATGGAGCCATTAAGTTTCATCATTTCCATAAATTCAGTCTCCATGCAATGAGCTCTTTATGAAAGGCCATTTAATTGCCTGATAGGATATAATGGCTCCTTTGCATCAATAATAAAGTCAATAATCTGCATTTTTTTAAACCTCTCTAAATATCCATTGACACAATAGGCTGTTGCAGTCCTAAGTCCTTCAGGCCCATTGGACCACCAATATAAAAGGTTTGAAGCTATTAAATATACATTTAACACGATAGAATGTTATGAGTCTATTGGAGGTCAATGCTGTAAAATTATGCCTCTAAAAATCCTCCTCAGAAAGTAATTTATGGCATAGAATATGTTTATTAAAAGTCCCTGACTACAGATTTATGTGATTTTATGTGAAGACTGCAATTGAATATGCTTGGGGACCAGTCCTGCGAACACTCTCCATGAAGTTCAGAGCTTATTACCCTACATAATCCCTTCTGGAATCAATTGAAATACTCCCAAGAGTAAAGTTACTCATAGTCGTAAGTATTTGTAGCTTCATGCCCTTAAACTTGTTTCCCCAGTTCTGCCTCTGATTCACTGTGTGATCTAGCAAGTCATTTGATTAGTTGTGCTTATCTGAGGAAGGGAACCATTTAATGGGTAAACAGTAATATAAACTGCGCGTTTGCTATATACTTACATGCACAGCACTGTTGGTACTAACTGTTACTATTTCTGGAGCTCTGCTTTTAATTATCAGCTATGTCAGTGGTAGTGAACAATTAAAGAAAGAAAAAGGTTCTCAGTTCAAACAAGATATTGAAATCTCTTTGGGACATACCTCGTACTGGAGAGAAGAATGAAATGAATGAATGAATGAAAGAAATCTGGCCAGATCTCCCCACTGTAACTGCAGAGTATTTATAAATGTTTCCAGGTTTCTCACTCATTCTTGAGTCAAATTCTTCCATGATACATGAATTTGTGGAGGCCTGTCTACCTGGCTGTGCCACCACGTTAGCAGGTTGATATTTGGGGCAGCAGGCTGATAGATTTTTGAGCTCCCTCCAAGCATATACAAATACACACGTTTTTCTTCTATTTCTATATACCTGTCTTGAACCTTATTGCTATGCTGTGAGTACTTAGGTGATAATTAATGAAGGTCTGCCTAAGAAAAGCAGGACAAAAATGCAACAGTGTCAGTATTTCACATTTCAGTAGCAAGCTCTTTCCTACTGGAGAAAAGGAACAGTGAATCTTACTTATTCTGGCCTCCTTACTATGTCATTTGATGTCCTACGTTTCTAGGGGGTTGTTGTTGGCAACAAGAAGAGGAATATCACAACCAGCTGGAACGAGTTGAGCCAAGTCGTTGAAAATATGGTTTTGATAACACGGTCTCCTTACAAATATTTTGAACTTCTATTTTAAATGAAGTTTCTAAATGAATATGACTTTTCCCCATTAGTAACTTCCTAACAGGAAATAAGAGATTTTGGAAGACTAATGCTGCAGACCTTAAGAGTAGACTTTATTTCAGTACAGACAAAAATCTTTAGGTGTGGGACACAGACACAATTCTATTGACTTCAGCTGATTTATAGGACAGTGTCTAGACTGTTCTGTCCGGCACTGACATCCTTACAGCAGAGGTGGGATAAATATTATCACTGAAAGAAGTGCTGTCGTGTAGTCCAGCCTTCACACAATGACTATATCTCTCATCCCTCCACTGAGCCTCTTCTATGTTGAATTTTATGGAAGACCCATCTAATCTATGACTCCCACAAAATCTCCAGTCTTTCTATATTTGTAGCATGTCTTTCCCCTCAAAGCTGTTAGCAAAGCCCTGAGTGGATTCACCATAAAAAGTAACATATTACCATAAGCTAGAAAAGGATTTTCAAGGAATTGTGCTACCAGCTGATAAAGGATTTGGGAGACTGTAAATCTTGCATTATTTATGTAATACACTGTACATGAGAAGCTGGGTTAACATACAGTTCAGCATGGGCATATACCATAATGAAATATTTGCCTTTGGGTAAAGACAAGAACTGAAGGGAGACGTTCAGGAATTAACTTGCTCCAGTCACAAGCCAACATCTACTAGGACTAGCAGTACAAATCTCACAACAACAAACAAAACTTAACAAAAAAAACATAATTTGTTTTTAAATGGAAAGTAAACACCAAATGAGTTTGTTGGTAACATATGATTGACTGCCTAGGTGTAAAGACATTGCTGTGGATGACAGCAGAAGTTACCAAGCTTACTTTCTGTCCCAAAATTTTCTTCTGGCTCTACTTTGAGGGGTGAAGCTATAGAGGAAAGGGATTTTCAATTATTGAAGACTTATCATGTGGTTGGCCAGCAATTAGGATAACTTCGGATCTAACCACTGTGCGAGGGACTATGCCCACATCAGAAATGTGTCCCAGACCTCAGACACCTGACACGTTACTGACTGCACGTTCTAAACAAATAAGGGGACCCCAGAGCACTTTAAAGCTGCTATAATTTTTTCCATAGACTTAGCTGTACTATGAACATAAATCTCAGTGGATCCATCTGCAGGACTGAACTCTGGTCTTGGAGACCTAAGCCCTGGAATATATTCAGTGCCAGATGCAATGAGCTTTCTGGTAACCAGATTTACTGCAGTGACTAGGAGGAAAAACCACAGTACTAGCTGAAGACACAGGCTCCTCCCTGCCCCAAACCTTAGAGGAGCTATACCTTCAAGAAATTGAAAACAGGAACAGGTAACAGCTTCTTTAACATGATTCTGTTAAAATTTAAAGAAATTCCTCCCACAAAAAGGACCCTCCCTTTAGTAAAAAAGGGATTTATGCCTGCATCACTTGGGAGAAACTAAGGGCAGCACTAAACAACAGAAAGAGAAAAAACAACTCACAGTACCACAGGGGCTCTTGAAATTTCTGAACTTTCATGCATTTTTGGCAGCAGAAATTGTTTGTCTGTGAAAATAGGGCACAGCAAATAGCACAGTACAACACCAATTGCTTGGCACTGTTTACGTGCTCCCTAGGTAGAAATCTCTCCTTTCATATCTTTCTAGAGCCTGTGCTAATTTCATATATACACTAAGCTACAAAGAAACTAAGGAAGAAATCTATATTTTGCTGCTGTCTTGTATGTGAAATGTTGAAGCATGGATTTTCTTTTCACAGTATTTACAGCACCTAGAACCTCATGGAAAGATAAGTCAGGAATAAAACAAATATGGGGCTTTATTCTCCTTTTTACTTGCATTGATAAAACAAGAAGTGTAATTCCTTTGACTTCAGACAAGTTGTCCCTTTTTTACTTTGGCATAAAAGGAAAGTGAACTACTATTCTAATAATCAGAAGCATCTGTATTGACAGCTGGCGTATAAAAGAACTCAATAGCGCGGGACAATCATATCTTACAAAACTGAAGATAAGAAATGCGGTACTTAGGAATGTGTCAGATTTTGCCGTCCTTCACAGCCAGAATTTTGGAGTTCAGCAAAGCTGTGGATCAGCACTGCTGGCATAGCAGTGACAGCACCAGCCTCACTACCTGTGATGTGGACACTTCCCTGCTTTGGCCACAACTCCTTTGTTCCCTGGGAACAAAGATTTTTTAGTGTCTCAGTCTGCTCTGATGTAAATTACAATTTACATCAATTCATTATGCAGTAGCTGCTCACAAAAAAAGTTTTGTATCGTAAGAAGCAGAACTAGATTGGAAAACATTTTCAACATGTCAGGGTTTTGTCAGGAAATGCCACTGACTAAACCCAAAATGTTTTGCCCAATGTTTCTCTCTTCCTTTCTGAGTTTCACACATATTGTCGCTTGAATTCCTGACAGGCTGTTGGAGAGCCCAGCACTTCCACAGTGTGTAATGCCAGGGGATGAGCTAAACACGCGCTCACACGTTCACTGCAATGGAGCTGACAGATTCAGGTTATCCACACCACGGTGCCAAACTGCATGGGGGACACGAGGACAGAGGGCCTGGGACCTTTAGCCTTATAGCAGAGTAAGTTCAAAGACACAGATATTCAATCGTACGTACATTATTCAAAGTATGTTTTAGCACTTCTAAGAGCTTATAAATAAACCCATATCAGAGTGCTTATGTTACGGTACACACATGCTAAGTTATTTATACAGAAATATCCTACAGTAAAACACAGCAGAACTGAAAAACAAGCTGAGACTTCTCACAAACATCAAAACAATCATATGCGCAAATAATAACAGCCTAGTTTAAGTTTAGTAATAATGCTCCCCCCCTCGACAGATTTTTTTTTTTTTTAAACAATTAAGCAATTCTGAATTTTTTCAGGTATTCCTTAAAACAACATCATGTTTCTGATATGAAATAAGCTTCCTGGGACACAGAGCTGAAAGGGATGACAATTCTGTACAGCATCAGAGTGTCTGTCCAGAGTGTCAGCTGTGTCTAGAAACCTTGAAAGCTGTAGCATTCAAGTATAAAATACTTTGTTTTAATAATGAGTCTTTCTATAACAGTGACCATTTCATTAATGGTAGGCTGGACCATGCCTCCTGCCTTCATCTTCATTCAAGACAGTTGGAATATCGAGCACTTTTTTATTGTCATCTCCTTGCAAAGTTTAGGATTCTAAAAATAGCTTTTTCTCATTTACTGTTTGTACTTTTTGATACACTCTTTTAGTCTAACTCCATTTTCTTCCCTATTGGGAACCCTTTGAGACTAAAATAGCTGAAAGTATTACCTCTTGTAGGAGCATATTTCAGTTGACGATTAAAAACAAATAAATATCTTATTTAGAGACGAGCTCCATTTCTTAATTAATTTTTTTTCTTATAGGTAAATCCTAATATAAGGTGTTTGGTTTTTGGTTTTTTTTTTTAAATTCCATTTCTACTACAGGCTGAAAATACAATTATCCCTGTTCCAAAATTGAAAATCTTCTAATACAAGTGGAAACTCAAGAAAGTATCTTTCCTGAAACCATTTTTAGAGAAAAACTGCTCAAACGAAAATTTCCAGCATTGAAATTATACAAACAGCCGTCAGGGTACAGTATTCAGATTATATTAACTGTACTACAGCAGTTCTTATTTTATGCACAGCTACATCTCTGTGCTCTTGCTGCATCAGATGGTAGCATGGGTTCTTCCAGTTGTATGAGGTAAAGATGAATTGTTGAAGACAAATATTAATTCTGCTTTCTGTCCTCTACAGCCACGACAAAGATTTAAATACTTCATTTTGTTGCTTAAGAGGTGGGGGTAGTAGCTCTTTTCATCCTCTTTGACCAATTACTGTGGGAACATATCCAGAGATAGTAACAAATTCAGCAAAATCCTCCCCCTCCTCAGCAATTTCTAGTAGGTGTCACTGATTTGGGCCTGCACTCAAAGTCCCTGATTTTCCGTGTGAGCTGACACACCAGATGGCCCCAGACTTGGCCTCTGCTTTAGATCTGCCCTTGCCCGAAGCAATCTCCAGTGCTCATCCTTCATGCTTACTCTCTGTAAACAAACAGGCATCTAACTCTGAAGAAAGCAAATATTCAGATTCCTGCGAGTGCATGCCAAGTCATGTTACATACAAAGCGTTGCTGGACTTGACTTTCACATATACGTATCAATACATGAGCCATACTACCTACTGTGACACAGAAACACGTAGCTCGGTAAATACATAGTGCTGGTGGAACGTATTCCTGTGTCCTGCAGGTTTTGTGCCTGCACAGGTCTTTGAGCTTGTTTTCAGACAGCCAGAACGGGGTTAGTTATGTCGTCAGTAGGAACCAACTAGCATAAGCAGCAAAAACGAGTATTGAGTCCTCATACAACCCAACTGAGAGAAAAAGAAATATCATTTTTATGAGAAGAGTATGTATCTAGCTCTTTATGGGTATAAAGGATTTGGGAGCATCTTGCTTGGATCTAATTTTAACAGGAATCATACTACAAGCATCAGCTTCTAGTCCAGTTCCTAATCTAGTTTTCTACCTATTGCCTTCTATCCTTTATGCGAAAGTCTTGCCAGTTCTGGTTCTGCAATGCAAGGACCCATTACAATTAAAAAGGTATAGTTTTGAATAACTTGTAGATGTTAAGAGTTCACCGACTGAGAAAATAACCTTAGAGATCACCACAAGATGTGAAATACTGGTTATAATATCGTATCAGCTACTCTCATAATTTCTGCATGCTTAAATCTATTTTTTTTCCTAATAAACCACTGTGAATCATTTGAGATGTTGAGTTCTACATCCCATAATTAATTCGGATTTATGCAAGAAACATTCCAAAATCAACAGAAACAGTTCTTAAGCAATTAGAACAAAGATCTGTTAGACCACCGGATATTCAAGTTATTGTAAAATACAGTAACAATCCAACTTCCATCTCAGCATGGTAGGAACGGTGACACTGGAAACTCCTAACATATAAGTTCTCTCTTGAACTTTCCCAGACTACTTAATTTCAGAAGCTCAAACTACATATTTGTTGTTACCTCTAATGAATTCTATGTACAACTCAGAATATTGCTGCTCTCTAGTTGTATCACACATTAGTGGCTGTAATTGATTTGGTATTAGTCTTGCATACTTTACTTCCTTTAACAGGTTGCACTGAGCATCATAAGTACTTGTAAGTGTAGATTTCTTTAAAATGCTGACTTGAGCTGGATTTGCATGAGACAATTGTTATATTCCTTTACTACGTTGTTTTCTTGGAATATTTTTTCTGCCTATGTTAGTTCCAATTTCTCATGAACAGTTTAATATTCATTTTTCCAGTATCCTGAATTTTTCTAAAATGTGTTTTCATATGTTCATTTATTTCAGAGCGACACAGATATAGGACCCAACAAGTCTTTCTCTAATAATAAGATTGGAACTAACGTGAGGGAGCAATGGCCAGATCAGGTAAAGTGTGCAAAACAAACTCCTGAAACTGTTAAAAAAAAAAAAGCTAAGGATGAAATTTGAAAGACAGGATAATATGTGAGGTGAGACTGGATATAATAGGCAGAAGTCCCTCACAAAAGCATCTTTTAATCTTTTTTGCAATACTAATGTTTGCCACAAAGGTCAAAAGAGGCTGTAGTGGAAGCAAGAATTAGGGGAGTCAATGCAAAGCCTGCGTGGCCAGATTTGAGAGACACTGAGTGGCTGTAGCTCCCACTTTTAGGATGCACCAGTGGATTGGGCTGCCCTTTATAGCCACTAGCTTAGTTGCTGGACTAATTGCTTCGTAAAGCTAAAGTTCCTCCAGGTTTTAAGATGATTTTTTCATGTTACTGCAAGTTGGGGTTTTTTGGAGTGGGTTTTTTTTGTTTTGGTTTCGGTTTAGGACAATGGAAAAGCTTACAAGACCATCTATGTTTCTGCTGTATTTCTTGCCCTATTTAGATTTAAATCAGGAAATTAAACCAATGATTAAAAGAAAAGCACAGAATATTATCTACAAAGGCTGACACAATGGAGGGATGAGCTTCCTGAGAAGTCAAAACTAGCTATGAATGAAGTTTTCAGAGCAAGGAAATAAAAACCATAAAGTCTCCTTCAGGTGTATAAAGTGGAGTGAAGCTGACAAGAGAAGGCATTAGACCACGGCAGGATATTTGAAGGAAGTTAATAAAGGAGGAGGATAATATAGCTGCAGAATTTAATGAGGTCCCTGTAGTGTTTGCAAGAGGAACTAGAGTTGGAAAGCAAGCAATAAACAGCACACTTTAGTTTTTCAGAAAGTATTGTGCCTAAAGGCCATCAGGTTAATGTTCAGATTTAATGAAAAGATGTACATACACCAGAGGGTTAAAGAACACATCAGATCTCTTCACACTGACTAAAGTCTCTGCTGGGGGTGGGGGCAGGAGCAGAGCTCCCTCAAATATAAAACTCATTCAAACATGGCATGGTAAGATGAGATAGAAGAAATTATAAATTATTTTTTCTCTTATTTGAATGTATAATTTGATATTTTTTTTTAGCAAGTTCAGCTGACTGATAAAAAAATAACCATTTTTCAGGACATTCCCATATTTTGAAGAAAATTAGTTGGAGTATAAAGTAGACATTTATATTAATGATTTTTTTTTTTTTTAGTTTAGTTTTTTTTTTTACACTAAGTCTGGGCACAACCTTCCAGGTTCCCCCTCAGAGAAGCCAGCCTCAGCAACAGGAACCCAAGGCTTCTGCAGGCTGTTACCCCAAAGCTGGTGTTGCAGCACCCCAGGAGCCCTGGGCTTTCCTCTCCAGGGCTCCAGGGACACTCGGGGGCTGGGAGGATTTGGGCAGGTGAGTTGGAAAGAGCATTGCTTTCCCAGGTTGAGGTTAATTAAAGAGGCATGTTACTTCAAAATATTTAGGTTCACAGGAATTTTAGGGCTTTATCTGAAAAAGTAAATACCACCAGAATATTTCTGTCTGGCTTCAATAGGCAGTCCCATTTCCTCATATCTTACTAGTACCAAATTTACTAAGCAAACACCGCACGTTATGGAATACATACCTGGATGCACAGTCCCTGCAATCAATGCATGTTCCATTGACAACTGTGGAGTTCAGATTATACACCCTTACGAAGACATTACCCATTCCAAATGACCTCTTATTATGCAGCTAAAAGCAACCAGAGATAAGACATTTTTGAAGCTGATAAAAAGCCTCCAGAGCAGTGGTTCTCAAAATTAGAGATGCAGCCTCAGGTTGGGGTGTGAAGAGGTTTTTCTGCAGGGTCACAACATACTCTGCAAACTTAAGATCACTTTGTAAAGGAAATGACTTCCAGCTCTTCTGGCAACAAAGATAACCTTCAGAATGTAAATATCTGAAGCAGTTTGGTTTATTGAATATACAATAGTAGGGAATACCCAGTTCATGATGCTTCCTACAAGGATAGGGAAATTATTCTGTTCTGATGATATAAATACAAAATAAAAATTTTTTAAGTGTCAAATATAGGTACTATCTAACCAATCAAGATGTGATAAACTAAGCTGGGTTTCTGTTGCTGAAACAGCACTAAAGTTGATACAACTCAGATATGGCAGATATGCTGTGAATGACTATAGGATGGCAATGAATGGCTTGAATTTAGAGTTTCCTAAAGATTGCTGCGTTTAAGTTTCAAATACCCTGGTTGATTAAAGAAGAAAAGTTTAAGATATGGGAGACTAGAAACTGCCACTGTTTAAAAGTTGAAATGCAAAGAAGTATTAAAATAGTCACAGAGAAGTTTCATAGGAAATTGGGGGTTCAATGAAGATGGAAGGACAAAAACTACAAACAACATAATCCTTCACCAAGAACAAGCATGTGTTCATCAGTGAATATCCTGCTCTCCAGGATAAAATTTCTCTACATTTAGGAAGATATCCTTTAAGATGACTGGTAATATACTTCAGGGGCTGAACTGCATAAGCATTTATCAGCCTTGTTAACTGAAGAAATATAATTCTAACTCAAAAGTACTAGTCATATACAAGAGGTATTGGATGATCCAGTCCTTGTTCTCCTCATCAAAAGCACAATCTGATGCCCATTGAAGTTAACAGATATTATTCATCCAGTGTTTTCACATGGGAAGAAAAAATGTTGGTGTTTGTGGGTTATTTTTGTTTGATTGGGGTTCTTTTGTTTGTTTGTTTTTTCTTTTACAAAAGGCCTGAATTTTCAGTATTCCAATGGAAATTAATACACAGAACCTAGTCTTTCCAGAGGTCTAGATTTTCTTCTGCTGTAGTTCAAAACACGTTGCTAAAAAGGTTTTTGATTCCTGGTTTGTAGCAGACTAATCTATGGGGAGAAGGAACTGGCATTAAAAAGGAGTAAGAGGTGAATTTTAGAGCAAAAGCTATTCTATAGGGAAAGAAAAAGAAATATGCATGGAAAAACAAGCAGATAAAAATCAGCATCCAAAGCACTGAATAACATGCTATGGTTTCATTAATTCACATCAGTCAAGCATTTGGTCCAATATCACTGAACTGAGCTGTTGTCATAAAACATATAAAGGAATTCAAGAGAAACCTAAGGAGGGCTGTAAAGAAACAAGGGGAATAAAGAGAAAAACAGTTCTGAGAAAAAGAAAAGGGAATGAACCTGACACAACAAGCGGCCTTTCCCTGCTCTGTAGATTTTTCCAAGAATAAACCTATTTAAAGAATAAAATTATTGCAAATCTGTCCCTACAGTTACTGTAGTGATAATGAAAGCCATTAAAATGAATATTTGATAAATGAATAAATGAATAAAAATGAAGGGAATAAATGAATGGTAAATGAATATAAATACTAAATGGTGAAAATTAAATGAATAATTCTCTTAAATGAATAAATCCGTTGTGCTTCAGTTTGTTAGTGCTCTATACAGTCTAAATTCCTCTTAAACAACATCTTGAAAGGAGTTTACATTGCACCACAAGGATATATGAACTGAGGGTTACTGGGATAATGGAAAGTAAACATCCGTGTGTGTGCCATTGCTCTGTTTCTTTAATGCACACCAAACCTGACAATTTAGTTATTAGACAGATTTTACAGTCAGTGCAGTCAGTGGCTGTTGCAGAGGGTGCAGCATCTCAACGTTTGCCCGAGTTGTTTAATTCTTTTATAGCAATTGTGCATTTCCTGTACTGTTAAATATTAAACTTGGAATCATACAACACACAAATATCAGTATGTTGAAGTCAAAGAGGAAGACAAGAGTTGAAGAGAGGGAGATAGAAGGACTGTTCAACACAGCAGCAGGTCTTCAAAGAAAGAGGAAAAAGGAAGCATTGAACAGAGCAATTATTGAATGTATGAGGGAAGAAATACTCTGCACAGGAGGCCAGAACTACATAGATTGCAGACAGGAGGAAAGGAATAGATACATAGGGATAGGTGAGTAATTTAAAGACAGAATGAAAAAAGAAACATTTGTCAGCACTCAAGGTAATTAAACTACAAAAGACTTCCCAAATTCACATTGCTATTGCTGAGAAGGTTAATCTGTGGAAGGTCCAATTTTCAGTCTTTATTCAGCCCAGGCCCCCAGTAGTTGCTCTGGCTGGAACTAGCAACAATAAACTTGTACCACATCAACTTTGTCATTCCATTAGCATCAATATTTGTGTGCAACTGCCTCCTTATTTCTAGTACAACCTGCTGCTACTAATTTGACTACAGACCTTGTAGAATCCACTAAGAGAAACCATTTTTGTTGTTGTTTAAAAAAAAAAAAGCAGCTCAACTCCACTAGGAGTTTTTGTCATTTTTAGCTGTAGAAAATTAAACTGTCCTTATGCTGTACAAAACATTCCCCTTCTTCCACTCCCCCACTGTTAAATTCTGAGCTCTCTGCAGAAGCACAGGTCCCAGTAATTGAGGAACATGACAGTCAATACAAACAAAACCCACAGTATATATTTGTATATACCCCCTGAATGTCCCCGGCAGATGGAAGAAAGAATTGCCTCAATTCCTCAGATTTAAGCTCCAGCTTTAGTCTATTTACAGCCCAAAATTCTATCCCTCTGTAAACCAAAGAATTTAAATTATGCTCTAGAGTCACATAAATCTCAAAATAATACTGCATACCTGGAACCTTGGGGGAAAAAAAAAGTGAAACATCAGTTGCATTTTGAACTGTTGCTGCATATTTCACTTCAGTTCTCCTCTGATCTGCTGGAGAAGTTGCAGTAAACAAAGACACCTGGAGACCAGCCAGAACCACCCTGTGCTTCTGATATAACCACACCCAGCTAATCCCAATTAGCTCTGCACAGCTGCTGCTGTTTGGTCACTAATGACATTGTTTCTTAAACAGGTTTTACGGGGGAATTAGGCGTGTCTTTTTGGTAGCCACCAAGTTAAACCTGTGAGCTTAAGTCAGTAACAAGTCTCATGATGAGGTCCCCTGTATTTTCAACTAGTGCTTCTCATTCCAGAATGTGGTTCTTTGCTTTGCTGTTTCTTTAGCAGAGCTGAAGGTTTGTAACCCAACAGAAGTCTTTTACTTCTTGGTTGGTAATTTTTTCTTATTTGGTAAGTTCTGTAGTTTCTGTACCCCAGTTCTGAAAACAATTATTACAATATATATTCTATACATCATAACAAAGAAAATTTCAAATACAGAGGTCTGCACAATGACTGAGCAATCTTATGATGGGTTCCTTTCCCCTTTTTGCCGTGGACCTGCATCCCAATATTTCCAAGCTTTGATGTTTAAAACAAAATTACTAGGTTAAAACAAGCAGACATCAATTAAGCCAGAATAATGAATAGGATGCTCACAATCCATTAAGCATGACATGCTTTGCCCTATGACTCCTGTTTCCTTTTTCTGACTCTTTAAAAAGAAGGCCCTGCACAGTAACTACTTGCTATCTAGTTATCTGTTTCTCCCTCTCCCTGTTTATCTATACATCTGTCATCTGGGTAAATTTACAGAACTAAAGTTATACTGGTTTCCATACCTGCCAGAAACTCTGTTGGTCTTACAGCAGCAGTTTTATTTGATTGGTTAATTTGGCTTTGAAGCAGTAACTGGAAAAACTTTTAATAGTTTTAATTCACCGCACCACATTTGAAAACATTTTTTTTTCATTATCTTTGTTATCCTTCTATTGTTGCTAAGCCCCAAAGCTGTTGAGAACCCTCAAACACTTCAACTCTCTAAGTTAGAACACGACTTATTAGTAAAAAAATTCTCAAATACAAAGCTCCATACGATCTTATTTACTCATTAAATGCCAAAAAGCCATTTTGTGCTCCTTGTTCCCTTTTATAACTATTGACTGAAATGTTGCATCAGTATCAATTACGGGGATTTGAAATGGTGAGAATGGTGGAGAAGCAGAGAATGAGATTTCATGATCACATCAAAGCCATAAATATTGTCATTCTTACTGCTCTAATGTCCCTTAAGCTTTATTTAATGGTTAATTGATTGCTAAAAAATCTTTCAGGTCCATTTAATTTTCAAGAATGTGGCCTTGTTAGTCTGTTGCAAGGGCTTTTTTTTTTTTTTACCAGCAAAGTTATATATTATGTGGCATGAATTATAAAGCAGTTGTCATGGAGATGTTGCTAATGCAGGAGACTATATGCTGTGTACTTTGAAAACTGCGGAGCATATCTGTTTACAAGCCCCTTTTCTGAATGCCTTGCAACTGGTGGTTAGGATATTACCCAGATAGTTTATTGCACTGTGCCTGAGTATTATGGTATTGCAGGGATATATCCAGGTAGCTCTCACTTTACACCTGCCAAGACGTTACACTGGAAATTTTAGTGATACTCAAAGACCGTAATGAGGCAGCGAATTGAAACATACTGAATTGCTCTGAAGCTTATGTCTTATCAAAGAAATGTAGAAATTACACAGAACTGAAACAGGTAATATTAAGAGCTTGAGATCTAGGACTTCTTTTGTTCCTTTGGTATATCAATATTAATTAATTTAGCCAAAAAAAAAAAAAAAGGCATGCAGAAGCAATCTTAATGAACCAGTGCCTGCAATCTGCTGGTTCAAGAATTGCTTACCTCCATAAGATTTTGGTAAGTAGGTTACAGAACTGTTTCCCTCTGTTTGCACAGCTGTGAAATGGGGACATTTATGCCTAATTATCTTTATAAACTGCTTTAGAACTCTCAAGATTGAAAATACCATTTAGATGCTAGAAAGAAACACCTCTATCTCGGAAGTTTTTCCAAAGCTGATATTCATCCATCTTTCTGAAGATGTATATGTATACAGTCATATTCATCTTAAGTAACTTTTATTTTTGAACATCTTATTCCATCCTTAACAGTCAGTTTGACAATGTTTTTGCTTGCACATTACCAAACAGATCAAGCTGGCACCTAGACTTGTTTTGTAAGACAAATGGTTTTGAAGGAAGGTTTGCAGTATTACAGAGCCTCCTAACAGCCAAGTATCATTATCTTTCCATCTTTTGTGGTAGGGCCTGTAGTAGATGCTGGGGATTCTGACAGAGGAAACAAGATACAGCCTTACTGAAAATTGCTAAGTAGGTTTTGCATTAAGCATCAAGTTCGCTATTTCATATTTTCATAAATATGTAGAAAATCATGATGCCTTGCAAAATGAAACTTAAGAGAGCAGTTCATGAAAAAATTATATGCTCCATTTACTCTGGCCTCCTATGTACTTTATTTTTTATTAACTCACTTATCCTTTATATGCAGGAGACCATCTCTCTAATATGTGACCCAGAAGGGTGGACTGCAAAATGGGGAGGGAGTAAGCCAAAATGGGCATTTGCATTTCCAGAACAAAAAAGTACATTCAGAAATTCACCCCACATTAGAAAAGAAATGAACCACACAGAGTTGTGTTGTTGTTTTGAATGGTTTTGAGCCTAGAGAAATGAACAAAACAAAATAAAAAAAAAGAGTGTGTGTGTGTGACAATCCTAATGGCTTTTTGTGGACTACAACATGATTTACACACCCCAAACCACTTCTTTTATTGCAAAAGGGACACTACTTCCCAGGTATTTTTTCTTCCCTCAATTATTCCATGTTTTTCCTTCCTTTTGCTCCTGGGGACAGCTTCCTTTTGGAACTGTACTAGCAGCTAATTATGATCTTATTGTCCTGGTGGAATTTAAAGATCAGAAAAAAACACCTGTTCACGTGTCCCCTGAGCAGCCAGGCTTCGCTTGTCCCACCAGGTCAGGAAGCGTCCTCTCTGGTTTTTTTCTTACAGATAATAACTGATGTCAGGTATGGTTCTGCTGCAGAAAATTTAGTTTGTAATATCCACCTGTTTTGGAAACTATTCAAATTTGTTAATTCTTGTGAAAACAGCGAATACTTCACCCACACTACACTTCTACCTTCTATTAGTCCATGCTAATTACTGTGGATAAGACTGGCTGTTTTTGCCTACTGACCACTAATGAGCCTTATTGTTGGGATTTTCGCACTACTGTCAGTTTGTCTTCTGCGATTTTGTCACTGACTTCAGTGGACCTGGAACTCAACATATTACTACAACTTCTCATGCAAATGTACAGAGAAAGATCTTACTCATCTGCTGATATATTCCACTCTAATATGTGACAGATGTACTAGCAAAGTAACCAAAAGCTAAAAAGTTACATGCAACCATTTTCCCTCATTTTGCTTGTAAGTTTGCTACTTTTGAAGAGAAAAGCTAAGGAAGGAACTTGAAGATAAAAATACAATTAAACATTCAACAAGATGGTGCTAATCACAGTATTTTCACTGGCAAAAAAACCAGATTAAGTTAGAGATGGACCGAGCAGGAAAGGGAGTGCAATAAAAATTAATAAAATGCTGTCAATTTACCATTAAGGTCGACGAAGTAAAAGTCAAGAAATACTGTGAGAACGAAAATATTTTTTAATCTCTAATTTTTTATACTACAAAATGATACTTGGAAGTCATTGGTGATCTTTCTGTACTTTAATACTTACAGCACCCAAAAATAATCATCACAGAAAACCATGATGTCATATTACCCACATTTAGTTGCAGTCTTCAGGGTACGATTACATTTCTATATTGAAATGAGCTGGGTTTTAAGAGTAGAGGGCAGGTCTGGATGTTAAAACACCTGAGTTCTCTAATCCTAATTATGAGACATCAATTATTTCAATGATTTTAAATAAAGTTTAATGTCCCTGGTTCAGGCTTGCTGTTCGCTGCTTTCAGAAGATGTTGAAGACTCCACATGCCAAAATAAATAAGAAGAATCCTTCTCCCCTCCCTGCCTGCTCCTAATGAAAGCCAACAGATAATGGCTCAGAATTGTCAGGAAGCTGAGTAGCAACTTCATGTGCTCTGGAGTATTTACAGATTCTCAAACTGAAAGCTTGTCCCAGAATGGCAAAGTATATTCTTATCACAGAATATTAAACTTCAGTTTAATGTTCCAGTGCAATCTTCATATTCACCCTGTTAAAACATGGCTACAATTCCATTGCACAGCTAGAATGGAAATTTTGTTCTGTAGGTGTGAGAGCAAGAACTGGATGAAATCAGAAAAAGACACAGGAAACAGCGTGGCCTGATGAACCCTGATAATTACTACAGTTTTGTGCATTGGACTGGCGCAGACTCTTAATAGCAGAGCAAGAATGACACCAATTTTCATAAATTTCATTACATTAGTAGTGCCTCATGCAGATTAGGATGTGACACTCTGGAAATAACAGTTAGGAACTAAGTCAATTTTTAGCAAAGCTAAACACCAAGGGCAGGTCCTAGTCCTTTATCCTGTAAGGCATCATTGGTTCCCCCTGTGTCACTTCGAAAGTGTATGTACAGAACTGGAAAGACATTAAAGTCATTCCTACCACGTGACAGTGAGAGTGAATCATGATAGTTGTTCCTATTGTGGAGCGGAAAATGGCAACGTGTGAATCTGTAGAGACATTAAAGTAATCATTAATCCTTTTCTACTTGTCAATCAAAAATGTTGTACTCTTGGGGTAAGAATATGTTTGGCTGAGAAGAAGCTTTTAGTAAAATAGATTTGGCAGATGCATATTTGCAGATGCTCATGAAAGATGAATCATGACATTTCCTGACAACAAACACACCAAAATGTCTGTTTTGCTCCTCTGTTTCCCTTTGGATATTGTGTCAACTATATATATACTGTATATGTATGTGTTTGTGTATAAATCAATCAAGCACTAATGAAGAAAATTCTCTGCTGTCTACATCAGAACACAACACTACCATAACAATGTCCTGGTCACAAGAAAAACAATGAAGAACATCTGAAATAACTGCATAGGTTCTTCTGAAAGGCTGTGAATTGTGACCATCACGATGGCATAGACAAATTCTTTATCTACAATCGTTATAGTCTCATACAAGACTTTAATTTTTATCACTAAACCTCATCAAGGAAGTTTAATTAGCTAAGAACAGTTTATCTGAGATCAGTAAACACCTCCAGTGCAGAATACATTAAAGGAAATGGTGATTTTATCCTACATTTGAGTAAAGAATAGGAAATGATTGGCAAAACAAATAAATAAATAAACACAGAGATAGATAAACAAATAAATAAAATTGAAATTGTCTCACAGTTCAGTATTGCTTAACATTCCAATTTTATGTTATTTAATTATTAAGAGATTTGTATGAAAATCAAATCAAGCCAGCAAAAGGAAAATGAAGCTAATAAAAAATAAGAGTAAGAACACAGGCGAAGGCTAATGAAGATGTCAGATCAGTTTGAGCTGATGCTCAGAACCACATCAGATGCCATGTAAAATGCACCTAATCTCAGAGCAGCCTTTGGCTAGCTGAAGTTAAATATTCAACATCTACTAGTTTTTATCTGTGAAAAAAGCTACAACATGAAATTCATGTTGACAACTCTACAAAATCCCAAGAAAAACATTACTAAGGAACTCAACTCATAGATTGATTCAAGTTCATTCATTCCTTTGTCATTTTTAGTTTTGGGGCTTTTTTTAGGGTATTTTTTGTTTTGGGGTTTTTCTTCTTACCTTTAAATTAATTGCTTTTGTAAGGATGAAGAATACAGCAAGTTCATAAAAACTTATTATTGTAATATTTGCATTAAAATTCTAGCATGCCTTTGAAGTAGAATGCTGCTACATGTACTGTACATGTGTGACCTCCCAGGTGATATCTACTAGGGATCCATCTAGTCTGACCTGTTGCAGATCCAGAGCATCAAATCATTATCAGTGAGAATCACATGGGCCCTCAAAATACAGAGGCTACTAATGTAACCACTGTACAAAAAAATTTTTCATCAAAGGCTTTGTTCATTCTCAGGGATTTTTCCCTAAAACTAAACTTAGAAGTATCAATTATCTCTTTAAAATGGATTTAAGACCATATAACAGCCATGTATCACAGAAAATTTTTACTCACATTAATTCTGCTTGAGCACAAGAGTTATGTTTGAGCAAACAGTGTCTGCCAGACAGTATCCAGCCTTGACATGAAGAAATTCACAAAGGCTTCTGACTTTCTGACTTCTTCACAGTTTTCCTGACTGTACGTTCCAGTAGTCTTTTATGAAGACATTTTGCCTCACTTTTACTCTGAAATGTTCATCTGCATTTTCCAGAGGAAACTGCCACTACATTCGCTATCTCCCCAACTAGGGGGAAAGATTAGGAACAACTGCTACAATGGGAAGTACACACCATCCTGCAATAATGATAAACCCTTGGTTTGCGGATGGAAGGTATTTCACCAGGAGGGCTTTAAACAGACTGTGTTTGCTCACCATCACTCACTGTTTTTGTATTCAGAGAGTCAGGGCAATCATTGCTTTTTGCAGATGTAATCAAGCTGCAGTGCAGGATTCTGTTTCTGGCTAAGGATGTTTATTTGTTATTAAGTATAATATATTGAAAGTCATAGCAATGCTGATGGGTCAGCATAGATGCCTTCCATCATGAGTTACTGAGATGCATTTCTTCAAAAAAACCTCCTAGATGAAATGTTTTCAGCTAGCTGAGGTTAATAAAGATAGCTCCTTCATCATCTCAAGGAATGGAGCCAATAACGAGTAACAGAAATAATATCATAAATCATTTCTTATAAAGCAGGATTGACTATTATTTGCTAAAATGCCTTTCATGGTGAATTTGCATACTCTTAGTTGTTGAATGACAATAAGAAAGCAAAGAGGAAAGGTCACAGGGGACACAAGAAGGTAAAATACTGTAGGTACTACTGTATTTGATAGCTGGGATTGATTTACAGAATAAACTACCAAACAATCCTGCCTACAAGTTCAAGGAATATGGGAGTCTATTTTTACAAGGAAACAATCTAAATTCCTGGCATTTTGAACAGTTAGCTGCTCAGAAAGACCTGGATACTCCTAAAATGAAACAGCATATATATATATATATCTGCGTGTGTGTGTATATATGCTATATTGCTGCCAATCTCTTACCATAATTTTTGTATTAATCTGTAGGGGCAGGTTTTGCTCACAAGATGGCAGTGTTGATTATTACACACTGCTTCACTGCACCTTCCTCTAGTAAAAGGTCTCTGGGCTGCTACCCGGGAAAAACCACACAGGGTGGAACTCCCTAGAGAGCTGCATCTCCACACCTGCTTATCCAAAAAAAGCAGACCATCTGACCCATCACACTGCATATTTGCTACCATAAACCCTCAGGATTAAATATACAACAATTGTCTAAATCTCTGAACATCCTAATATCCAAACAATTTGGATTCTTGTTTTTATTCACTTTAATGTCAATAGAAAGCATTTTTTTCCATCCTTACAGATGGCTTTTCCCCTGTAGAGAGCAGGGATGGTCTCTAAACTGGTAGGATTCCAAGTTTCCAACCTCTGTTACATTTTCTTTAGCAGCCAAAGGTTCCACATGATTAACGCAAATGATTAACAAAGGCTATTTGCAATGCAGATATGCTCAAGTAGTTTTGGAGACCCTGTACTGAGTAACATTCAAGCCTTATAGGACTCTCTTTCTGGACCCAAGAGATTGCATCCTATCAAATACACTCACAACACAAAAGAACTGAGGCATTTTCTGTTCAAACTCAGCAGCGCTTCTTTGCCAACCAGGGGCACTCATAAAAATCAGACAGGCTCAGAGGGCATTTATCCAGCTCTTCTTCAGAGGCTGAAAAGCAAGAGGCTTATCATTGCTACTGAACATTATGGTATGTTTTGGAGAATTGGTTAAAATGCGAGAAAGCAAAAGGGCCTGGAATTCACTAACGTTTATGCAAGTCTAGAACAAGAGACAAGGATTTTTAATGAAGACTGACAGCTAAGGGAGATTTGCATCAGTACATGAGAAAATAAAACTTTCTGAGAAGAGGAATTACACATTTTTTTACTAGTGAGCCTAAGTCAACTGCAAAGACATAGCAGAATGAACAACCATGCCAGAAACAGGCAAACATACAAACTAAAGTTGCCAAAATAAGTTAATGGAGCTTCTTGCTCCAGGTGTTGTTCTGACCAACTACCATCATGAAGGCATCGAGAAACACCCAATATAAACTGAAGCAAACCTGACAGATTCCCATTATGTAAAAAATGAACCACAGGAACAATGTTTCTTCCAAAACAAGAGCATTAAAGAATCTTTTATTTACCTGCTGTAAAAATGAAAAATGCTTACCTACGCATTCCCCCTGATCTGTCTCCAATAATGAAAGTGATTTTTAAGTAAATTAAATTTGCATTGTTTACTCTTGAGCACTGCCTGCAAGACGAGGCTTTTCTTAAAGAGCTGCTGTGCATCCAATGAGACAACATTTGCTTTGGACACTGTAACAAAAACATTTAACATTATAATGATGGCAAGACTTCCACTTCAATCCCAACAGCAACAAAATTCAAAGTCCTGGCTGAGAGCGCCCCTGTAATGGAACCAATTCTGCTTACGCACTGACTGCACCTAGAGCTTAGATCACTCATGTTTGGTGTCACTTGTAATCTAACACAACTTATTAAAATTAGAGTTATGGTCCTAAACTTTCAATTTCCTGCCTTGCACGGGTAGTTAAATATTTACTGCTAACTTTAGAAAAGGGTATCTATTAAATTAATTTGTCACCTACGTGATTCGTATTTTGGAGACATGCTAGATTTTTGAAGGGCAGGCGAGTTATTTGAATGCTAAATCTTCTGTTTTCCTTCCACCTTTTCAGTCATCGAGGCTGCCAGAGCATCTGCTATGCCCTTCCTCTCTCACTGGAGAATGTCACTGGATTCTGACCCTGCTTTCCTTTCCTTTGTCAGACCTTTTACATCATCTGCATTGGTATCTCTTGCCAAAACCACAAAATTGACTGGTGCCTTAGAAACATATTTTTCTACTCCAGACCAATTTCATCTGGCAAAATGAAAATATCAGGTGATAAACATTCTGGGATAAGAAGGACCTTTTGTGTGTGTGTGTGTGATTATGCACTGCATGAGTTCTGGCTCCTTGCATAATTAATAATGTTAAGTGATGCTAATAAATGCCACCATAACAGAACATGATTTTGGTGTTCTAGGAGGCTGGAATATTAAAGCCTCTCTTTAAGAACTTGCTAACGTCTCGTTTGACTGTTCCTTTCCCAATTGCCCGTTGATTGTCCATTTCCTTCATCGATGGGGAGTCGGAATTTAGTCTCTACAATGGCAATCTGAAGAGTGCACTGGTGGGGAGAAACTTGCCCTTGGCTGCTGCCTACATGACTCACTTCAACTGATATTTCAGATGCCCCAGATTATGACCTACTTTACTGTGTATTACTCAGAGAGAATGAGTAAGACATTTCTGAGGCTGATACAAAACCAGTATTTTCTGTGGTAGCAAGGAAGAAATGCTTTCTTAAACATTAGATCAATTTTAGAATTCTTGTATCAATGATCAAAATTCCCTGGGGTCACTGTGCAAAGTCTACCGAAGAACGGAATTGATTTTCATAGGCTACAAATCAGATCTATGGTCTTTAACTGAAACGCAGGGTGCATGTTTCCATACATAAGGGAAGATCTAACTGATGAAAGACCAAATAGGCCTCCATAAATAGATTTACTGTTTGGCAAAATTACAGGATTTGTAGGTAATTCGTTCAGTACTGGCACCAGAAGTACTGTTTTCAGCCTATTCTGCAAACCTTGTGTGGAACAGGCCTTAGAGTCAGACAATCATTTAAGCATGTCCCTAAGTGCTTTGCTGATATAATATCATAGATCCACTGAAGTCTCTGGAAGTCCTTCCCTGACTTTTATGGGCTTTTCATAACGTCTTCTGTGATTCAGTTTTCCAGGTATAAAATGCGAATATGAATAACAGCTCTTTCCTCCTATTATTTGTCAGGTCTATTTAGAACAGAAACTCTTTAGGGCAGATCTGTCTTTTATATGCAGGTTCCCCAGCTCCAGAGGGGAATTAACTATTACCACAATATTATGCTCTAGGTCAAACCAGTCTTAATCTATGGCAATGCAAAGTCCCATCTGGCTAACTCACCAAACTGGTTCCTCTTCTCACTCTAAATCTTAATAAGAATAACTGGGAAACAGTGAAATGCAAAACCAGCTGTGTTTTTCTACTGCTACTGGAACTTCTCTGGCTCTATGTACATGTGTGGGTTTATACACCCATGTAGATTAAACTTGCCACTTAATAAGCAAATATTTAAAGAGCTGTGGCTCCGATTTCAAAAAAAGTTTCGAAAAATTAAGTGAATACTTCAGTGTGTGGTTAGACTTAAATCAGTGCGAAGCTATCAGCTCTTCCAGGACCTGTATGGCAACTTTGTGGACTGAACGCTCTTCATATAGGTCTTAACCACTGCATTAATCTTAGAAGAAATCTGAAAGAGCTTAAAGAAATTACTTCTTATTCCATTTAACATTGTAATATACCTGTGTTGGCCTCCTTTTAACCATATACTGTAATATAATATGAACATCCATATGGAGAAATTCATAAAACATCAGCATTTTGATCTGTAATGCTCTTGGATTAAAAAAAAAATAATAATTAAAAAATTTAACAAAAAAAATTCTACAGGAAAGAAATCACATGTTCAGTTACCTGTTTAATCTGCAAATGAAAGACTGAGATAAGACACTGAAGAAGGAAAACACAAAATAAGAATGTTTGCCATGCAAATGAGCTTCCTCAATACAGAGGATCCTTATCTGGACCACTAAAAAGATTCCATGTGGGTGGATTTTTCTGCTGTGAGGAATCAAGTTTTCTTTTACAGTCAGCATCATATAAAGCCATTAGTGTCTTTTGGATTGTTTATCAATAAGTGTAAAATTAAAATTACATATAAAATCTAAGGATTCAACTTATTTTAATTATGTTAAGATTTAAAATATCAAATTAAAAAAAAAAATTGTATACAGGCTACCTCATCAACCCAAATGATAGCTAGACTTCAAAATATGTATGTTTCCTTTTTTTGTGTGTTAATTAAATGGCCTTTCCCAACCTGTATTTTATATCTATTATTTTAAATTTTGACTGATGGTAGGAAAAAAGTGTTCTCATTGGATAATAAAAATTCTAATGAGTTAGAATAATCAATCAAAGAAGGATGACCACTCTGAATAGAAATTGAGAATTCCCTATTATAACTCACTACCAAATACTTCCACCTAAAAATTGGATGTAGCTTTATCCTAGAGGTTTGTATTAATGCCTTCAACAACCTCAGAAAGTGACATTGGCACTTCTGCTAAAATATCTAGTATATTTAAGAGCTTATTTAATTCGGTTGTAAAATTCTGCCCTGGGCCAATTCAAGAAGCGTGAGTGACTTCACAACGATTACAAGGTGTCAATGTAATTACTTACATCTTCAACAGGTTCGCAAAATTTCAGCACCACTCTTTTCAAGACTGGCTTGTTGACAGGGAAATTTACCCTCCAAATTGCAAGAAGCAAGAGTATTGTCTAAACCCCACAGAAATTATAGAAAGACTTGCAATGATTGTAATGAGATTTTCAGCAGACAGAAAACATAGTATCTTGGATATAGAATATGTTCCAGAAAACATTCATGTAGCATACCACACCTTTCTTATAGTCATTTTAGAAGAGGATTTTCAGAGCATGGATACATAAAAATGGCTGGTTAGTTACGCAATAAGAATTAGCGCAAGTTTAAGATGAAAACCAGAAGTCTGGGGCTATACTATTGCTATTACTATTACTGCTGTGCTACTGCTGTTAAGGCATGAGGTGTTATCTAGATGTTCAGTGCTGTTCCAGTAACTATCTGGTGATGTGGAACATCCTCCAGTGTGACTGGAGCCATCTGTCTCATATCCTTTCTTACTCATTATCACTGTAAAAAGTACTCTTCAGTAATGTACTCTTTAAAAATTACACCATTAAACAGACACACCTTCATACACAAACACATATATACAGGAATGATGCATTATAAAGAAAAAATCCAAAATCTTATAAAGAATCTTATAAAGAAAGAATCCAAAAGAGTATAAATCTTAATAGGGCAGGGTTTTTTGCACTCCTGTTTGGCATTTGCAATAGATGTCTTAGAGTAATTACTAATTTTGTTTTCCTATATATAGATACTTTAATACCTACAAATGAGACAACAAAGAAAGTCAATTTGACATTTAATGTTCCGCACAAAAATCACAGACACTCTGCCAAGGAATTAATTAAAATTACAGTCACATAATAATGACACCAACAATAAATACTCATATACAGGTAATAAATTAACTCATTAATTCAGCCAGTACACAGTTGTAAATAACTATATGAAAATAACAAACATTTTACATTAGTGCTTTAAATGTTAGCTCTGGTTTTAATACTGAATTTCCTTCCTTGGTTGTTCAAAATAATTACGATTTAATGGAATGTTAAAATTTAAATTTATTAAAGGATCAAGAATAAATTGGTTGGAAACTTCCCAAAAACACTTCAAAAAGATTTACAGACTTTTTCAAGTTCTGCTTTACTCATGAACCTAAAAATCGCAGAATAAAAGCACTGGATGTGTGTGTTTACATATATATGTGTGTGTGTACATGTGTGTGTATGTATATATATTATATAAACACATAAATACATGACTACACACACAAAATATGTATACATATACATATATATATATATTTACAGACTCAAACATCTTTTTTTTCCAAATACGTTTAATGGAGGGATGCAAGATCATTCCTTTAAAACATTTTTAGGAAAAAATAAGATACATCTATGAACTGCTTTCATTCTGATTATCAGAAATTCTCCAGCTTTTAGCTGTTAAATTGCAGTACTGTGTCCTGTATAGGCAAAACTCCCTTCACAAGGAAGCAGTGGATCACTAATACTACATTGCCACAGGGAGGACAACCGAAGAGGGTCTGATGTCCTTGTGGGATGCTGTGTGTGTCTGTCAGAAAGAAACGCCATCAATCCATTGTTACAAGGAGCAAGTCGGAAAGGCCAGGCACATCTACCCATTATCCAGTGGCATGTATAAATACCTTATTTTGACTCCCTTACAGCTGTTTCTGAGATGTAATTTGGAAAAACAGAAACATTATTCTCACTTCGGAACCTTGGCCACATATGCACTAGCGGCTGCAGGTAACCTGCTGCTAAATCTGGTGACAAGACATATTGCTGATACAGGAGTATCACCCACAAGTCCATACAACACCTGGACAGTTTATTAACTGAATATTTTAATCCTCTAGGGTTTTCTATAAAAGGAATATTATAAACACTGAATTACTGTCAAGTGTGGTTTTACTCCCATCACACTTATTTACTGCAAATGATTTCCTGGATATGTAAAATAGTACCTCAAATTAAATAGAGTATCACTAAACTGTATAAGGGAGATGTAGATTGTCCTGTATTTTCACTGTAGAGAATACATTTCTTTAAACAACTTGCTCTATTTTATGCTTAATGTTAAAACCAGGCCTTTTAAAGCAATGCTTTTGAGCATCTTCAAAATGCAGTGTATAGTCCAGTTTCTTCACCAATGTTTTTTTTCCTACCTCATAGTGGAAGTGTGCTCCTTTTTAGCAGGACTGAAAGATTCCCCATTTAAACCATAACCAACATTTTTCAGTTATAAATCCATAAATTGTCCCGGCTATGCTTTTCCTATAATAAAATATATTTTAAACAAGTTATCTACCTCAAGCTGAAAAAATATGAACTAGTCTATTGTAATTTTTATTATAAATAGAGAAATCAGGTTGGTACTTACCCGTTTGGTAGAACAGGTTCATTGCAAGAATAGTAAAATGTACAAAAAGTAATGCCGTACCATTCTTCCCCTGAGCCTTGTTCTGAAAAAACCTTCAACTGTATGGTCACAAAATATCCTAAAGGCTTTCAAAGACAAATAAAAATTAGGTTCTGCTTAAAATTGTGGTTTCTTTATAAAATAGAAATATAGCGCACTAACAATATTATTATCTTTTTAATACCAAGATTATAATTTCATTGCCATGAATGAAAAGACCACACAAAATATATCCTGTGTCCAACAATGGCCACGTTCTCTACAGAAAAGTGCAAAGATCTCAAAGGTATTAATTACGGAGGAATTGGCATAGAGCATCTGCTTTTCTTCAGCACCTCAGTCAGTAGCTGCTTGATCAGCTCAAACATAAAGTACATTCCTTTACTACAATTGTTTTTCCATCTAATAGGCCACTGTATCATGCAGGCATCCAATACTATATGTGTGTGCAATAGAATCAGAAATTATGGTTACAGGCATGATTTTTTTGCCATTTGCCTCAAAAAATATTCTAAAACTAATGTATTTCCAGAAAAAAAACCACACACAAACTCTATCAGAGAGAATAAAGAACAATCTTCAAGCTATTGGACTAATTTTCTGTAGGTCAATAAGACTAAAACGATTTGTATAAGTTGAGGAATTTGCCAGTAAGTTCTCTTTAAGTGCTGTCCTGATGGAGATAATATAAGGGGAAATTTAAGAATGTAGATGTCTTGTTTCCTTAGCAAGGGAAGGGAACCAGCAAGCCAAGACAGGCTAATAGGCTTTCTCGTAATTTGCTATTTCAGGTGAAGGGAACCAATGAGCTGGGCTAGGCCTTAACATAATATTGTACCACAGCAGCAGAAAGGGGATCATTAAAGCCAAGATGGGCCATGGTTTAGTTTTAGCTAATCCTGCAAAAATACATTTGGCATTTCTTGTGGTGAGACAAGAACTAACCAAATCGCTGATTTAGCGTAAGGCCTGAGAATATCTATAAACCGCGACAGAACTGCTGAACTAACAAATGGCTGATTTAACACAATAAATAGCACATAGGAAAAATAATGCAGTAACAGCATAGTTAAGACGGCTGCAGAATGAGGGGAAAAGGAACTATTTGAAAGGAACATTGCCTTTGGAATATGGTATTCAAAATTCAATACAGAATATTGAAAAGGGAAAATAGGAGAGCTGGTTTCAGGAACCCAGTTTCCCAGAGAAACTTCCGTACTGGGAAACTGACTCAGCAGAAACAATGAACTCTCACTCTGGAAAATTGAGGAAATAAAAAACAGAAGGCCATAGCTTATGGACTCTTGAGGGGATAAGAGGCAACTCAGGAAACTGGGATCAGCAGAAGCAGATCGGTATTAAAAAACCCCCAGCTGCTAAGAATCAGCTGCTATGGAAGCAAATGCCTTATCCAGGAAACCTTGGGGTGGAAGGTGGGAAGCTGCTGGGAGCGAGGACTCTAAGGACCAACAGGGGGTTGAGAGAGCTCGAGGATTTGGGAATGCTTGTCATAACCATGACACTGTAACTTTGATATTTCTGTGGCTGTATGCCGAGCAGTTTGCTATAGATGTCCATTACCGTTATCGTCATTAGACTTACCTCATAAGACTATTAGAGCCATTTGCCATTCTCGTAATTACCTCAGTATCCTAATCATCTATTGTTATTGATTACTTATGGCTATCCATCTCACAGTTAAATATTGCTAAATCATAGTTGCATATCGTACTGCCATGCTTGAATTTATACAAGCTATTAATCAATGTAAGTTTTTAAAAGCTGTCCTGTATACTTGATGTAGTCGCAGTCCCTTTATTCACTTCATGATATGTTGTCCACTCTCCATTTAGAGATCAAATCAGGCAAAATAATTTGCCTGATATGGAAATTATCCCGCTCTTTAGAAAAAGGATAAATTCCTAGCTAAATATGTTGTGATCAAAATTAGAACTAATGTAGGAGACAGATACAGAAATACTAAGGGAGAGTGTAATATAAGAATTGGAAGAGTCACTACATATTTCTGAAAATTCTGGTCCCACTGATCACTGAATGAGTTAAGATTTCAGCCAACATGAGTTGAACTGTGTAAAACACAAGTCACATCTCTTTTAACATTAGTCTATAGGACTGGTGGAGGACAGACTTGAATAAAGATAGCGTACAAGAGGAAAACGGTGTATATTGAGGAGACTTGGAGGAGCAGGGGAAGGGTAAGGTTGCTTTTTCCACAGGGAGCAGTGACAGGAAGAAACACGCCAAAATACACTATATTGAGACGTAGGCTAGTAGATATATAGATCAGATCGGTCAGAAATAGAAATATATATATATTATTATATTGGTTTGATTGCTGGCTTTTAGAGAGAGACTATAACAAACTCTGCATCTAAGAGTAGCAAATTAGATTTCACCATGTTTTTGGAAGACTGACCTTCTCTTTTTCCTGCTAAGATGGCGAGTCCCCCGTCCACCCTTCCTTCTTCAGAAAACAGTGGCTTTGGTCATGTAAAAGAAAAGCAATAATTGTTAAGTGCCTTATAAAATTCAATATGTCAGCAGCTGTACTGGGTGTTGGTGGTGAGGCACTGCAGGGGTGTCTGTGAGTAGAGGGGGCTGCCTGGCGCCAGACGCGGCTGGTTCCGGCTGGTTCCAGCTGGTTCCAGCCGGTTCCAACCGGTTCTGCAACTGCCCCACCACATGCTGAAGCCCGCCAGAAAATGGCGGTGGCACCTCTGTGAAAACGCTGCCCAGCAGTGAGGGGAAAAGTGCGAGAGAGAGCCCTGTGAGCAGCCAGGGTGGAGAGGGAGGAGGTGCTGGGGGCACCAGAGGAAGTTGTCGCCCTGAGGAGAGCCCGTTGGAGCAGGTATAGCTGCCACAGCCCTTGGAGGCCCAGGGGAAACGCGTGAGGAGGGAAGAGGAGCTGTTACAAACTGACTGCAGCCGCCATACCCCATCCCCCTGTCGTGAGGGGAGTTTAGGAGAGGGCAGTGAAGTTGAGCCTGGAAAAAATGTGTGAGAGGAAGGTGTACTGTGTCTCGCTATCCAACTCTATTTTAATTGGTAATATATTTCCCAAGTTGAATCTGGTTTGCCTTTGACAAAAAAATTATCATATGCTTGTGTTATTTCACCAGCCAGTCCTGAAAACTGGCCTTGAAGCTGGTCACTTAGGGCCAAATTCTCTCAGTAAGCAGTACAGTAGGCATCATAATTGGCAAGCCATTCCCACAGCCATGGTGTCAGAAGGCATCAGCTGAAGCTTCCAGGAAACTAACATTTTTTTAGTCCGTTAACTAAATTAGTCTCCTCCCTGAATACTACTGGTGAGAGACCACAGGCGAGGCATGACGTACCCTATTCTGATCAACTGTAGAAGCACCATCATTAAGGGCCACTGGAATCCGTCCATTGATGCCCTCCCTGCAGAGTACCAAGTGAGAAGTTGAAGTTCATTAAAACCAGGGCTTTGACTAGCTTGGCTGGAAATTACAATGCTGGTTTTATTACATAATGTGTTCCTCTGATGTATATTTTACTTATCATAGATTATGAATTAATAGAGGCATGATTTTAGATAAAGGAGTGGAAGGTAAATGTCAGCAGATGATAATATTCTCTGTACCAACATAACTTCTCATGTTGACTCTGTAGAACCTTCCCTTGAGGCTAAATCTGGCAGGCTGTGATTTATGAAGCAGTTTAAGGTGTATATTTGATAACCAACTATCCTAATTAGTTCAGTCATTATCAGTCTTCTTTATGATTTTGGTTTCATTCCAATATCTATTGATGTCTATGTCAAGGCTCTGTTATTATCAAGGGAAAGTAGGTCATATTTCAGCCTAATTGGCTTTCAATAGCTGTCATTGGATCATCTTAAAAGGTTCTCAGTTCTAGAAAGACCTAGGACACTGACTTTTTGGGGGTTTTTTTTGGGGGGTTTGGTTTTTTTCCTTTTTTTCCTCCAGACAGCCCCAAGTGATCAAAATTTGGCACATCTAACAAGCTTTTTGGCCATCTGACTATTTATCATGGCACACAGACTTGAAGATTGGAGTAGGATAGGCTTGAATTCAAGTTAGTAATGGTTCCTCAATCTGACAATTTTATTCTAGTTTCTGTAAATAAATATAATTAATTTTATATTCTAGGTTTTTTTTATATATAATTTATTATCCCTGTTAGGCTTCTTTGTGTCTTTACTGCTTTTTAAAAAAATCTGTATATTTTCATGTCTCTCATTTTTATATTAACAATTTATTCTCTCACCAGATGCAAAACATTTGATGTTGCTAAGCTCACACACAGCCATTGTTATTGTTATCAGTATTAGTAATGGAATCATTATCATTCTCATCACTAAAAGCTAGCTCATTATCTGATAAGTCAAAATTTCCTCCCAAAGATTTTGAGGTATTTGATTTTCCTCATTTGTATTCTCAGAAGTCATTTCTTCTTCACTTGCTGGAGATGAAAATGCACCTTCCATAAGTAAACTGCCATTCTGCTCATTATGCAGCTTTGATTATTAATTTTTCTTTTTTCCTTTGCAGCACATGAATGATTGCATTTTTAACTGGTTTGTGGCTCTTGAGGGATTTCCTTTGAAAAACAGCTACTAGGGGTTAAGTTGTGATTATGTGGGCTTGAGACAACTACTGCCCCAACTACTAAAATCCATGGGAGCTGTGAAGACTGACACAGTTGAACCACAGCATCAACCGGTGGGTGGGTTCTTGGGGAATAAACTTTGGGAAGAAACTGGAATAGTGATATGGGTGACAAGCTGACCTTTCCCCAGGGCAAAAGATTAAAGAATGTTTTCCTTCTTTTTCACCCCAGTTTCCCACCCATATTGACTCAGCTGCAACCTAGTCTAAGTGAGTTACAACAGCTCAGACAAGCTTTTCATTGTTTGCTTTCACTTTGCAAATGGGTGGCTATTTCTTCTTCTGTTAAGTCCCAGTTCTGCAAATTTATATGCTAAATTTTTTCCCTCTGTAGACTGGCAACTCTGGGGCTGCTCTTGAGCATCGTCTTGATCACCTTGATCAACTTTCTAGCATAGAATATTGACTGTCTTCATATCTATCTGCAAGATGAGGTGGTAGTCTATTCAGCTTTCTTGCATCAGGTTTTCAGTCCCTCTGATTTTTCCTTGGCACTACACAGAGGGTGAGATTTTCTTTTCAGAGCCACTTGTTTGATATGGGAAGCCTTTTCTGATCTTTCATGTGCATGGTTCTCGTCTTACAAAATTCTATTTCATTGTGTAACTGGGGTGAGGAACAGAGTTCTACAATGAGAAGTGCCAACACGTTGAGTGTGCAGGATATTTGGAAAGAAAATGTAGTAAGTTTGGGGCAGAGGGAGAGTTTTTCTAGTTTTGTTCTGCTTTTCTCTCACAAAGAAAAATTTCTGATGATGTGGTACAGAAAACTACCTGATGTGTGAGCTGTAAGTGGCCTTTTAAAATTCAATTAACTTTATTTAATGGGATTCGTGCGTTTGTAATATCAAGGAGTCGCATTACTGAAAATTAGTTTCAGTAATGTTCTTCTAATATTACTGCACAGCTATTTGTTGCTAAATGGAAAGAAAGCTAATTACTGGACTTCGTTTCTCACACAGCTGATACTGCTTTACCCATCTTCCCTCATATGACATGAGATTATGCATGCATGGTACTAAATCGTATTTTAAATCTGAGATATCTGACCCCTTTAGAAAACTGAGAGTTTTTATTTGTTTAGCCAGGTGCATTCACAGCCTGAAAGAATTGAGATTCTTGACTTCCATTTATTTCTCAGACTCTAAGTTCTCAACTTTAACACAAATTATGCCTAGATAAAGGCCTTTGCCTGTGCCATCCTGGCATCAGCCAACTAAACAGGCCACGCGATGAGGCAGATCTCTCCAACAGCTTTACATGTGGAACTAACCATTTTTTCACTATGTGCTGAGCAAAAATATTTGTCATGGGATGCAACTACCATTATAAAATCAACATTGACTTGACAACATCCAATATAGCTGAAAGAGCACCATACCCCATCCACGTTTAACTGTAATTTTAGAGAAAATCTTCCTTGTTTTGACGTTTTCCCAAAAAACCTACAGAAAAGAGACTGGTAGACTGACCTAAAGGACACCATCCACAGAAGCAGAATGTCGGTGGCTTCCCCTGCGATCTATCGGGCACCTGCTACCCAGAGTGTTGGTCGTTTTGCCTGAGAGCTAACAGTCTAACAGAGAACACAGTTTGTTATAGACCGCAAGCCAATTCTTCACTGGAACTTGGTAATGACTAACTGACCCCTAGTCAGCTGACGATGGGGGAATTAACTAAAACAATTAATATTCCTCTTTATTTTATCTGAGCTAGACCAAAATACATTGCCAGTGTTTCTGCTCATATTGTGATCGTGGAATGAAAAAAGTTCTTACCTGCATACACTCACAGAATGGATTAAGAAATACAAAAATGCATTATTTGTTCTTAACTGCATCCCCTATAGATGATGGAAGAATTCTTTGAAGTACTGAATTGAAAGACCTTTAAGACTGATATCTTTCCAATAAAAAAACTGTTTCTTAATACTTTTCAATAAAGAAGCAATGTTAGAAAATGGCAACCATTCTTCTTCCCCTGCGTGGGGGGCGCAACCATTCTTCTTCCCCCAGTGGCAATCTGGCTCTCATAGGAGACATTTACAAGGATTTTAGTTGTCTGTTACTCTTTTTTGCTGGTGCAATGTGAAAGATTTTTGAGCTAGATATTTAAGTTAGGTATTGTATGACACAATTCTTAAAAAAAAACCAGATGGAGGTTTTGTTAATTTTACTGAACTTACCACAGGAAACACTAAAAGCAAACTTAAGAACTCTGAAGTAGACACAGTAGACTTTGCTCTATTTTATTGGGTAAAGGCACATAGTGAATATAAGTCTATTACTATTTTTGAGAAATGTTGAAAAATATTATACCTTAATGAAGAAAGATCATAAATTATACAGAAAAGGTTTTCCTGATTATTTGTAGTGAGTGAGACGATCACACATAGACTTTTGGGTTAAATGCATATGAAAACATATAGTCAACTGAAAATAAATGTAAAAAGTAAGAATTTATGTTATGCAAAACAGTAAACAAATTTTAAGAGTTAATATTTTTACCTTCAGGACAGAGGTACCGGAATACAAGCATGGCACAGGAACCTCGGCACAGCAAAACATAGTATTTTCCCTATGGAAGAACCACAGCAACAAAAATTGTGAGTATTTCCTCATTTGAATATGATCATAAGTAATTTTGGGGCACCACTGTTCGCTTTGTTTATTTTGTTGGGCTCCTCCACATGCCACCTTGTCAGGCAGTGGCACTGGCAACCTGTAGTTCTCCCAGTTTGACACCCACTTAAGATGGGCGCCTGTGGTGGCACTCGTGCCATGCTGCCCTCGATGGGTGCTCTGCCTTTGATGGCAGGATGCAGCAGGCACCTTCTCTACGTTGCACAGACCACCCTGTGCCATGCAGAAAAAACACTGTTTTCTAGTGAATACAACGGCGGACTGTAGATCCCGGAGGTTTTTTCTGAGTTCTCATGAATGGATCTTGGCATTGCATTTATGCTTAATTTCCCCATACATATAATGGAAGAATAACACTGCATATGATAAAGCACTTACCCAACCTGAAAGCCAGAACAGATCTTTGTAGCCTTCCAGCTGCTCCAGATCTTGTCCCTCTGTGCTTTTCCTGCTCTTCTTTGACATAATGCTGCACAAGTTTCAGACTTTCAAGTATCATTTATAGATTCAAACACTTTTAGTTTTTAAGTAGCTTTTCTGTCCTTCATTTAGAGGGGAAAAAAAAAACATCAGGTAACATTGAACGTGTGCTAGAATTACCAGGAGATAAATGGTCTTTGATTTTCAAATGTGTATTAATGGGTCAATATTCTCCTTTCTTGCCATATACAGATCTCTCATTAATTATTATGTCACTATAGCAGCAGAATGAATTTGACCTTATCCATTCAGCACCATGTTTTAGTATTAATAGTTTTTGTTCTTAACAGCAATTGGGAAATACAGCCAGACATGCTGAATGATATATTCCAATTTTGCAGCATGGCTCTACTCATTCAAAACCATGCAATACGAAAAAGGATGTTAATAACAATTTATTTCTTTATTTTTTTTAACAATTAATAGATGTCCTTAATGCTAGGATTATATAAATTTAATATTGACCTGTAAAATTGCTTTCCTGTATGTTTCTAATACGGTAGAAAAGGCTTGAATAGGAATCATGCATCTCTGGACTAAGATTAATAGCACAGCAATTTGTTCAACTTGGCATCTTTTTTTATAAAGATAAAGTAAATACATAGCTGAGTGAACCCAAATAAGAAAATACATCAAGTTCACAGAATCATCAAAAGGTTAGAGTTGGAAGGGACCTTAAAGATCATCTAGTTCTAACCACCCTGCCACAGGGGTGGACACCTCCATTAGACCAGGTAAAGTTAAAGGGTAGTGTATGGGTAATTTTTCATGAAGTATAATGTCTTCAATTCTAAGCAAACAGGGCTTTGGTCTAAAATTCTAGTGTTGTAAAATAGTGCAAATTTAGTAAGCAAGAGTGTGACTTTATACAGTGTTTACATCAGGAAGAAAGGGAGCAATGAGGATATTCTGCAATGGATAAAATGGGAATAAACTGGAACATAGAAACACATTTACTAAGGTCATACAGCACCAGTTCACCAAGACATTCCCAGGCACTGACAAGAAGAATACCACAAGGAAAGGCTTTATACTGGAGAAATAAATCATGAGATAATAGTAACAGTAAAGTTTAACTGGACAATATTAGAGATGTTCTATTCAGCCAAAACCAGTGGACTTTTGTTAGGAATTTCATTCAAGCTGTTAACAATATCAGTGTAACACTTCATTTGAATGGGTGAGAAATAGAAAAGCAAAAATGGAAGGTGTCATTAGAATAGTGTCAAGCCACAATGTCCTTGAAAGCAATTAGTAATCTTGTGCAGGAATTTAAATGACACCAGAATAGAAATCTATGCATAAGGAGTGACAAAGAAAGGAAGCAGTGAAACAAACAGGCTAGCTATGAACAAATGATTATGCCTCTCTTGCTTAAAATAGTGCAGACTTCAGGATAAGTTTAGGATCTATACAAAGTGACAGTTATGCAGGATGAGATACAGTATTCAAATCTGAAGCTAAAGGCTTCAGAGAAGTCCTTTCCCTTCAAGAATGAATCCATCTGGCTAATTCTCGATGTGGAAAAATCAGTGTGTTGCTTTCCTATCCCACATTCCTAAAGAATTGCTAAGTGATCACTTTAGCACTGGGAGCCATTGCCCTCCTCTTCCCTTAGGGTCATTATGCGCATAGGTTATCCTGAGTGGCAGGCAAACGAATTTAAATGGAACAAAACTGCAGTATTTTTAACATGGAAGAAAACTTCACCTTCCTAATTCAGTTGTGATTCATTTCTCAATTTCTCTCTAGGCCAAACTAGACCTAGCTCAGCCCCGAGGGGCTAGGCAGGGTCCCTATCTGTGTTCTTGTTCTGAGGTAAAACAGAACCAATTTTCTTTTCAGTAATTTTACTTTTCAGTTAAGTTTCTTCTAACTAGCATAGTCTTCAGACAGCGTCTGCTTCTAGCATCTAAGGTCTGATGCTTATAGCTAGTACCAAGAAATGGTATGCAGAGAGGCCCTTGCTTATATTTACTGCTGTAACAACCAAGGTCAGCAAACTTTGTTACGTACCAACTTGGAGGATCAGAAGTGGAAGACCATAAAGGGGTCGCACCCGTTTGGAGGAGTGGACAAGACAGGTGACTCAAACCCAACCAACGGGGTAATCCATCCCATCTGCATCATGCTCAGTATCAAAGCTGAGGGATCAAAGGGTCAGCTCTGTCTTCAATGGTTGGTGTCCGAGGAAGACTCTGTCACTTTGTCTGCCTTTAATCCTGATCCGTGTGTTCCTGAATCCTGTTCCAGAATCCAGCTCTCCATCCAGTCTGGGACTTTCCCAGTGCCTGCTGGTGACGTGATCATCATCCTGGGAGCTCGATACTGTTTTTTTATACATTTGTATATAATTCATTATTTTCTTATTAATATTATTATATTTTCTTTTTATTATTAATATTTTATTAAAGTAGTTTAGTCTCTTTTCAACCCATAAGTATCTCTCTTATTTTCTCTGCCTTCACTTTTGGCTGAGAAAGTTCAAAGAGCATCTGCCATTTGTTTAGTGGCCAGCCCAGCCTAGACTACAACACTTCTCCCTTCCCCTTGAACAGCAGCTCACATTGATACACTGGAATTTTGCACAATTCATTCAGATGACGCTTGATCACTGCTGCTTTGGATGGAAGCATTTTCTAGAGTGATTTTACTGCATTGCAGACAACATCCATCTTTTGAAACCACGAAGAGGCTAACATTAGCCACATCAGGAGAAGTTAAATTCTTTCTAATACAAAAAAAATTAAGTGCTTTATTGTAAATGTGTTTATATGATCAAGGAATATAATGATTATTTTGCTACATTTGGATATGTCATTAGTGTTCTGTGTGATTAAAGACCTGTTGCTGCAAGTTCACAAAGGAAACAGGTTTAGTAACAGTGGGCTCTGAATTCTTGCTTTAGGTACCACGCTCTATTCTTCTTTCATTTTTTTGTGTGGATAGTACTGTACTTACGTTAGCTGCCTAGTTTGAATTTATCTTTAAACTTATTGAATTGATTAAAATGCTTATTCATATTAAAAAAATACAACTGGTGTTCTTTGTGAGAACTGTGATATAGGAAAATACCATTATATGCCTTCAGCTGATATATTTCTATGTTTTATGCTACTGCCTAAAGTACAATCACAGAGCAAAGAAATGAGAAAATTTAAAGGCTACTGAACACTGGAGATGTGAAATCAGCGCTAGGTTATTTAGCACAGGTTTTTAGAGTGATATGTAGGGGAAACGCACTGCTCAAGGACTCTCCAGCTCACTCTCATAACTGTACATTTGGTGGGCTACTCAGTAATGCAACAGTCTGGAATACAAAAAGCCAAAAAGAAAGTAAAGGTCCCCCCCAAATCCCTCTGCAAACACCCCCCCATCACCTATTTTAAAGTGCGTTTAATTTCTAATGTATCATTGCCTTATGTTTGTATCTGTTTCCAGGTTCATTGATATAAAATGCCAATTCCAGCTATTTTCACAATTATGCATTTCCATCTCTGTTTCTTAAAAACAAGTATTAAGCATCCTCCATTTCTATCAGTTTCACTTGTTAATAAAGGCATTCCATCACGCCAAGAACTCAACTTATTTCAAGTTGAGATTTCTACCAAATGGAATGAAGTTCAATTTGGACACACTGCTTTAGTTTGCTTAATTTTAGAAAAAAATGCATAGATGCTTATTTATTACTGTGCCCTCTGGACAGTTAAGCTCACAGAAAAGTTTAAATTAGTTTGAAGGATCTGCATTACCTGATATAAAATAATTACCTTCTTAAAATAATTATTCCACAACAAACGTTACCAGTGCTGCACTGTAACATGAGGGAGATTTTGCCTTCTTCTATGGGCAAAGTCTCAAAAATGAGACTGCTAGGACCATGGACACACTGCAGGGAAATGACATACTCTGGCACTTTGTGTTATTTAACAAAACAGGGACCTGTTCTAAAGACGCTCCTCCCAAGGACAGTCCAGGAGGGAGTAGGTCTGTTGAAATGAAATTCCAGTAGTAACACAGGCAAAAACGTTAACTGTAAATCAAGAAGGCTCTTTAGTTCAGCTTGCCAGAAGGCTCAGACTAGTCTGAAATTTAATGTCATCTTCCCAGATTTATAATGATATGACTGGGTACAGAGTCTGACTTACCATCTTTGATCCAATAAAATATTCAGGCACATTATTTTCAACTTTAAACGTCCGAGTCCCCTCTTTTCAGAGTCAAATTCTTCCCTGATGGTATGAACTCCAGACTGATTCCATTGACTTGTACAGGCTTTTCCCATTTACTCTATAGTCAGTGGAGTGACTGTGGATTTAAACTAGGGTAATTGAGAGTAAAAGTTGGCTTTTTAAGTCTCCTTCTATTTTTAAAATCTTCTCTGTCAAGTTTCATGAGGTCAGATGTGAAGATGAATTTGTTGTTTAAGCTTCTTCCTCCTGCAGGCAAAAAGCTTAATCATTTTTTTCTACTGACCTTGTCTTGTCTAAAGATGAGTCAATGAATCAAGTTATGAATGATATACCATGAATAAATGATTTATGCCTGGTCAGATCAAATATGATGTATTACTCAGGTCCTTGAGTATTATTGCATATGAAGATTTATCCAAAGTGTCATAGAATTGGTCAGGGAGAGAATTCTTAAGTCTTTGTATGTCCTCTTGGAAAAAAAAAGAAGTATATAACTGTTCTCTGACTAGAGAAATTTAACTTGGCAAAAATCTCTGTCTTTGACAAAGGCTTAAGTAGGACAGTCCAGCAGTTACACTTCTCTCCTGGAATGCAGGAGGTCCCAGGTACACCTGCCTTCCTCATTCTTTGCAAACTTTCTTCACCTTAGTCCCACTGTCTATAAAAAAGAAAAAAAGAAAACCTCTTAGGTCATACGAGTGTTGTGACACTGACCAGCTCAGAGACCCTGAGGTGCTCATACAACATCAAAATTTATTTTTATGCAAGATTTACAGGAGTAATTTGTTTTCCTAAGATATTTATTTGCTGGTTCAGTATAACTTTTATTCTTAGCCTTCATCATATAGCTTACTCATTATTGAGTCCTAAGAGTATCAGAATGCAAACACCTTCTCTGATAGATGTTTTTCAAAAAAGAATTGCATCACAGCAGTAACCAGTGCCCTCTCTTATGAGATTTGATTAATTTAATAGCAAAGCAGTTCCTCAGGTGGGCTACATTAGCGATCCCTGGAGTGTGCCAGGTGAGGCCTGGCCGTAACTCTGAATGATCTCTGGAAAGAGAACTGATGCGGAAAAGTTATTAAAATAAGCTACTTAAATATTCATACTTAATTCTCCTTCCCAGCTACTGTTACTGATGCGAACTGTGCCATACTGTGAAGGGTCCTCAAACCACCAACCGGATTCACACCTTTTACTTAGTCTGTTTTATGTCTACTTAATGAGTTACCTATCATGGTCGATCATTCATTTTCATCTATTCCAGATTTAAAAAATTATGGGCATGAACACATGCAATTTGAAGCAAATTAATGTCTTCTGAAAAGGTTGTTTTCTCAGAAATACTAATAGATGACAGAAAAGTTTGGTAAATATAATTATTATGAGAAGTAAGATTTCTTCTTCTCCTGAAAAGGCAGTATTACCAGCAGGAGCTAAATGAACAGTTGCTTATTGCATACAGAGAATGAAAGCCTTGTGGGAAAACAGCAAAAACCACGAGAAGACCAATCATCTGTCAAATATTTTGCACTGTATGGTGACCAGAACTAAGTATGTGCCCTCAGTTTACAAAGCTGCATCAAACTGCACAGCCCAGAGTCAGTTCCTTGGATGGCCAGCAAAATAAATGAGGCAGAATTCTGCCAATCTAAAAATGCACAGCAGGAGGTGCGAAGCTGGTTGAAAAAACCCCACAATGCTGCAACCAGTCACTAGAAATTTTTCTCTCTAAATCTAATGATGAAGCATCAGCGAAGTACACCATGGAACATCAAGTTAAATTCTTCATAGATTAATAAAAATGTTACATGCCGTGAATTTATGTATTGGATTTTCATACTGTAAAAAGAATTATTTAAAAAGCTGCCTTTTTATTTCAACTGCTACTTTCCCTGCTATTTTATAATAGCGAATGATAATGAAGTTGTCATTTTACATATAGGATAATAAATTGCCTTGCTATGAATACAAGGCTATTACTCACTCATAGGGCCCTGATTATGTTGTGCCAGGAGAGCGTGACAAGCGCTTTATGAATGGCACAGTCCTGAAAGTGAACTCAGTCAGTGTTCATTATAGGGTCATCCTCCTAGAATTTAAAAATGTGAACTTCATGTGTGGGGGTACGATCTAATTTTTCACGCTCACTGTATAAGTAACACCTGCATATCAAGGTCTCCCATCATCGTTCTGCATCTTCATTTCAGATAACACGGTGATCTTTCACTTTAGGAAATGCAGTGACACATGACATATGTGGAAACTTACTCAGCTAATTTGACCATCTTTCATATATAGTCCCACGCTGACAAACACCTGCCTGTCACCCAGGCTAGAGACAAATCCATCTTCATGAATTCTTACACCAATTTCTATTATAATTCAGGGGAAAACCACAGAAATAGTTAGAAATGTCAACTTGTTTGTGGTAGATGCAGACAACAATCTCTTTTTTTCCTTGTCTCTCTGGATGCCATATTCCAGTTCGGAATATAACAGTTCCTTTTTGACAGGTATTAAGACATATCAGCTGGTCATATGGCAGCACACCCTCTCTCACATTACGTATTCATGTAACTTGGGCTTATATGAGTTTTTAACCTTAAGGATTTCCCTGTGTGTTCTGTAACGACCTCCATAGGTTTATACTATCAGAGCAAATCCGTTTCTCAGCCATTTTGTGTCTTCAATATTGACACTATTTACCCATTTTGTTTCACTTTAGATACTAGTTCTTTTTCATAAACAACACCGTATGAACACTACCACTGTAGTTTTATAAGTTTTATATTTTATATTTAAAAGTTTAAATATATATATAAAAGTTTTATATTTTATACTTTTGTATTTTCAGCTCTTAGAGTACATCTCTGTCCATTATTTTCTCTTCTTCCTGTAGAAAATACAAGGACACAGCTCTGATAGTTCGCTGTGCTCATCATCTTCCTTTCTAATCACAGTGAAGGAAGCCAGAAGGATGAAAACTGGTTTGTATTATACAGTATAAAAGCAGCTTATTTTTAAGGGATGACAGGTTTAAGGGGCAGGTCAAATTTTAAGTACAATACTTGCTATTAAACCAACAGCACATGTTAAAAAGAAGTAAATATTGGCATGGCATTAGTTCCAATGTGTGCTCTCTTTTGTGCAGGAAAAGTAACCCTTAACCAATAGGAATATTCATCCCTGGCTTAGCACTGACCTCAGCTCAAATATACCCAAAGATGAATTGGAGGCTTTGGCTGGATTTCTCTTGAAATGAGATAGTCAAGCAGTGTCAGAAAGCGCTTCCATTTGTTTGAGGCTGAGCTACAAAGAGCAGATCAGATCTTCACTTGATGCAAGCTGACAGCCTCAAAGGAGCGATCACGGTTTACAACACTTGAGATACAGCCCAGAGCCTCGGCAGCTGAGAGGAGGGCTATAAGCAGAAAGAGATTGAAGTTTGTTAGAAATAAGGTCAATGGACTGCTCAAGGTCACTCTACTGAAAGAAATCTTTACTTTGGTGCCTTTGTGTATTTGCCTCAACAAAGGCTTTAAGGCTTTTTAAACTCAGATATTTAGACCTAGCTTATCTTATCCAGTCCTAGGATCACCCATTCTACTTTTTGCCTGGAAGGGAGAAAATGGTGATCCAATTGTTGTTACTGAGTATCAGTATCAATTCAGCTCACAGCACCACTCTCATATGCACATTTATATTCTCTTCTGGTGGAATACAGAAACTAACACACAAGGCCCTGGGTTTCAAAGACAGGATTTGCTACTGTTTCTAGGGATAAAAGTCATACCTTGCTTTTTCCAAAAAAAACCCCCAGATCAATGTGGGGCTGAAGTCTCCTACTGGTCTACAGTGCGTTCAGAACAGACTCAGAGCTGGTTAAACTGGCGTCAGAGTTCTCCAGGCAAGAGCCAGACCTCCACTGTCTGCTTTCTGGTACCTGGGGCAACAGAGTACTTCAGTTGCATGGCAGCCATACCTACACTTCATATAGAACGCAAATGCCTTCATACTTAGATGATCCTATAGAGCCCACTCCCACGTGGATCTCTGTGCTACTACTTGATAACAAATCCAGGTGCAAGAAATGCAACAGCAATCTCAAGGTTAAAAAAATAGTGGAGAGGACTGATTATATTCCCATTCTATATATATTCTATACTAAGACTGGCTATTGGAATGCCTATAATATGTTAAATATACATTATTTTTTTTAATTATTATTATTTTCTTGCTCAGATAGATACTCAGTGAAAGAGGATAATGGTCCAAGTGGAGCCACAAAAGATTTTGATACCCAGACAAAGAATGTTTAGCTTTAATGACATTTTTCAGTAATAATGACTTCTGCAGATCTATCAGCAGGAACTGAAAATAAGATACTTATATAAAGCTGTTGATATACGGTTGGCTTTTATTCTCATGGCACAAGTTTACATGGCTTAAAGGAAACGTATTCTGAAGGAATATGTTTCATAAATTAGTCTTTAACATTACATGAGATACTCTAGTCAGAGCTGTGCTTTGTATGGAGCTAATGTATCAAACTAGGTTAATGATCTAGCCATGATTAAAACATTAACAAGGTATCACTTTTATTTTTCCTTTAAATCTGGTGAAGAGCAAAGCAGTTTCAAAAAACCTTACACAAAATGGAAATAAAATTTGGAAATACACATTAATTTACAATGAAACTATTTCATTACACCTCTCAAGGGCTTCACAAGTACAGAAAAACCTCCAAGTTTTCATATACTACAAGCAAAACACAGAATTGGTATTTTCATGAGGTAACCACCTTATAATTACAGGACCTCTGAACTACAGGAAAAAGACTGATCACCTGAATTTCATATAATCTGAATATTACATAACATCAAGTTTTTCAGAACTGACTGATCTCTTTCTTCAGAAAGCATTCAGATTGTTCAGTAGCTTTTTTTTTTAAACTCCCATCCTGAATACTTTGAGTTTGATCCAAAGTCTCTATCTAATTTTAAAATTCTTGATTCTCAAAAACATACATCGACAATTCCTACCTGAAAGACCAATTACCTGAATATTTGGGCTTTCTCTATACCAGCACCTAAAAATAATTCAAAATTTACCTGTCAGTAAATTATCACATCCCAGGGTGGTGAGGTTCTGTCTAGCTATTTTTTTTTTCCTTCCTTGCTTTTTTCTTTCTTCCCATTATGTTTTAATGCCCTGGGATCCGTGTTACTGAATCAGCAGCTTGAGAGGCATGTTACAGCTCACTGGCAGAACCAATTAAAAAAAAGAAAGCAAAACCAACAAAAAAGCAAATGAATATAATTCCAAATCATTCAGTGCAATGTACATTATACACATCTTCATATTCCAGTTTAATTTCTGGCAAAAATGTAACCATGGAACAAACATTGTCTAATTCAGAACTGCTTTCACAAACTGTCTGCTAGTTAATTCCAGTCCATAGTTGCCTTCTCTGCAAACACTCTCACGGTCTACAAAAATCATATTCATAGCACAAACAAGTAAAATGTGCTTCTTAATCAAAGTACATAGAATCTACTTACATTAATGGCCAATGTTACCTTTTTATTATGCTATGTTATAAAAGTACAAATTGATATAAAGTAAACTAATTTTGTAAATAAGCTGTTTTATTCAATGTTGTATAATGTGTTATAAAAATCAACCTTTCATTGCACATTTCCACACAACATGGTATTTATTGGTTTCCAGGAATCACTGCATCAAGTTTATATTACTGCATGGCCAAAACCCCTTGTTACTTAATATCCTGAATGGACTGGCCATCAACTGTGGCAACTTCATTTTATGTTACATGAAAAATTAGAAGTAGATGGAATGAAGGGGTCATTATTCAGATGTCTCACATTCTATGTCAGAGCATGACAAAGATAAGACAACTTGACAGCTGCTCTTTTGCGTACAGAAGGCAAAACCACTTGCATAGTGCATCCAATTAGGTAAACTTTGTAAGGTGTTACGTGAGGTAAAAATAATAGCTCCTACTGAGACTAACTTGCCCGTTGATAACAGCATTTGAGCTTTAATCCTCAAGGCACACCCATGAGGACACACAATAGCCTCCCATACAGCGAGGTGTGAATGCAATGTTAAAATCTGGCCTTATGCAGAATAGTATTTTCCAGACCTGTACTAAACCCCCCCAAAGTATCTGTTCCAAGTATCTTCACTTGTGCTTTTTCATACTGTATGCAGTTAAGATACTTGAATGTGAAGTGTTCCCTGAATTCGTTATACTTCCTCTGGATGTGGAATCACATTCATTTTCCATGTTTCTCAGAATAGCAAATCATAATACATGTGATAAGAGAATGTTGCATATTAACTTGCCTAAACTGCAAACGGAAAACAAAGATAATTTGTATTCATCTTATCTGCTTTAAGTATGAAATATTAAGCATCTCCTTATTTCTCCTCTAGTGGATTCATAGACTAGAACATGTTTCAGCTGTTGAGAACAGGAAATGAGTCTGCACAAAAAAACCCCAGTATTCCAGTACTTCTTCAGAATCAGACTGAAAACACCAAAAGTTTCAGAAGTACTTCCCAAGTACTATATTGAAATTTTTAAGGATGGGGGCAACAGCAGTTTCCGTAGCAAGCTAAAATGTCAGTCAGAACTATCCAACTCACCCTGGTGTCACTCAGACCAGTATCAGGACTGTGCTATGGGAAACCTGAGTGGGGCTACAAGAAACACTAATTAAAAACTGTGGAAATAAACTGACAGCTCAGAGAACCCCCAAAATGCCACCTGTAGTAAGAGCTTGTAGCAGGTGTTACGAAAACTTGGTATTACATTGCTACACAACCAGTATGCTCAGTAGAGATATGCTCTGCAATAGTATTTATAAAAAAAAAATGTTCTCTTAAATTACTGCCTCAAATCATCATATTGCCTATATTGCTGCATGGTAAAGGCAGCCACCCAAGCGTATCATGCCATATCACCGTATCATATTGTATTGTATCAACTGACTGGTCAGTAAAGGAACTTCTTCCAAAGACCATGCTTTGAAATACCACTTTTATTTCTATCAAATAATCCTGGAATGATCAGACAAGACATTACACTGTCTTAACACATGATAAGCTTTCCAGAAACAGTAAAGTCAGCACACATTTAAAAGGAAAATAAAGAGCAAGACTTCATGTTCAAAGGCTTGCTGGAAAATAAATCAGAGAAAAGTAGCTTAAACAAAACCCTAATCTTTTTTAACGAAATGGATTAGGCAGACAAGTAAGCATATACTACATTTATACAGCAAAAAAAAAGTTGTTCCACGCCTATATTCTGATTACATTTCTTAAATTAAGCCCTTGTATTAATTCCAATCTGTGAAACTCATAAGAGAATGTGTGCATTAATCCGTGCCAACATTTATAATAACAATTAAGTTAATACTAGATTATAATACATCACTTGTACAGACACATTTATATTCTGCCCTGTGGGTTTATGTAACATTGACCAAGAAACTCCTGCCCGTTTTTGGAAAAATATACTCTTGCTTGTAAAAATCTATGTTGAGAGAGTAAAGCGAATAGACTAAACACAACTAAACAACATTGTGATACCAAAACTTCTTGGAAATTCCATAAACAGTGGCCAAATTCTGCCGACCTCACTCCTGTGGAATACCCGCAGAATACCCTCAGAAGCAATTACGGTAAAGTCAACCCTGCTAAAAAAACCAGACTGTGTCAGTAAGACTGAAGGAAAACACAATTTTTCAGTAAATCTAAATCTGCAGGTGTACATATTCTCCAGTTATGAGGGGCGCACATGAGCAACAGTAGAAATAACCAGGGGCAATGGGATTCCAATTAGGAAAAAAAATAATAATGAGGCTTGATAGCACCATAGTTTTAGTAAACATACAGTCTAATTTTGATAGTCTTAAATCCTTTGCTTCCTAGATGAGTATTCATTATTCTTAGGCACTTCCTAGGTTCAAGTGTGCATGTTCAAGTACAGGTTTTTGCATATGGCTTGAGTCCTTATCATCTTTCTAGTCATTTGAAACACTGCAATGCAGTAACCAAGTTCTGCTTCTGCTCTAGCCATCTTTTCTTACTCAGATATTTACACACAACTTTCATAGGCAGCCATCACATAAGGAATTGCATGCACAAAGTCAGAAAACATTGTCTGCTTACATACTGCTTATTTTATTTTGTAGGCAGGAAGAAGGTAGTCCAACTGTGATTAAGTTTGTCTATCATTTCTTATTCATCCAACTTCAAAAAGTTTATATCAGAACTTCCAAGATTGTCACCTGCCTACACTGGTGTTTTTCAAGGAATTTCCTGGTCCAGACATTAGAGAGCAAGAAGCTAAAAAACCAAAAAGTACTTCGCAGGCTCCCAAAAAAATCTGCTTCCATTCAGTCAAATTATGATTGAAAAACTGCTGTTTGCACATACTCAGACAACATTACTTTGAATTTAACATAGGATGTCTCCTTATATTTTATTCATTTGGATCTGAGCAGGACTTTTCCATCACTTTCAGCTCTTTATTATGGTCAGGTGTAGCAGGAATAAAAAACTCAACTTAAGGGAGGTGAGCTGCTCTATCACTCTGTTACCTTCCACCATGCCCAAGCAGAACTGACAAAGCAGCTGAAGAAATTCAAACACAGAGGGCAAGGTCTAGAGGTAGAGAGATGAAGCACACTGGGACAAAGCCTTGCAGCTACAGGAAGGGTGACAGAAAACCAGGGAACTGGTATGACAGAACTGAAATAACTGGCTGAGGAAACTGGAACTGGATGGGAAAAAAAGGTGTGACTGAGTTCAGGGGGATTAACTTGGCGCTTGGCGATCTAAAGGGGAAACTAAGAAGTGATAGTTGGTAAGTTTATGGGATGACTAAGAAGTGTTAAGGAACAAGAATAGAGACTAAAAACTAGTGGGAATAACCAAGAAAAGGGTGGTGAGGCACAAAGACATCATGTGGCATGAGGATATGAGAGAAGTGGAATTCAAGGACTGCAGGAGGTTGGAGAAGATGGTGGCAGAGCGAGAATGTACAGTTTGATAGTTAAAGACACCAAAAACTATGCAAGGTGATGAAATCCTATCCCTGCATTGGTAGGCAAGTAACTTCTACCATTAATATAACCTTTAATAGACAGTAACTAATTGTGCATTCTATATTTTTGAGACATTTATTTGCCATACTGAAGTCTATATCTCAAGTTTTGAAGATCCAGAGCCCCAGCAGAAGACACCTTACTACATTTTGAACTATTTTAGTACTGTATAAGGTGAACTGTTTTCAAAATTCAGGTCCCAGGCATCTTAAAAAGAGATTTGTTTCCTATTCCTCACCTTTCTGTGACTGGCAGAATCCTGCTAAAATGTTACAGAGTGCTAAGGGAAAAGAACATCTTCCACACTGTGCTTGTTTCCTGAGATAGCAACCGCAATGCATGTCAGAGGTGCCCATTTCTGAGTAACACCGACAACAGCTTGCAATACAAGGCTTTTGAGGAAACTCTTAACTGCTCCCCTGAGAATACAGGTCCAGACAAAACTATGTTTACAGTATTTAATAGCTTTTAAAGACAAAATGACCCGTACAATTATCTTGCCTGACTTTCTGTGCAACACAAACCATTGAATTGCACTGGGCTCCCAAAGTTTGGTTTGAACAGATATATTCATAGTGCACAGCTACGCATATGCTGATAGCTATTTTCCTCCCTGCATTTTCTAATGCATCTTTTGTTCTCAATCAATCTCTTCATGTAGATAAAATCATGTGACTGGGAACCTGGGACCATAAAAAAAACCCTCTAAAGACATTAGTCTCTACAACTTAAATCCCACGACTTGAAGGACAAATATTCTTATACAAACTTTCCAACACATTAAGTGTGAAATCCTAGAGACCTTGGCAGAGAGTTTCAGTGAATGAAATCGCAGTTATCTTTGTAACACAGTTAAACCAATTACAGTAATTTAATAACTAAGAAATAAAGGGAGAGATTTGGAGAAACTATTATCTATGGAAGAAGGAAACTCGTTTTCTCTGTGAGGGTGACCAAGCACTGGTACAGATTGCCCAGAGAGGTTCTGGAACCTCCATCCTTTGGAGATATTCCAAAGTAATCTGGACATAGTGCCCCCTGGGCAGGTGGCTCTGGGTGACCTTGCCTGAGCAGTGAGCTTGGACTAGGAGACCTCCAGAGGTCCCTTCTGCAACACCTGAGAGATTTAACCTTTCCCCACCGACTACTGCAAGAATTGAGCTCAGCTGAGGTGCCTTCTTTTGCAGCTCTAGACTGAAATACTTCCTAAAAAGTAAGTGAAGCAGTGCAAAGTGCTTGTTAATTTTCTCTTGTAGTTATTATTTACATCTATGCTTATGGAGATGTATAATATCACTGCAAGTAAATTAGTGTTTGTACAACGTCTTGAAGATAAGGCATTTGTGTGTTTGCATATTCGCACAGATACTGTATATCAAAATAGTCTTGTTTTTCTTGGATGATAAAAGCAATTCACTGCCTTTTTTAAAGTTAGTACTCAAAATCCAGCTCCCAGGTACTTATTATTCATTTGAGTTGATTGTACTTTACCTTCTTTATGGACTCTTTAAAATATGCACTAATAAAATCTTATTAGCTTTTTATTATCAACTGTCTCAACATACAAATATTGCAAGATGCAGGGATTTTCTGGTCACTGTGAGCACGACTCTAGATTACTTAATAATCAATGCATTTGTTATACTGTCTCTGGCAGTTGATATTTCTGAAAAGGTAACAAATTTTTAGTATCATTCAGGCAATTTGCAAACATACTTCTGCCTTTAAGGGCGCTCCATTCATTTCAACACAATATAGGAAAGTATTCAATCTGGGTAAACTACTATGATTTACTAACACCTTCCTTTGGCTAATGTTCCACAGCTGGATGGGCAAAAATCCTATGTCAGAAACACACCAGGTATTTAGGACTGTAACTTGCTATAAATTCTTTGAAGTCAATAGGTAGGATTTAAAAATCAATGGGAGGACATGGCACAAAAGTACCTCTTCCGAAGCTATAATTGTCCAAATACTATCACTGAGCACTTGTATGTAAGAGCTGAACATTTGAAATAAAAGCCTAGAGATCCAGAAGTGTGAGATGACATCGAAATCAATGCATTTAAGTCCATAAATAGCTCATCTGATTAATCTCACCAAGAATATAAGGTTGTCTCTAGAGTAGACAGACATTTACAATAGCAGGGCTTTTTGTGGTGGAGTACTTTGCAGTCTGCTATTTTCAAAGTGGTTATAGGAGGACATGAGTGAGAAAACAAGATAGATGTTTTAGTGAGGAATTACGTGGTTGAAAAATCATACGTACTCTTCCCAACTGATTTTACCTGAGTATACTTTGCTTACATTACAGGTGGTTTTGGTGGAACATACAAACTGAGGAAGCAGTTATTAAATTCCCTGGCAGAGTTAAAGGACGCATTAATTTATTTTTGGTCTCTTAATGGCACCTGACCTTTTATCATTTAAGACCACAAACATTGGCTCCACAGTGAGTCAGCAGTCTAAAGAAAATACGTTACTAAACAAACTGTTAGGAGAGCAGTCCCTATTAGGAAATACAATTCAGATGTAGTGTGCACAGTACATCCCAAAACACTATACCAAAATAAACATACAACTCAAATGTGGTTATTTCAACCATTTAAGTATTATAATAATTAAACTATGGAAACAAGGGGATGAACCAACATTGTAGTATAAGAAAAAAATGTTACTTTTCAGCAGTCAAATTCTCTCTGCAATAAACAGAACTGATACCAGCATTAGCAAAAGAATAATTATATGCTCTTGCTTATCAGGTGCCAATTAAAGACACGAGATAATTATGTCTAGATTCATGGAGTTGTGCTGACTGATGTTGAACATATTCCCCCTTGAGTTGTAGCTCTACAAGTCCATAGCCCCGCCTCTGGTCACACTCAGGATGCGTTTGCCCATGTAACATAACAACAACTTGCAAAGAAATGTAGCAAGAACATAACTGTGTGTGCCCAGTCCTGGGTCACTGCTAACAGAGGGCCACTTGACAGTGGACAGAGGACTTTTGGAAACAGAAACCCAGATCTGTAGACAACTCGGATTTCTTCCTATATGAACATGCACTTTAAAAAGTCTCCCACCAAATTGTGCACTTTGAAATTTTCTGTAAGGCAAGTTTTTTACATTAATACGGATATTTTTTCCATTTTTGTTGTAACCTGAAATGTTTCTGTAATGTTTCCATGGCAAAATGGGTAACAATACATTTAATGTTTCCATCAAATAAATTATATTTCAATTCTAAGTATCTATATAAAATTAACTTTTTAAGCTCTAACCCCAGAATCATCTGAGATTGTAAAACTCTAAACCCAATAGGGCTTAATAATTTCACCTGTTTATATTATTAATACCTGCAATTCTCAAACGTGTATATTAACCCCTTAGAGGTTTGGACACTGAACCTTAGAGGTTTGGACACTGAACCTCCTGCTCCTTTCACTCACAGATTACTTCAGGCCGGCAAGGTAATGGGGTGATTACAGCCTTCGTACTGGGCTTCCACCAGTGCCAAAGAGATCTGAGTTCTAGCCCTGCAACATGCTTTGTCACCTTGTGCCTTCAGAGGTGAATTCCTGGTTCTGCAGCAGAGAGCCAATTTATGTCTTCCTTGTGCTTTTTTGACCATAATCCTATATGCCGGGCACTACTGATGGAATGATCCAGCCTGGACCAGTGGGTGGTGTGCCTGAGTGCTGGAATCCCAACAATGTTCCCAGAACGCTGACATCTCATTATCATTTACTGATGTCTGGAAATTTTGGGAGACCTTGAAGTGGGCCAGGTTGGTAATGTTTAAGGTTATAAAGCCTGTAGCCTTAAAAGACTAGGAATTTTTTTTATTTAACATAAAGAATGAAAGTATTTTTGTACAAGTGTAACTACTGCTTCAAACTTTTCAAATCATTTGAAATCATCACCAAAATGTTCTCTCCAAAAATCACTAGAGAAAACAACTCTTTTTCATACAGAAATGGACTAATCAAAGTTTATCTGTATTCTCAGAATTGAGGTATTTATTGCTCCACAGGAGTAAAGATGTTGGATTGCACTGGTGAGGGTGTTGGGTGCATTTCCTGATTAACTCCGGTGCTGGATACCCAAGGAAACGCCACATCCTTCAACTACTTTGAAAGCAGTAAGGGAGATGAGTTTGCTGAGGAAGTTAAAAAACATAAGAGTATACTTAAGTCACAGTTTTCTGACAGAGCAGGCCTGGCAAGCTCACCTGGGTATATAGCTGGGGTGTCTCAGAACCAGGTCTTCAGCATATTGCAGGTACTTTGCAAGATTGAGCTTTTAGTCATAAAAATATATTTTACATATAAAAATACAGCAGATGTCCTTCTAAAAAATCATATCTTAAGTGTTATTCCCTCTCATTATGTTTTATACATTCAGAAACAGACATTTGAGAGATACCGTGAACAGTGCAAAAGACTGTTTTATATTTATAAAACCACGCGTTGCAGTACCTTTAAGAGCCAACTGAAAGAAAAGTTGAGAAAGGTTTCGTCCTCAGGGAAATCCTGGTCCAAGTCGAACTTTTGTTTCATGAGTTGTAAACAAACGTCTTAGAATGCAGCGAATCCTCTCATTTCTTCCCAGCCAAGGTAGGCTCAAACACATCGAGTCCTGCTTTGAAGTAAACCTGAGCTGAATTGATGCTGCTCAGCACCTCCGACAAGGCTGCCTGAACGGTCTCATTTGACTGATGTAGTTTGCGGTGCTCCAGTGCCTCCAGCAGTACCGAGAACTGGCTTGTCCTTTCATCTAGTCTGTAAAGAATATTTCTAAAAGAGAACAATGGAGAACGGTAAGCTTTTTACTCAAAACAATTCATCCGAAATCATCAAGAAACTCTGCAAGCATCAGCCACGCTCTACAGATGATATGTATTATGCACAGTAAAGGTGACCCATGGGAAACTGAAGGACAACTGCATACTTATTAGGGCTTTGTAAAATGCATCTGTTCCTTGATCTAGGTGTACGTACACTGAAACATTCACAGAATCCCTCAAAGAAATCTTACATTCCTCTTTGACCATTCAAGATTTTATTCAAAATCATGAACCCAGACCTATCACACCACTCATGAAGTATTTCATGCCTCAGCTGGATTCCATTTATTCCCCTCTAAAAAAGTTTGGTTATTACTGTGGACCTTAGGCACGGATTTTTTTTTTCCCCTATCTGCTCCTGTTATTTATTTCACACTTCAGAGGTGAAATTCTAGCTGCATTGAAGTCGATGGTAAAACTCGCATTGCCTTCAGCAGAGCCTTTATTTCATCAATAATCCTTTGTGGCATCAGAACAAGAGCAACCCATCTTTAATGTCACATGCTTGAGGAAGGAAATAAATGGAAGCAACAGCTAAACCCTTATGAAACAAAATCTGTGTTTTCCTGTAATATCTTCTGAGACCTTTAATGGTTCCTACAAAAACACATGTGAAGGTAATGTCTGATCCCTTGGAAATGTTATCTGCATGAGGTGGCTCAGAATTCAGAGCCTCACCAGCAATTTCAATGAGACTCTTTGAAGCAGACTATAAATGTTATCTAAAAAAGGTGTAATCACTACCCTAATTAGAAAAGCATGTAAATATCACAAATCTCCGCCCAGGAGCTCCTTTGATTGTAAACACAAGTGAGTGAAATCGGAAACAGGAAAGCTACACGTGATTTGGTGTAGGACCTTATCCTGAAATACGAGGTAGGTGTTCGGGGCATGGGAGAAGTTGTTTCACAGAATGAAACCAGCAAGAGAGCAGGAATGACAGCTGAGACGCTTTGGTAGTAACCTCACTGCATGACACAACAGGCTCGATGGCAACTCAAAACTCAGAATAAAACTGCCAAGTACCTGCAAGACAGGTGACCACAGAAGTGTATCTTATTATGAGTCATCCAATTGCCAGTCTGGAAGAAGGAATGGAATGAAGTAGCCCAAGAAAATGACACTGCAGAACATCTGCAATCTTCTCCTTTGTTTTCCAGTTTGAAAAAAAAGACCATTCAAAGATACGAAATAACTCCTATCCCCATAAAACAATTTTTCATGTTTTCACCTTCCTATATTGGGTAAGAACATCCAAACCCAGCAATGTGGGATAGGAATGGTAAGTGTTTTGTTCCCTGACAGCAAGACATCTACCTGTGTCAAGTGTTCTGCAATGCAATACATGGTAGTGTTAAACAGAGGAGGGAAACGGTTCATATCCAACCCCGCAATAGAAGGACAGCTCACAGAGTTTAAAGAGTAGGTCATCACTGACCTCGATCATTTAGACTGAAACAGGTGAGGAGCACTTGCAGGAACAGCTCAGTAGGGAAAGAAACTTCCATCAAGAGGAGAGTAACAAGCAGATGTGGCAGTAATTTCTTCAGGTTGCCAGAGGAGGACAACTGCCTGCTTCCTCGCTGATGCTACTGTTCCTTCAGACTATGCAGCAACTTACGCTCAAAGGTGACTAAAGTTATATTATGGACTGTCCCTAAAGAGTCTCTGTGATATAGTAAATGAAAACAATGTATGTTGAGAATGAGATAAATTCTTGGTTGATTGGTTTTTAAGAATAGGCTGTGCTAAGGGAAATACTGTAGTTTTCAAAGCAGGGATTGATTTTGCTCCCTCTGAAATCAATTCAGGGACTCCTGCTGAGATCAGTGCGAGCAGAACCAGGCTTCTGAAGAACTCTCCTCTATAGTTCCTGTAGTTCACAGGGAGATAGAAGCCTGTTCACAACCCCACAAAGCCCTTGAAGAACAGGGGCAATGCTAGAGATAATCACATTTCTTTCTACTCTCTGGAGGGATGTGACAGTGCTGTCTGGTTGCTGGTGGCCGGGAGAGTTTGGCTGAGCTAGAATTCTGCTCCAAATGCCTACAACACTGGCATCTTGATCTGTATTTCAACCCCTCTATTCCTTTACTGGGGGTAATGTCAATGAATAAAAATGCCATAAGACAATAACCATCAGCAGAGCAACACTAACCTGGACTGCTAGAAATTAAACTCTGAAGCCAGAATGACCTGAAGACTGGAACATCTGGGGACTGCTGAGAAAACGTTTGTGGTAAACAGGAACAGATCTTCTCCTATTCCACCTTCAAATGTGCTCTAAATGTGGAATACAGGCTGAAAAGATGGGTTATCTTGACATAAAAGGATAGTAACACAGTTAACTCCACTGCTGGGATTTTGGAATCACAGGTGATTCCAGAGTCAGGTAAAAGGCACCGAAAAAGACAAATATTCCTGGCACATCCCACCTGGCTACAGCACAAGTCGGTGTCTAATGAAAAAGCTTAGCTGTTTGATGAATTCTATGTTTGCAAATAATCATAAATGACATTATATGGCACCTGTTTTTTTTCAGATTTTCTGCTAGAAATTCTCACCAGGGTCTTATATTTTCCAATTACTTATCTTTCCTTGACAAGCCATGCCACCCCTTTGTTGCATAAAATGATTTCTCTCTTTCTGCATGTTCATGAGAGTCAATTTATACAATTTTTCTTCTTATCTCTGTCCAAGCTTCATCAAATGAAAAAAATGGCTAGTCCAGTTTATTACTTCCAAACCTTTACAAGTCAGAAAAGTGTTTTCATTTAAGATTACACACGGACTGAAAAACAAACCCCAGCCATTTCATTGGCACAAGATATCACTATGTGACCACAACATGCATAATGATACCAAGACACTTTAATTTATACTGTGAAATTCAATTACTTAAACATTCCTTAATACAAATTGGTTTTGTAGCCTACACCTCTAAAACAACAATCCCAGCCTCTGGCCTAATTGCTTAAGTATCTACCTTCATCTTTAACTATTTTGATCTTATAAATTCACACAATCAGCCCGACCCACACAAAACAAAAAGAGTCTCCTAAACAGAAAAGCACGATACATTATAGATGACACTAATGAAATTTCAACACACATCATTCATCTTAATGGACTTGTTCCAATGACACATGACAGTAGCCTGAAAAGTGTAACACTGAAATAGGAAACCTAATTAACAACTTCAGGCAGTACCATTGAAAGAGATAAAATGACTCTAAACAAATGAATCAGCCTTAGTAAACTAAAGCAAAGAAACTACAAAAATGAATTCTAAAAGAACCTCTTCGGTAACTTTTATGAGCCCTTGGCAGGCCTAGGAACATAAGCATAATTGATCAAAATAATATTAGCGTTAAATGCTGGTTTACCTTATCACAAAATGGATCGTACAAATTCTTGAATGACAGATCACACTAAAAATATCTTGATTTTAACACAACTTCAAACTATTCTGCAGATTATATTACAACAACTGGACAGTACAAGATAAAATGAGATTACTACATTAGTCTTGTCATGAAAAAGGAATTTTTTAGCTTACAAGGAAAGTTTGTGTGTAGGTAATGTAGAACACAAGCTGAATTATTCAGGTACTTACAAGCAACCTCCTATATTAGAGCTTACGTTTGAGATTTTGAAAAGAAATTATTAAATCATTAGGACACGATGGCAAGTGCACACTCCCAAAGAAAACGAGCGCAGATTTTCTCTGGGGAATCACATTAGAATTGTTCACAGATAAATGCTGTGGGCAGCCTCTGTCTATTCCAGTTTAACAAAATGTGCTGTGACTAGACCTGCTTCAGCAGCCTCACAAATTCAATTTTATAAACCTCGCATCATTTTTTCTTGTAGTCACCAAGAAAAACAGTGCACCAGAATACGTATTCTCTGCATTTCCCTTTTTCTTGATAAAGTTCAGTTTTAAATGCACTTTTCTTATAATTAGGGGTTTGTTTTCATTCATGCTTGTAAAATATAAAACGTATTAATCTGGCAAATACATAAATGCATTCTAATAATAGTATTTCCATGTTGGGACTTCCAGTTCCACAGGGTATTTATTGTGGAACATAAAAATATTATGAATTCTTCTCCCCTGGAAAGTGCACGAGCTGATTTATGCTAGTTTATTTACACTAGTTTGTACCCCAGAAGATTTTACAGTGAAGGTACAGAAATCTTCCCTTCACCCTCTGGGTGCCTTATCCTTTTGATCTCCAACGGGGCTTCTCCTTTCCTCCCTTTATTTTTTAAACTTTTTTGACACTCACATGCAGTTATTTTCTCTTACCTATTTTATGTCACAGCTCTATTCTGGCAGAAGGTTTATAATTATAAAATTCAAGCTGGTAGCCATAAACAGAAAGTGATATATTGAAATCGTATGTACACTCAAAGGTGAAAGTCAGCTGGAAAGGTAGGTATTTGCATAGTATCAGCAGTCGATAAGCTACAGGTAATCCAGACATCAAACCTAAATAAAGTCTAACCAACTGAAAGGCATTTCAAAGGCATTTTTATGTGACAGTGGTAAACCAGATCAATTCGGTCCCTGCCAGATGGAAATTTAACTTGTGTAAGAGACAGGAGTTAGGACACCTCTAATTGAGTCAATTATGGCAAACGGAGGTTATGGTAAGTCTGCATTTAACAAAATCCTGTTGGGACATGGGACTATAAGGAGATAATTATTCCAAGTCTGAATTCATTGCTGAGAGGCCAATTTAAAATAGGGCTTGTTAAAAAAATAAATCCTGATTTTGGCAGCTCTGTCAAGTGTCTTGAGGCTTGGTTTGGCTTGATTGGCTGCCAAATAAACAAAGGGAAAAGAGAAGCCAAATTGGAATGATAGCCCATTACAAGATATATTATCTTTTATTTCCGCAGAGTTATCTTTGATTACAGTACTTTTTTAAAGGTAATGAATGCATTGTTGTAAACCACATTCATCTCTTACTGAATTATCGCTAAAGCCAACCCTCACTCTAGTGTATGTTTCAGCTCAATGCACCCTGCTGGCCTTAGATCTTCAGCTACATGGTTTAGTGGTGTTTTTGTCAGTGTTGGGTTGATGGTCGGATCTGAAAGGTCCCTTCCAACCAAGACAATTCTATGATTTGAGTGCACTAATAGGTCTTACTGGCCCTGACCAGCCATACCTGGGGCCACTTCCCACCCACCCTGCTCACAGGCCCAGGAGCTTCACTTCACCCCATGGTCTCCAGCCCCAGCCTGAGCTACACCATAGGTGATCCTGTCTCCAGCTCCGTTGCTGCCCTACAACCAGTTGATCCAGACCTTGATCTGTAGACTACTTCCCGGCTTGACTTGCATCACCATGGGCTTGCCTGATGACCAAGGCTCTTGGTTGAACCTGACAGCCCCTCTCAGGCCTCCCCCGCTTGTACTGCTTGGGGACTATTGGCCAGGGTTGAGCAACCACTGCCCTGCTGGCCATAGCACCGTGTTGGCCCCCCATCCCTTAGGGAGCAGCCAGCACCCACCACCCCTGAAAACCTTCACCTAAAGAGGTGACCCCGTCAGAACTGAGTCTATAAACACCCATCCAAACCCTACCTACGGACCTTCCCAATTTTAAAGCTACTCTGGTGATCGTTACAGATTCATCTACTAGATTCCAATTTACACGTATGAGCATTCAGGATCTAAAGAGAAAGTGAAAGATCTATTAAAGAAATCAACCTGAGTAAAGGTTGTTGGGGAATTTTTTCGACCAAAACTCAACGTGCACAGATGCACAGAAAACATTACTTTCTGCTCTGAAACACGTAAGAAAATGATTCTCTTGATAGTTGTTTAATTACTGTCAACAGTAATAAAAAGCTAAATGAATGTTAATCTTGATTTTCTGATAATAGGACATTGCTTTGTGATGGCTTGGAAAAGATTTCAAATGGGATGCTATATCTATGACAACCTGTAGCTAAACTTTTTCTCTTTCATTAAATAAACAGTAATTACTTCCTTTCTTCTTGTAATTTTTTATATTTTTGTGGCTTATGATAGAAGAGCAGCTTCTAGCATAATACAAAATAACCATGAAGGAATGGAAGCTGGAAGCTTGATGCAAGTTACTAATCATAAGAGGACTGATGTTCTGGAACAGCCTCAAAAACAATAATGGGGCAAAGAAGTCTCACTGGTTTAGAGACTGAGTTTGAGTAAAATCAATAAAATACCTGTTTGCAAGGGCTGAAAATCAACATTACTTCTCACTCACAGTTTTTCTCCTGTTGAAAATTTACTGAGATTAGGAAACTTATTTCTCTCTTACTTTGGAGGACGTAAGATCATTAAATAAGAAGAATCAATGCTACAACAGAACTAAGTCACAGAACAGAAGTGGAAAGAAAAAGAAAAATTAGGGTGCATTTGTTGCAGAAGTTGCAAGCAATTATTTATCACTGCTAAAGAGCAGTCCTCTAATTAATTAGGCATGATTTTGTCTAGGGTTTTATAGACATTAATGAAGTCACTTTATCTAGAAATTCCTGAAGAAGCCACAAAACGCACTATCAGATTCTGCCACAGAGCTCTCAAACCCTACGTGCAGCTGATGCAGAATGATGCACACTCCATAGAAATGTAACAATTCCTGGAAAATCCCTCAACATTTTTTCTATAATTTCTTAGAACAAGGACTTGCATCTCTACTTCAGAGTGATGATGCATTAAACAAAATTAATATAACTGTATTTTAAAATGTTGTTTGCTGGGAGCAACCAGTATGAAATATACTTTGTTAAATTTCAGATAATGTAGCTGTGCTGTTGGTAATAAATGTTGTTCTTTGATCGATTTATGCTGCATTTGCTTTTCAAATGAAAGAAACATATGCTTATGCTGAATTGTTTGGAGGAAACTATTTTTCTTTTAAGGATGTCTCAATCTGAAATGTACAAATTCAAAGCAGATGTGCTACTATTTTGAAGGACTTGAGGGAAGTGAATTAATAAAATTATTTCCAAATGGCTCACAGCTGATGTTCTGAAGGCTTCATAGGAATTTTTATCTGGAAATCCTGTAAAACATCCAATTCCTAAGGAGGAGTACCATTTCTAAACACCACAGCGAGCAGTGGACAGTGTTTGATGCAGGAAATTGGCTTGACCTTGATCTCCAGTTCTGATCCAGACTGGGTTATCATCTTAAATATCTCCACAATTTGTGAGACCATTATCATCACAGCCAAAATCAGAAAGGTCACTATCATAAGAGTTAATTATGGATAAAAAATTAATCACGTAATAGTATCTTCTTTAAAGAAAGGCCTAAAGTTATATTTTTATTACCTTCAATGGCATGGATATACACAAAATTAACACTTTTTTTTATCCCAGTTAAGGTAATTTTCCTGTTAATGATCCCACCATCCATTGTCTGGGTAATACCTTAGTGGGGAAGTATTACATATTAACTATTTGTCCAAGGAATTCCACTTATTTTTGTACTATATTTTAGAAATGTTCCTGGCTAATATTTCAAACATACATGAGTGGTTCTTACCCGTCATGACCAAAAAGGTGAAACCACATATTTCTTGGATCTGAAAAATGTTATCGACCCTACTGTTCATAAGAAAAATGAAATAACGTCTAAGATACTAAGTTTCTGTCATATTTAATAAACTCAAAACCTAGTACTTTAAATAAATTTCTGAGATCACAGGCTATTTTTCTCTGTAGCCAAATATTCATGGCACACCAAGCAGAGTCCTGAGTCAGATCTCCAGGAAGGGAAACCAAATGGGAACTGTATCCCAGTTGGAAGAGTTGCTGGGCAATGGTGTGAGAGCGCTGCACGGAGCTCGCTGAATAGCCCTTAGCAGAACAACCGCTGTGAAATGGGCTAAAACATCTAATAAGGCCATGTATTCAAAAAAATGTAATTATACAAAAAACCCCAGGCTCTTTGCAAGGTCAAGACCAGGCACATTCACTGAAAGCAGGAGGAATTTCCTGGATGAAGTCTTGTCCTAAGGGCCACCAACGCTGTATTAAATTACAATATACATAATAATATTTACTGTATTGAAATCATAATGGGTCTGATGCATACTAAGGACAAAAATCTCCACGCATATCACTTAATCTAATTAAAAGGATGGAAGAAAATTCATAAGAAGTACATAAAGAACAAATAAATTAAGGTATGCACACCCAGGTTTGCCATTCATATCAGGGAAGTGAGAAACCTGGTTTCCAGCCATGACATAATCCCTAATTATAGTGGTTTTCTGCTTTTGCAGGTGTAATGAAAAGATTTTCGTGTTCCCTGTTTAGATAAGCTTTAAAGTCAACCGTAATTACACCTCTGCAGATGGTTAATTCAGTAGTATTTATGCAGCAAATGGTCTTTAAATAGTAAAAATTTACAAGACAACAAATACAGTCATTACTTCATGGTCATTACATGTACTGGGGATTGGAAAGGAGAAACCATTTCAATTGCCACTGAGATGGATCAGGTGTTTTGAGGACGAGTTGCACTCACTTCATCGCATCTTCTCTGTATTAAGAAAGGGCATAATTGAGCATGCTTATCAGTCATGAGAAAAATAATAACCATAGCAGGAATCTGTAAAAACGTCATCAAACTGGTAATTGCTACTGATGTACGCTAGGATAAATGTGCTGCTCCACACATGGATGAACGTTAAAGAGTCAATATCCAGTGGATGAATTCTCTCTGTCTGGCCTAGAGAACGAAAAATCACCCCCAAGGGGCTGGGAGGACTGGGTCAGAACTTCCCAAAGTTGCCCAGTGCATGGAGAACGCTCATTCTGCTGGTAAATTGTTCTACATGAACATTCCATCATGAATTAAACAGTTCCTACATTTTCCTAACGATACCTGTTCTGGGGAGCTGCGCTGGTGGCAAAAGGTGTCCTGGGGAACGTTCCCTGTGCTACTCAGAGTTACAGCTTCATTCCAACACTACATTATGTTGATCCACTGAATGAGCAGATTCATGACTGTATCTTCTTCTTCCCAGTCCCTCAAATCCCATTTTGAGTATCTGCACCACCTGAATGAGTAGAAAGTGATCGTAATTATGTCTGGCTTCTGGTCACTGCTCAAGGGAGAAGAAAGCTTCTTTTTCCTCCCACCCTTGTGATACCTCCATGTAGAAGTTGGGTACAATGTTTAAAAAGAATACAGTGAATAAATATTTATATCAATGTTGTTATTCCAGATTCTGCTACTGGCTTGGATTTTCAAATTTGACTCAAAATATGTTTTTAAACTAAAATTATTGTGCCAAACAGGTTATTGCATTTTTTAAAGGTAGAAATAGCTATATAAGTGCCATTAGAATCTAACACTCAGGATTTAATTGGAAATATTTATTAGTTTGTACCAACCTAGTTAAACTCACAGAATTGCCTGTCGTGCCATTAACTAACTGGTTTGTCTCTGGTTTTGGGATTAGAAAAAATAACCTGAGAGTTCAGAATTGCAATTATATTCTCATAAATTATTTTCTAATCCAGGGTGATCTGCAGAGATGACTCAGTCTATTCAGTTTTATGATAAAAAACCACTTTTGACTATGTTTGAAAAATTCTGGATACCAACTCATGATTGTCACCACTTTGATAAATCCAGGCTATCAGGCACACGACATCTGTTCACAGGAACAAATACACCAGAACCTGATCCTTTCACTCAATGTCTGCTATCAAAAATTGGGAGAAAAATCATCTTCCAAGTGAGCATTAATTAAAGCTTGACCAAGCACCGCACAGCATCGCAGGTGTTCTGACAGTGCACAGCTGCCTCTCTCCACCTGCCTCATCACACTTTTTTTGCCTTCCCACATTCTTGGGAAGAACGTAAAACCATCCCTGGAATATTTCCTGTGATTTTTTGTGCCATTAGCAGTCCATGAAGTGAGGTACAATGGAGCAAGTCTTACTGAAACTGAGTCTCATTTCTTCTGTCCTAAATATTAGAGTTCATCATCTCGAACTTACACAAACTACAACCAGACTGCACAAACACTGCAGAGTTTGAAGGAAGAAGAAAATGGGAAGACATTTTAGGTGTAAAGAATACATTCGGGCAAATGTGTATCAGAGAGAAGGGAGCTGAAGAAGAACTGCAGAGCCAAGGAACATCAGTGAAGGATTAGAAAGTGAGACAAGTGAAACCACTCATCATAACTCCACTTATAAGACGTGGAACAATTATAGAAGAAAAAGAGATGCAAATTTTGAAAGGTACAAGATTTTAGGCTGAAAAGTCAGATGGAAAATCACTGCTGTACAGAAAGATGAAAATTCATTTATTCTGACTGAATGGCAAAATCTGAGGTATGTTATTTTAAAACCAGTACACGGTACTTTCCTTCTCCCCCAACATCATTCCAGTATCGTATTTACAAATTGCATATGGCAGACAATACGAGAGAGAACATTATCTACTACTGTCAGCACAGCACGAATCATTACAGTATCTCCCACACTAAGGATCATCAGCACCATCTCAAATCACTCTCTGCTCCACATAATACATTGCAGAAACAAGTAATATATATATATTCCATGTGTTTGGTTCAGGCCAGTCAAAAATATGTCAGACATTTCAACAAAGTACACAGGGATATTTTCTACTCGAAGCCACAAATGAAGAGTGCAAAATGAAAAAAACCCAAACAAACCAATCTGCAGAATCAATGCAATGAGACAGAATTACCATCTTCTGCAGAAACTCTGGATTTGATTTTTTTTTTTCACATGACATTGCACTACTTGTGTCCCCATGTCACTGTTTAAGATCAGTGGCATATTCACATCTTTACTGTTTGTCCTCTGTAAATCCAACGAGCAGCTTGTTTACATACAGGGATTTAATAAAGACTTTAATTTTCCTACTAGATATATCTCTAGAAACTGGAGTCTTCGGGCATGTGAATTTTGGCACCTGAGAATCTGCTGTTTATCAGCAAAACAGAAATAAATCCAGTCGACTCTTACATCTGTAGCAACGTATGTAACAAACCACAATCTGAAAGGAAAACATTTGTTCTAGTGAACAACAAACACTTGAGTGGCAGGAGATTAGCAGTGACGCAAATTATCTTTTTGTGTGGTGCTAAAAGCAGCTTTTGATTGTTCTTTCATTTCATTATGGCAAGTTCAGGGTGCAGAATAGATCACCGATTACAGAGAGTATTTTATTCAGCGCGTTTGAAGGTGCTGAGCTGTTGTAGTTTTTTAGCCCAATGAAGTGTTAATGTCACACCTGGGTATCCACGATAAAAAGAAGCAAAAGGAAGAAGTTTAACTTGCACAAATGAGCAACAAAAACTGCTGGAGGTCCTTCTTGAAAATACAGATTGTTTTCAAAATCCTTACTTTTCACCCACTTATTACTCAATTCATTCAATTCCATCTGCTAAACGCAGCACAATGGCCTTGCAACAACTCCATAACTAGCGGTGACAGATGCTACTGCCTTAAAGGACATGAGAAACTCGGCAAGCTAAGATGAAACTCATAAATGAAAGATTTTACATAAGCTGACTTTGATTCTTTTAAAAAAATTTTAAAAGAACTGTCAGTCAGGACATAACTCATCATTAAGCAATGGTTTCTTAAGAATAAAACCCACCTAAACTAGAGCAGAAATGAGAGCCTGAGCCCTCGTATGCCATTATTTTGACTTTTAAAGACCAAAGACAACAAACTCTGGTTTTAGTGACTCCTTTAGGTTTGGATATCTTGGTAGGAGCGTGACAGGGTGTTCTAGGAAACCCTGAATCCTTTCTACTAGATCTACCTAGTATCAACAGCAGCCATCAAATATGAAGATTAGGCTGAGTTCTAGACATGGACCTGGAGAAATACAAGGAACAGGAGGAACAGTCTTACTTGGTCTTAGGCAAACGTAAGATTTGAGCTCAATATTTATAAACACCAAGAAGATACAGGCTGAGTTGTTATCCATTGCTGTGCCAGTGTTTGGGTATTTTGGTAGAGTGGAGAGCATGCAATAGCACAACAAGAAACTTTGAGAATTGAAGAGTTTTAAAGATGCACAAAAGACCAAAGATGTTCAGGAGAGAGACAAAGAGGAGACACATCACTCACCATGGACGCATTTGCCTGATTACCTGACTTAGAAACATTCATTTACACAAATTAGCTGTATTCTCTCTCAGAAGCCACATAGAGATTTCGTTAATCAGAGACAGGATGGGTGTCAGTGAGTACTTCCTTGACCTTATCAGCCAAGATGCTTCCACTGCAGGGAAACTGCCCCAGGTCTTTTCTTCAACCTATGTTCATTTGTAGCTGAATCACCCTTTGCTTAGAATACAGAGATATAGCATCTTCTTCTGTCTCCAACAGGCAACTACACGGGCTTTGCTGAATGCTGATGAGGGTAAGAACTTGAGATTTTCTTACTACGCACTGGCATTTATAGAATCATCTTCTATCTCTGCTAAGAATGACCACCTTATTGAGGGGACAACACACTTGAGATCATATTCTACTCACAGTGCCTAAAGTAACAGAACTTCTGTTCTTACCTTAGCTTCGTACATCCCTGAAGTAAAATCTGTGGTTATTAGTACCAGTATCAAAATATGAGCATCAGAAAATATGTGGCAACTTTCAGTGCAAGTAAGAGTTTCCACATTGTGAGAGTGGAAAGCAAGAAACAGATAGAGGAGAGAAACATATACAAATTTCTACTGATTACTCCATTAAAATAATGACAAAATAGAAATCACAAAATTATCACTATTATGATTATGTTATGAGAAGTAAAGACAGATAAGTGAAAAATACCAGTAGTTATCTTATTTTGTTCCTAAACATTTATTTTGGAAATATAATATATATACCTGGGGTTCCCAATGGAAATCACACAAATTCTTCAGGCATGATAAAACTCAGCGATTTTGTCCTAACCCCAAATCAAACCTCAGGGTAACTTTTCCAAAGCAGAATAACATTTCTCAACCTATTATTTTTCACTCTGCCTAAATTTCCGGATAAGACTAAAATACCCCGATGAAAACTGCACTTGTATCTTTCCAGCTCAGCTGGAAACAGAGTATCATGGGCAAAGTATATGCTATTGTCCAATTTCCAGTTCAATGTCATGAAGTTGAGGCAAGAAGGATGATGATCTAAACTACAGTATTTACTTTTACTGTGCTCAACAACCTGCCGATGTCAATCATCATTATTGAAATTTAGTCAGGATATCCTAATATAATTATCAACAATTCAAGTAATTTGAATTCTGTTAGCAAATTTGGATAATTGTATTAGCAATTATGCCCGAATATTGTCCTAAGACACTGACTGAAATGAGGTGTCTATCATTTAAGTACATATATGGAGTGTGAAACTACAACTATAGCAACGAGTGTACAAATCATGCGAAAAACAGATACAGAAAAGAAGTATTAGTTCCCCTGTAATGGTCAAACACAAGCAGGTTGCAACCCACATCCTGCAATAAACCAAAAAAAAATCCACCTTTCTTTTGAATTAAAGCTCTTGAAGAGAAAACACCGTATAGAACCAGAGAGCTGTGAATTAGGACAAACACAAGCCTAAAAATGATGCCTAAACTTCAGCAAATTTGTCAAGTACTTTGATTGAGGTTGAGAGTATGAGTCCAAATGGGTATACAGGAAGCAATCATTTTTTCATGAAGAATACGTGCTTTACTGCGCACACAAATTCTTCCTTCAGAAGGCTGTAAATTACAGTATTTATGGAATCTTAATGATCTAAACACAGTTGGAGCCTGAAGGTCAAGGCTGCAAACTGCATCCTAAATTTCTGTTTACAGATGAAGCCCAGTATTTATTGCTGCACTGCTTGTGCTGCTATAGTTAAAGGGCTGCCAGCATTTCCATTATAAACCACTATTTCAGGGGTTTATAACTTGCCCATCAATCTTCTGACTGGGATGAAACATGGCACACAAGGTCCTGGCTGTGAGAATGATTTTTTTGTTTGTTTTCTTTACCAAATTACAAAAAGAAAAGCTTAAAGTTATACAAGCCAAAAAAAAAAAAAAAGTACATCGGGATTTTCAAGTACTTCTGGTGTTCCTGTGATACAATTATGGCTTCGGAACACAAAACAGATTCATAGAACTGCATCAATTAATAGAGGGACTTCAAATCCCTAAAAAGTAAAAAATAAACTCAATGAAGACCTATTGTTAGAGGCTTTTTTGAAAAGAAATTGTACCGCAGATTTTTAATGACAGAAAAGGAAAGAAGAAATCTATTGCTGCCCTTGATTCTATTTGTAATAAAGGCAAATCTACACTACAATTACTTTTTGAGTAAGTATCTAAGTGATGATACACAAGGTGCATTTTGTTGATATATACTCCAGATGATGTTAGGTAAAATAGTTCAGAATAAAGAAAAATCCAAAGTTTTCCTATGAACTCAAGTAACCTTATTGTCTACTGTTAAATCTTGTATCAAATTTTATGAAATCAGAAGGGCAAAAATGACAAAATTTTTACTTCCACACTATCTACTTTGCCAGTGTATATATAGCGCTCTGCACTGAAGGACTGCTGAGGGCAGGAAGGTGAAAAATTTAATTCACATGATACCTGCATATCTAGCATAGAACAGAATCATAGAATTGTCTTGGTTGGAAGGGACCTTTCAGACCATCAAGTCCAACCATCAACTCAATACTGAAAAAAACCACCACTAAACCATATCGCTAAGCAATCCCAACCTGATGCATAACAAACATAATATTGCAAAAGCATTGCAAGGATTTAAATATTGAAAGACCTCAAAGAATGCTCTTACTGGAATCCCAAGGTTTGGTATAATTTCTGTTCACAAATAAAGAACCGGGCCAGATTTAACGATGTGCTGTTGCAATGCAACAAAGACACATTACATTATATCAAGTAGTTTTATAGCTCCTTTGCAGCACCACACCAATTCAGACAAGAAAGACAACAGTGCTAACCCTGGAATATTAGACTTTTATTTAATTAAATTTTGGTTTATTTCTTTATATGATAAATCCAGTCACAGCAGGAATGAAAGCACATTAGTCCCTCCCCAAATATTACTACTTTATTTTCTTTATTATGGCTGTAGGGGTTTTATTTGTGGACATTGTTGAGTTCACCACAACTACCTTCCCTACCTTCCCTTTTCCTTCCCCTTTCCTTTCCCTTTCCCCTTCCCTTACCTTTTCATTAAAAGGTGACTACGTTTGTATTATTCCATCCCTAATGCTTGGAAGAATCTCTTCCTCCTGACGCTGTAGCTTTCTGCTTTTTTTTTTCCAAATCCTACCTCTACCATCTGTCTATTTTGTCCCCATTTGAAACAATCACTTCCACAAAACATTGGACAATTTTTCCCATCAAGTGCAATGAAGTTCTGTTTTATTACTTTTGTTAGTTCTGGTTGAAAGTGCATTTATAACCCTAATTAACATAGATGCCTCATTCACCTCTCTGTCTCCTGTGTGTATAAGTGTGTCAGTTACTTCTGCGCTCTCTTTTTTGAGTATGCCAACCAGTTTCCCTTAAAATCTGCTTCGCAAACTTTTTTCAAGCTACTGATTGCCATAAGGTTTTTCTTTGTAAAGCTATCTATGGTGAGAGATACAGACCTGTAGACTTCTTAAAAAGGGAACGATGGAATGATGATGACATCTTCAAATCAACCTGGGTAGCGCAGCTGAATACATAGCGGAGAACAATTCCAACCAGAGACAAGATGTTATGAATGGTGACTGACCGAGGCCTTCTCATTCACTCCACTGCACTGCCTTCGGTTGAAATGTGCCCAAGAACACTACTATATAATTAAATATGTTAAATAATGCTACACTGCATCTTGTATAATGTGGAATCTTCAATGAACTGGAAAAGTTCTAAATAAAATATAGGTGAGGCTTGTCAAGCAGTATTAGACTTTGAAATATTTTCTTCTTCTGAAAGCTTACTGTACTGTCTAACACAAGGACCTGTTGTGCTGCCTGAGCTGCCATTGCTCCGTACATCTTGTAAGCAGTGATGTCATGACAGAAATGCTGCAGTGCTGCATTCTAATGACCACTTGTATTGTAATAAATTCATGTTTTCTGCAGTTTTGAAACAGTTTTTTTTAACAGTTTTGAAAACCAAGCAACCTGAGATGCCATTTGGGTCAAATGAAGAACGTGTAGAACACCATACCTGTAAAGTCCTGGGGGAGCTCGGTGAACCAGGAAGCTTTTCTCCAAGCTCTGCAGCACGTCGTTGAGCATCCTGACTCTGAGGGGAGCGCGCTCCTTGGGGTCATTCGCTGGGCGCATCTCATCAGACTGGAACAACTCTGCCGTGTCCCTCAGACGCGATGCCGCTGCAAGCAACTGAGGAGGGACTACTTCATCACCTAGGAACAGTAAGGGCAAGACAGTTGCCAGTGACTCAGAGGACATCATTTATTACTCTTGCTTACAAGCCAAAATTAATAGTCCAATTAAAATCCGGCCTCTTTTCCTGTGTGAGAATTATGTAATGGATCAAGTAAAGCCACAGATCATTTCACGTTAAGCTCTGATCTATTTTTCAGAGAAGATCAATTTGGGCTGTGATATTTTAAGATCTAATAAGGCCTGAGGAATGATTTTGGGGTAGAGCTTGAAATCTACCATTGGAAAAACAGGCATGCAGGAAGCAAGGGTTATAAATCAGTAACTATAACATTTCCTTCCGAAGCAGCATTTATTCAATGTCATTTGATGCCACTGCTCTCCAGTTTGGAAGCTTGTGCTTGGATTCTGTAATGACTGCTGTATAGGAAATCATAATATGCAGAGTTTAATTGAATTTGCTTCAACATTTTAGAATCCTAGAGGTTAACAACAGCTATAGAGGAGATGTGAAATGGTTGCTCTAAATCACTTAGATCATACGCCATTGAGCCAACTAACACTCTATTTAGTATCCAAATGTATATTCTAATCCAGTTGATATTTCCAAAACTTTTCAAACTTGGAGTGTTAACTGTTACTTTCTTTGTAATCCCACACAGACACCAAGAGATTAAATGCCCACAGCACACCATGATTTCAGTATTTCCCTGTTTCTAGTCCAGAAAGAAGAATGCGACGCGTGCACTGGAGCACTGTGACGTGCGGCCCGTTCCCCGCTCAGCGCAGGTGAAGAGCCTGCCCTCCTTTCCCAGCCCCTGCAAAACTGTGTTCATTTTTACAAGCACATGGAGAGAGAACTCAGAGTCTGAACCTGATATAAAGTCACAAGTAACATCAGTCAGCAAAAACACTTCCAGGATGCAGAAATTATCTTTAAGGCCAAGATTCACTTTGCTTATTAAGGACAAGAAAATCAACTATCCTTAGATCTTCCAAATGACGATTTAATCAAACCAAACCACTCAGCTTGAGAAGCTGCCTCCCCTTTAGCTGAAAGTACAACCCTCCGTGAGTTCAGTATCATTGTAACTGAGATGATTAATCCAACAAAGTGGTTCAAGATACAAGTTAAAGGAATACTAAAGTTCCTTGTCTAATAGATAGATGGAGAGATCAGAAATAGTAAATTGAGAACATCAACCCATTTCTCAAACTATTTATGGATGGAGTTTGAAAGGTGAGTATATAACAGGATGGAAAAGCAAACCGGTACAACTAAGAAATTCAAGGAAATGCCTGAATATGACATATTCTCCCTCTCGTATGGAAAAAAGAGATTTGTTATTAGATAGATTTCAGCCAAGGGAAAGGAGTTCACAGATCCCCTGTGCTCCCATCATTCAGCTGACTAACACATTCCAACCCAGCAAAACACGAAAGGATCCAAATTACATGGAGAGACAGATGCTGGTGTGAGAGAAACTGTCAGATTTCCTGAGCCATCAAGATGAATTGTAACAATGAACAGAAGGTCCCTGTGGGAACTGGAGGGAGAGAAGATGGTTTATGTCTGTCTTGGTTTGGGACAAGTTTGCTTTGTCAATGGCTCTTGACCAATCCCCCTTTCTCTAATTAGAATGGTAACAGGGCTCTAGTACCTTGATGTACAGGACTGGTTACTCTGACTGACTTGGGAGTAATTTAAAGTCTTATTAGATCAGGTTAATGCCTCATAAAAATATTCTCTGAGCATATGAACTTGGCACATTTAAGATATTGGGCAAAATATTCTCAATTTTCAAACCTCAGGCAAAAATCCAGTGCAGATGAAGAACTTGATTTCCATGCGTATAATCCAGGTGCTGTGCACACCTTACCCTGGGACTTGGCTCAGTAGGGAAAGGTTTAAATTCACCCTGTTTGAAAGAATCCTTTGGTTTCAGCAAAGCACTTTGTATTCCAAGTAACATACAAGTGTTATCATTTTTATTCTGAATATCACACAAACAATGGTAAATGTGTAAAATGAAAAGCTGTGCCTTTTCAGTAGGGAAGGTGAGACAAAGGGAAAATGCGTCCTTCTGTACGTGGAAATGAAGCCAACCAGACCACCCTATTAAACAGAAAAATCCTGTAAATGCTCTCACTCCTTCTCCAGGGCATTTTGCCCCTGAACCAACTACATTTTACTTTAGAGTGATGAGTAAAAAGCACTGTTTGCATCCCAGTCCAAACCAGCACTGGTTACAAAACAAACACCCAGGCCCTGGTTTGATACTTCAGTGCAAACCCTGGCAGTGGCTCTGGCTGGTGCCACCGCAGAGGATTGAGGACGCAGCTTTAAGGGCATCAGTGGTTTTTACCACAACACACTGAACTTCAGTGCCAAGGGAGATTTATGCTTTCCTCAGGTTGAGAAGTTAGAGTGGAAGGGCAAATGAGTCTTAAAGAAAAAGGATGCATTAACTAATAATGTCTTAAAGATCTTGTGATGCTTCTACAGAGAAAATGAAAAAAAAAAAACCAACCAACCCTGCAACTGTTCTTTCACTCAAGAGAAACACCGCCACATCATTTATATTTCGTATTCTTTCTCCTTTTGTCTGCAGTATGAATCATGATGAATCATCTAAGCCAGTTGTTTAGTTGTTAAATAAATAAAATTGCAAGCACAAGAAAGTGACTCAAGAGTACGTACACTCTTGATCAGAGAACTCTACTGTGGAATTTCATTACACTTGCTAAATGTAACTTGATTTTATTTAGAAACAGGTTACACCAAATAGATATTTATTTTTACAGACATTGCATACAATAGCCTTTCCTTGTGTAAATGATTGCTCTTATGAAAAGTATTGCTAGACATTTAACATTTTTAAATTGTGTTTGTGCCCTCTGGTATGAATGCAGCTGCCGACGAGCACCCACAGGAGAATGAACACGGACAAATCAGCAGCTTAAAGCCCGACGCTTGCTCTCCGTGTGTGTGAACATGTGTTTGCATGTAGGAGAGAGGGGGAATTGCTCCAGGTTTTGATTAGCTTGCATGTTCGGGATCAACTCTGTTGTGTTGTTGGATTCATGACGAAGATTTTTCATGCTGTGCAAAATGGGATGATCAGACCTAGCAGTGGAAAATCGGCATGGGAAAGCTTTGTAGAAAGTACCCCAAAGGGGGTAGAAACACAAATCCACAGACATCCAGAGTGCAAAGAATACATTGCCATCAGCTTCAATTTTGCTGCCGTGACTGCTGCTGCCCAGGCAAACTAATCTGGTGTTGCTACAAATCTCTTATCAAAGAGGCTGTCATTAAAAAGGCATGTTGTGACATACTATTATGCATGTCAACAGAGAGGAAGTTACCACGGACTTTGTACAGAGCTCCTGAAACATATACGCCCTATTGATACAGAAGAGATTTTCACTGTTTCCCATTAGTACCAAATGCTTCACCCATGGAAAATGCATTCTTCCATTATTTTTTTTTTAAAGGCTAATGAAAGGTTTGCAATACTAATATAGAATGCCCTTGAAAGGATACTGAAGACAAGATGCCAGTATCTCACAGCAAAGAAGGTATTTCTATCATACATACAGATAACTGTTGCATTTTTTACATCTGTAGCAATCAAGAATAATGGGTGGGAACAATAAAGAAGGAAACTGTCTGAACATTACAGTCAGATGGAGAAAGTAACTGAAAAGCCCCCTAAATGATCAGGGAAATACAGTCAAGCAGGTAAAATGATGGCAAGCTGGAGACTGGCAGATAGCTGTAGGCAAGGAGTATGCAGCCATCAAGTAAATGACAGAGATATGTTTCTGTATTGATTTTTCTAAGGATGGAGAGTTTAGACTGATGTTTTGAAATGTATGGGTTGAGCCAGGGCTGTGCAAAGTCACGCAGACTTCCCTGGAAATGGCTTATCATAAACTGGATTATTTTTAAACTCCTGCTAGCACTGCCTACTATTATCACCCCAAGTACTCCAGCTGCTGTAACATCTGCAAAACATCCGTTCTGGGGAGAAGAAAGGGCTTCACTGATAGGAAGCAGCACACAACTGACACTGTAGCCACAGAGCTTTAAATCACAGCCCTTGCCCTTCCTACACAGGGAAAACTATTAAAACTCACCCCTTTCTCAGCCAGTACCTACTAGACATGGCTTACGGCTTCTCTGATTTGCTTGCCTGCTCTGGCAGCCCATGAGGAAACCCACAACTGGGGAATCCTGGCAGCTGTGCCTGGGGCTACTCAGCCACCAGCTAAGGCTGGGGTAGCAGACACCCAGTACTGGAAAGGTCTGCGTGAGTCTTGGTGGGCCAGTGACTCACAATAATAAAACAATTTCAGCTTCTACAGCCAACAGCAACTAAGCGAGAGGCATGGCTACCATCAAACCTGGTTGCCTTTATTTTTGTAAACCCTGTGCTTGAACATGTCATTGCTGAGCCACTCGGGCAAAAAGGTACAGAAAGAATTTTGATCCTAAGGAGACACTTTAATGCCTCCATCATCAATCCCTGAAGCTTGCTGTAATACATCCTGAATTGCAAAGAGGCTCAAACACAGATGATAAGAATTTGTTTTGAATAAAAATGCTTATATACATACAAAATACTTATATACAAATGCTTATATATTTGTACTTGCACATACATACAAAATTCTTCTAGAGAAGTGCTTAAAAGAACCATTTGTATCATTCACTGACCAGATTTGACATCTTGTCTGTGCCCTACCTCAAAAGATAAATTGGGTTTTCATAGCATGCGAGGTCTAGTGAGATAGTCCTGTAGTTGATTCAAGTTGCAGTGGTTCTGCATTTTAAATGTATGACAGGCAGAAACACCGCACAACTGCAATGTGTAGTTAATGGGAATATTTTAAACTGTCGCCTATTTATGAATTTCTCTAAAATAGCACATCTGTGATCAAACAGATAACAGCCTGAATAGCCCCAGGGATCTGAATTTCAGTCTTGGAACCCATCGCATATCATTTCTGACCACAAGGTTTCCTGTTAAACTTCAGACCATCAGCAGATGTCTGTCCAGTCACGACCCTTCCTTTCAGGTAAACCCAAAAGCAGTAGCTTGTTTCAAGGAGTTGTGGTGTGTGCAAGCGGAGAGAACACATCACTCAACAGCCATTTCCCCTTTTCTCTGAGGAACAGGCCTCGAGCCATCTCTAAACACGTTGTGGATGAGACTTCCCTATAACCTGCCATCCAGCCTATCCTAAGCGTACGAAACGGTTTATCACGTGCTAATTAACATCCTATTTAATTTAACAGAGCTAACAGTACAGACAACCACCACGTTACAGAATTAAATCCTTTGGAAACATAAATAAATGCAGCATGAGTAAATATTAAGACACACGCATCCTTTTGTGAGGACATCCAGGAAACTACAAAACTGGGACTCAAGTGTTTACACATATGATTTAACTTCAAGAATGTTATAAAGTCCATCAGGCAATAAAATGTGTGTTCATGTTTAAGCGATTGGCTGAACCAGATCCTAGAGGCACAAAATTAAGCCTAATGAATCTTCTGGCATGTTGTGTGAGTTCCTTTTACCTTTTCTAAATTTAAAGTTTGTGTCAAGTTGGACTAAGACAATGCAACATTGAACTGGAAATCTCAGACAACATAAAACCTCTTGAAGAATGAAGAAATCCATGAGCCATGTTAAAAAGTACAACTTCTCATTTAAGTAACCACTAAAAAGATCATTGTCTTATTGGTTTCCAAAATGAAAATAAACTGTTACTTGACACAGGTCAGAGATAGATGATACATGAATGTCATGAGAAAAGTTATTAAACAAAACTCCAAAGTGAACAGCTGGAAGAAAATTTATCCTGCTGGCCCTACAGCCTAGAAAATAATCTTCCCTCCCCTGAAGTGGTTGAGATAAATGATTGAACTGAAGTTAGAGGAAAAAAAGTCAGTTTAAATCAACATTTCCCGTTACACAAAATAAAGAGAAAAGGAAGAACAATAGGACATCTCATGTTCAGTTGAAGAAATACCAGCTGAGCCGCGCTTTTTATTTGATGATCGTTCCCTGCTGTGTTTAGGCTGAACTAAACCAATGTTTATATGGCACAACAGCTAAAATTACTTGTCTTTTTGGATGCTCACTGATTCCCAACCAATGATAGCCCACTGACTCCTGGGTCTTGACAATGATGGATGGCAAAGATTAAAGAAAAGGTATCACACTTCTATGAATGTGTATTACAGAAAAGTGATACTTTATACTGTAGGGAGTGAATGAAATGCAGGGGCAGCACCTCAAGAATGAAAAAATATCTTTAAGTTTGAGATACGATCTCTCATTCTGCTAAACTACAGGCACAGTTTTGGTGTAATTTTATAGAAGTTACATCTTTATTTAAAAGATCAACTTGAGAGTTCCAGAAATATATAAATAGAAAAAAATGTATTTTAAAGGTGCTTTTTTACACTGCAGGTAATTTGTATCAGAGACATAACTAGAGATGAGGAAATAATAACATGGTTTTACCTATTTCACATTTTTCCACTGTGAGGTCCTAATTAACAGTCTTTCAAATTTCATGGGTGTTCATGATAATGAACATAAGATGCACCTCTTACCATTAAATTCATTGAATTCTGACCAGAATATCAACTTCTGAAATATCTCAGTTCGTACACCTTCAAGGAATTATGTTAGAGTTTGGCAGCTAAATAATCAAAAGATGCAATCTCCAAGGACTAAGCTTCTTACGCACTCTCCACATCCCGACTGCTTTCCCCTAGTCACTTATAAAAGGAAGGAGAGATGCATCAGATAGGAGGAAACTGTCAGGGAAAAGGGACAGAATGGGAAGAGGGAGACAGATGATACTGAAAGAGAAAGCTTTTAAGGATGGGTGACACTGGACAGTGTTAGAACCTAGACGTCCTCTCCCTCCTCAGTCCTCAGGAGTAGAGCTAAGACATATTCTTTTTGTAGTTGATAAGGATTCTGGTTTGAGGACACAAACCATGACAATATGGAGAAGGTTTATTGTGCTTTTGCAGTCTAGAGAGTAGCAGAGAACATGTCAGTAACACACCGTGGGTTTAGTTCCTTATATCAACATTTTTCTACTGGCTGTAGAGGGGAAAAAAAAACAACCAACAAAGTCCCCAGAAGCAAAGGAATGCACAACTACACCCTTTAGCTGTGTTATCTCAAACAGCTCAAGCCAAGGGCTATTAGCTTAATTGGCTTCTGTTGTCAACACAGGACAAGAAAACTGCAGAATGTTTGTTCTTTTATCAAGGCCTAAAAGGCCACAAGACAACAGAAAGAGCCGGAAACAAGAAGGCAGTGCAGGAATATTAGTAATGGCTCCACAATCTTGATGGAGCAGTCTCATATGAAGGGATCCATCCTACACCTAGCAAACAACAACAAATCCAGAGTCTATGGGAATTATATTTGCATCTTGACCAAGTTACCAGTCACTTCCACTTACTTTCTGACCAGCAACAACCTTTTCCATCTCCCCACCCCAGCATCCCAAACACAGCAAGATCAGACACAGAGCTTCCAGGGTCTCAGTGCTTAATCAACTCAAACAACACATATTGGTAAATTATTGTGCTTTGTCATGCCTGAAAAAGGAGGAAAGTCAGAATGCTCTGCCAACAAGGGGAGTTGGTGCAATAACCAAACCAGGAAGACGATTGTGAAAATTAAGGAGCCAAATGGCAACAGGATTAGAAGCCCTCTCTTGCTTGTACTGAACAAAGGCCCAGAGGGAATTAAAATCAAGTTCAGTCACGGAGATTGTTATCTTTGAATGTAATTATGAGATTTTAATACTAATTATTGCTAACTAACAGAGCAACATCAGAAAAAATTATACATTTCATGACTTTATTTAGCAACAAACCCTATGTTTTATTTAGCATTACATAATAACTATTTAACTAGTAAAATCACTGGCTATCTTTCAAGCAGAAATTGAAAATCAGGGAGTAGACGATCCTTTTTTTAACTCGGGATTAATGGAGAACAATATTCCTCTAATAAAAATTACCTTTAAGACTGTTCTGAACTTCTAATGCGATGTCGAGGGCATTAAACGGCAAAACTGGTTCATTGGCAATTTGCAAAGTCACTTGTCCTGTTAGCTGAAAAATATAAAAAACCCAAAAAATGGTCAAATAATTTCTAGCAGATTTAATTGCCAACACTTACTCTTTTGGAAAAGCACATTCATTACATTGTATTTTCAGGGAAAAAACTAATAGAACCACATAGACACATCTTTGTGAAAATGAACATGACGAGAGCATTGCCTTTCTAATACAACATATAAAAATATTAAGAGATTGCAATTTATAACCACACACAAGAATTCCGTGCAGTGCTTTTTCTGTGGACCTGGGATACCGCAGGAGTCCCTGAAGGGCCTTACTTTTGCTTTGTTTTCAAATAAAACACCTCAACATTCTAAAAGTAGGAATGAGGTTTATTGTTTTACTTAGTTCTCAGGTTTTAGTTATTATATTTTGAGTAAGACATTAATGTAAAAAGACATTAATGAGCTTCAAACCAATGGCTAAATGCAAGATGGCCTGAAAACCTACTGCCCTTCAAAGAGTTATGTGACAAATTGATGCACACGGACGGACAACTTCCAACCTGGACAAAACACTGCATCCTCTCCATAACTCACAGAAAGAAATTCCTGAAGGAGTGAAAGGGAACTCTTGGTACGCTCCAGACTAGACGTTAACACCCGTCATGAAACTCAATGGCACAAATGACATCCTACCTTCTTAAAGTACATCATTTCTTTTCAACAGTTCCAGAGATGAGGCAAGGGATGACCAGCCTGAGTCCTTTTTTTCACTTACAGAAGATAAGACTCTCCCAGCTCAGGGCTTAGACATGCTACAGGGGCTGCGTGTAGAAATATGTCTTTCTGCTGAACTATACCTGGCCTGTGATTAAAGAGAGGATTTCAGTCTCCAGGCTGCCAAGTCCATCACTGTTCGCGGAAGCTATAAAAACACACTGACAAAAACATGCACGGAACTTTCATTCATCTTCCTCATATCTTGATATTGCAAAAAGGGGAAAAAATACCTGTAGGGCTGTGCTCTAAAATGGAATGATGGCTGCAGGGGAGGGTGATCGTGTTGATAAAAATGTGGACTGAATAGAATCATATTGTACAATACTTCCCAAGGTGTTGGGAGGAGGGGGGTGTTAGAATAATATCTATCCTTCAAAAGCAATATGATAGCTGCTGTGCTGAAAGAAGGGTTTTAATTCTACAATACAAAGTAGTAGGAAAAGGCAACAAACCTAAGTAATATTAAAAACAATAGCACAGCAATTGAAAAGGAAAACCATCTCCCAGGAAAGTGGATGAAAACAGGGTAATATCAAAAATACAAGTTTCCTAGAGAAAGATTAATAGAACCTCAACAACATTTCTAAGAAAGCATTAAAGAAATACCGTTTTTTGCCCTGGTCCCAGACTGATTTGGGTATAGAGACTGAGGGAATGTGCTGTATATCAGGCTGCAACCTACATCTAAGCAGAGATGTACTGGGAAGCTATTTAGATTTACCTCTAGAGACTAAAATATTGCAATAGGCATGAAAAATCCCATACCGTATATATAGTGAGAAAAAAAAGGAAGGAATGTCAGGCTGCTACCAGAAAAAACTAAAGAACTAAGAGTGAACTTGAAGGAAGATGAAAAATACTGTGTTTGGACATCTGTGTTAAAATATTACTGTAACCTCTCATGAAAATTTTCTTCCAACTTCCCGGGCTGTTAATGCTTGAGGCCCATTAGGTTTTCTATCAGTGATTATACACAAAAGTCTCCGGGTTGAAAAGAAAAGCATTAGAAAACATTAGTTTTAGGAATATCAGAGGTACTGTGGAATTACAAGAATTAAAATCTTTAGGGCAAACAGAAATCTGTACAAAGCTGTATCCAAACCAGGTTCATGTAATCCAGCCAGAAGCAACTGTAAAAATCTGGTTCTAAATGTCCAAATTCCATGCAAAATCCTTCCTTGGCCTGCATGGAACTCTTTTGAGATACAGCTGCCCAAAACATGAACATCCTGTAAGTCGCCATGGAAAAGCAACTGTGGCAAAGATATAACATCCCTTTAAAGAGGAGGCATTCTTTCTATACGGAGCCCAAACCCACTGAATCCTAAATAGTACCATATCCCACAAAACATTTGACTTCTTCCCCGCCACCCCATTTCTGCAAAAACCTTCACTAAATGGGAACACACAATACATATTCATAGGTACATTTTAGGGAGGGACATGAACAGTTACACAGTGCTAATGATACTTTTCAATCTGCTACTGCAATGTTTAAAAAGACAAAAGAATAGAAAAAAATGCTTCCTTTCTGAGGTATGAAAGTGGCATTAAAGAGGAGAACACCCCAGCGAGCATCTTTCCTTTTCATCATTATCTCCTACAGAACCTGGCTTCATTTTTTTAAGTCCTTGCCTTCCAAGCAATTTTATTTTGCTTTTGACTACATAAAACTAAAGTTCTTTTCTCTTTCCTATTCAAATGAAGTTACACCATCAAAATCTTATGATTGACGGAAGCATTTTGGAACCTTTATAGTATCTCTGTATGTGATAGTGCAGACACTTGTGTGTTAGCAAACAGCTAATAGCGATGTTTATTAAATCACGTACTTTGTGGGCTAACCTGGAAGAAATCAATCACGTAAAGGAAAGCTCAGAGCATTGATTTGAACAGAGTAAGTAATAATGCTGCAGAAGCATATATCAAACCCACATAATGCAGCAAGACAGAAAAGGCTACTGATTTCTTATTTATAGTCTTATTTTTGGATATACCATTTCCCCCGAGTACGAGACTGAATATACATGGAAAATAAAGACAAGCTTCTGCCCCCTTTTCCCCACTGAAAAATGGTTCAAACTGACTATTGAATTATTAAATGCAAGAATAACTTAGCTAAGAGTAAAGACAACAATTTTCTCACAAAGTGAAATGCTACAGCAGCATAATTGATTCTATTCCCATCCTGAACTGGTTATAACACTAATGACAACTTCTCAAATAACATTTATACATAACAATACACTCACAATACACACAATAATTGATGCAACGTTTGCACAATTACCAAGTCTACAGAAAAAAATTTATAGTTCAATTGCTAATTGATTCTGAAATGCTTTTCTTACACAATTTAAAATGAAAAAATAATGAATAATGTTTCCACTGCACTTGGTTCAGGAAAGGTATTCTTCAGTAAACAAAAATGTATTTAATGAACTTCCAATTACGATAGAGATAAATATTAACATAAATCATAACAATAATTGGAGAGTTATACCGTTTAGTGAAAAATACATCTGAATATTCTAAACAGGTTTATACCAAAGGTCAAATTTTTTCAATATCTTTCACTTTACAGCATAAACATCTCTGTAAGGAAGAAAGGAAGGAACTTCTGTCCCTGCCTTTACCTGACACCGTGCACATCCCAAAAGCTGAGAAAAACCCTAACCAACTTCCAAAACTGCTGGTGTTAAAGGTGAGTCAGTATCTCATAACACTTCCTAAATGAAGCAATAGGTTATTCTCTTTTCCAAAGTGTTATGACCTAAGCATTTAGGAACTATGTCTTGCAATTCTACCCAGCTTATGAACCTAATTTCCCTATAGAAGTCAACTCTCGGGGACATCCAGTAGATCTGCACTGCTCTCCAAGACCCTGACAATAAAATAATAACGAAATTAAATAGACATAGTATATTCATCCACATAAATTATAATTATTCTTTATCTTTTTAGCTGTTGTACAATGTAAATAAGGAAACTAGCTAAAATGGAGCCAGGGAGGGATTCATCACAGAATTATTTGGGTTTTTTTGGTGCGTATGACACACTTTTTTTTTCAGCAAGCTAAACTCAGATTAAAGGCAACTTGCTTCCTCAAATATACAAGCTGCCTCCTAACAACTCATGTTTGTTGGCATGCAAAATACTTAAAATCCAGGATACAATCATGTGTAAGGCTCCATTCAGCCTTTTGCACAGAGATTCAGTTCTGCTTTTGGGCCGTGCTGTTATTGATCGTGTCTTGCAGGGACACGTCTTTAACGTTCTGTGGTTTTACAAACGAGGCAGGTAGGGCAGCCCATCCTCCACCCTCTCATACGACGAGAAACTTGTAAGATGAATAAAATGCAAACCTATTTAGTGGATATGAAGATATGAAAATATTACGCATGATAGAGATCAATCTGCAAGAATAAACATCAGCATTTAGCGTGCAGGCAGTTTCTTTAACACAGCAGTTCACACGCCAGCCTTGGTTTCATGGGGTTTTTTTTTGTGGAGTGAAACTGGGAGCTGTGTGCTGCATCCAGCCTGAGCTACGTAAACCTCTGTGGGTGGAAGTGTTGAGCCTTTAGGACATTTTTAGTTACATTAAGAGCACTAAAGTCTAAACAGACATCTCAGATCTCTTCATACGCCAAGTTACAAACAAGATAACTTAAAAAAAATCAGGTAAACTGCCACGTTTATCCTTTTGTGAACACTGCTCTTCAGAAGGGCCTCACTCCAGTTGTACCAGCCGGAATGAATTAGGCACAGGCACTTCAAACTGAAATGTGCAGGGATGACTCCTTTATATTTTACGCTGTATATCTCTCCAACATACTTTCTATTCTTTCCTGCATTCTATGGGCACAAGGAAAAGTGTTGTTAACATTCATCAAATAAAATTATTTAAGAAAAACCTGAAAATCATAGACAGTAAGCAACTCATCTGAACTCTGAGCTTCATCTTCAACAGGCATTATTTTCTTCAAGTCACGTTTCCCTCACACTTGGCACCTCTCCCTTCACACGTTATACATGGGGATCATGGACGAGGAAAGAGCATGGAAAGCTACTGTGCTGCTTAGGGTCATCAGTAACAGTGTCTTCAAAATCACACTTTTCCCCCTCCTTTTTCTCGTAAAGGTGAATGAAAAGGTTTAACTTTTGTGGCTGGCTGTTGTGCTGTCTAATCTCAGGTGTTCACCTCTCTGCATCAAGGGTCTCTCTTTCCACTCTGCAGAGTGACCTGCTGAGATCTCTTGGCATAAACCCAAACATAAACAAAGGTTTCAATGTCCACACCCATGTAAATAAGAAATAAATTTCTGTACATATTAAGAACCCCTCTCAGAATTGCAACATGAGCCATCCTAAGTGTTAAAATAATAAGCCTTCCCCAACTTCTCCACACTGCAAAATTAAAGAAGTAGTTTTGATAATACAGGCAGATTTCCCGAATTTGCTTTCTGCTGGTTCCCCCCTCCCTCCCTGACTTCCTTCATGTTATCAGATTTTTTGAATTAAGCATAGTAAATTGAGTCTACTTAAATTAAATCTGTGTTTCCCTGGCAGTAACATAATTTCAGCACCTAGTATTACTGGATGAATGGCAGTAATTGTGAGACTTGTGATAAACTAATGAGCATTTTTAATACTGGGATCTTAATTTACTGTAGAAAAATTTCCTGCATAATGAGTTACACAGTTGTTTTTCTTATATTCATCAACCCCCAAAAGAGTTAACTGATTCACACAAGAGAAGTCAGAGCAGGAGCATGAGAAAATAACCAGACCCTCTATTTTTTTTGAAGAACCGCATTCCCTTGATCAGACAAAGAAATAGAAATCTCATCTCAAACATGTTTGCTTCGAACTAAAGCTGTCAACTTTTGAAAATTCAGAACTTCTCAATAACTCAGTAGTTCCATATGTGCTAATTACTGAAATCTACCTTGGCACCAGGGCATGTGTTTACTGTACAGGGCAAAAGATATTTTGGCATGTTTGACATTCAGTTGAACATACAGTATTTTAGGTCAGTAGAGGGCTCTCTGAGAAAAGAGTATGATGAATCTATGGCTCTGGTAGGTGAACTAGAGCAGAGGAATTCATAACAAATAGTGGCTTCTCACCAAGGAAAGTATGAAACTTTATTTCAACATCTCCATCTATTATTTAATATTGTTTTATTTACTCTCAGTATAGAAAATACTGACTGAGAAGTAAAAGCGATAGTGAACAAAACATTTGCAGGTATCCTATGCAAAGCCAACAACACTTCACTAATTCTATTAGGGTGGGACACAGCCTTTGGCATCCCCAGAGTCACGTATTAAGATATGCCAGGATTATGGTACCTTGGGACGTTTGCTCTGGAGCACAGAAAATCTCTATTTACATTATCGTATGCATACATTTTTGACATGGCTCACAATGAGATTTTGAGACACTGAGAAATTCAGGTCAAAAAGTATTCTTTTAAGTGAGTACTTTGCTTAAAATCTAATTTGTTGGCCAACTTCGTAATATACAACACTTCAAGAAGTGAAAGCACATTTTCTATGTATTTCATTCACAGCTGGGAGGGATCATTGATCCCACTGCTTTCAGTTACTTGCACAAAAAAGAAACTAATCCTTACCTCTGTTTTGTTTTCTGTGTACATGTAGAAATTCCTACATTTTAAATTATATTTATCTAAAGTCTATGGAAATATAGACTTTGTGTCTATTTAGATGCATCTTCTAATGTGAATCTTCTAATACGTGTATATTAAAAAAAATATATCTTAAATTGTCTTAATTTTGGTCAGAGCCTGGGAACCAGGCTGAAGCCTGGCCCGTTGTGGCAGTTCTCATGCTCTTTTTCCTGCAGCAGCAGAGAACGGGGAATATTAAATCAACTTCCAAAACAATACCTTTATTGAGTCAGGCTTGGCGCTGCATAAACCAGCTTGTTCTCAGCCTGGTTTGTTTGGAACTGAGTCAGAAAAACTTGATGTCTGTGCAGAATACCCAGGCTCTGATGATGTATTTCCTATTTATGTATGTCAAATTCTAGTGGTGCAATGAAAGCGTCAAATTAACTTGCAGAGTTACTAGAGTGACTAGATTCAAGCCTCTTGTTAAAAAAAGTTAGTCACTTAGACTTTTCCCTGGGGGGCGTAGATATAAGGATGCAAACGGATGTAACAGAATGGGGTTCTGAGCTTCCCGAGCTCTGAGTGAAGAGGTCACACCACGACAATACAAACCTTTCCATCTTTACAAACTTTGAAAGTGACAAATACAGAAAAATTTGCTTTAAAGATGGATGATTTGCATATAGCATTCGCATAAACCACGATGCCATCGTTGCACAAAAAGCAACCTTTTAAATGCTTTCATTCTCTCACCCTCTTCAGGTATAGCAGGAGGAGGGGGAAACTAGTGCTAGATCCTTTTTAAAGAAGCAACCTTCACTGCCTGAAGCTGGTTACGGGCAGTCCTCAGGAAACAGGTTTAGCTATTGTTGTGGTAGAAAGAGAAGTATATCATAAAATATGAAGCAAAACTTATTTCCAGATATCAGAGGCAAAGATCTCTAATGACAACAATCACATACAGGAATTGCATCTTGAACAGATCTTTACTACTTAAACCAAAACTACATAGCTTTCTTTTTCCCCCTTTATTTGCATGACACTCAAAGGATAAAACATGCAGCTTGCCAACAGTGCATACACTTTAGGACAAGAAATATTAAATATTTTTTTCTGGTTAAGCCAGAAGAAATACCAGTTTTCAGTAAAGAAACTAAATGTCATCTCAGAATAACAGACAAGAATTATCAGGGTAGATTCCTGTGTACTGGTATGTAATCACAGGACGCTGGGATTAATAGCTTGGACATCACACTTTTCCATGCTACCAGAGGCCTTCATCGTGTTTGCTACCAGTTAATGAACATCAGTACCTTCCCCTGACTAATATATGTGTTTAAGACCCCCATCAGGACATTAGCACAACCAGCCCTCCCTACTCACCACACAGGATAATCAAAGCACAAGATGATGGGACTCAGCAAGATAATTGATAATTTTGTTAAGGGTTGCCAGACATTTGGCTGGGTCCTGCGGTCCAGGAACCTCACAAGTCAGCCGGTAATGATGAGCAGCTAAAACAAGCAGTGGTGAGAGGCTGCATTTAATCACCCAGGTTCATGACCACTCTGCAGAAACATAGATCAGCCCAGCAAACAGGACAGTGTCTTGCAGTCCTAATTAATCAAAGTATCTTCTCATGTGCTTCAAGATACATGCATGAACTGAGCATCTTCCTGAATTAGGACCAATCCCAGGATCATATTCAAGGACATCCAAGTACTTGCTAAGTTTCTGTTTGATCTGAAAAACCATTTTTTCTGCCGAATCTGCAGGATTCAGTCTGAAACTTGTGGCATTGTTAAAAACTAGATAACAGTCATCAGAGGAGAGCAATAATAAAGAAATCTGCAATAGGAAGCTTCAACCACAGCTTTCAGTTTAGACCTTGATATCATCTTTTTAATCACTCCCCTTTTACAGAAATGGATTTGATTTAATTGAACTCCTAAAAAAAGTCTCTAATCACACTTCATCAGCACGCAATTATTATTCAAAGGAAACCATATGTACTATTAGGCACTCTTAATTAAAATAATGCATATAATCTGCTTCAGTACCTAACAGTCATTCTTGATGTTCATTATTCTCTTTCTTCCATTATTGTGACAATACATTCTTTTCTGTTTTTCCTCATCTATCCCCATTTCATTTATGCACTTTTTCACCGCGAACGATCACGTTATCAGGACACTGAAATGCATTAATACACCACCATCCTTAATACCTCATTGCAGAGCATGACCTTCAAAACGAGTCAGACCCAACCATGGAGACTTGTGAGAAGAGGATGAGGAAATGCTCTAACAGGAGCCTTAAATTATACTCTTTTTTTGCCTGAATTTTATTTGCAACTATGAAAGGAGAACGTATGACAGGCAGTGGGCAGTTGCTAGAGAAAGAGATGAGATTTAGGGAAAACCAGGGACACCGGATGGAAGAAAGAGGAGTTGAAAAACCTGAAGAAAAGCATCAATGACGGGTTGAGGCAATGGTTCCTTGAGGAACTTGGACAGTAAACTGTATAGACTCACCAGAATAAGCATTAAAAAAACATTAATGAGAATATTGCATAATAAAGTCTCCCCAACCTCTCAAACTCATGAAAGCTAAGATATTTGACGGTCATAGAGAAAAAAATATTGGTCTGTTTTCTCTTGCTACCTCTTGATGCCAAGGTACCTCACACTTTTCCACTTAGGTCACCCTAATCAGCAAGGACTGGAGCACCAGCAGCTCATTAAACATGACAGACTAGCCCTGAGGGAGAGACACTGGTGAACCACAGTGCTGAGGAGCCAAGGGAAGCTGAAAACCCACAGCTCTGTGGCATAGAGCTCAAAGAAAAGACCCACAGACATCAACAGACACGTTCCAGTTTGGGGGAGAATGGGATGGGCAATATCCCGAGGCCAATCCCCAGACACTGGATACACTCAGCACCCACACAGAGGCTCAATCACCTTGTTAGGCAATTACTTCAGCTAGGGATATATTCTGCTCTTGCATAGTAGTAAGCAAGCCAGAATGGTATTTAAGCTTCTTATTGGTATCATAATTCAAAGACACAATTTCTGTGAACTTTCCCCAGCTTTTCAAATTGGAATATTCAATCTTCAATGTATACTGTGCAAGATACATAGAATAAGAAGTAATCGGTTGACTTACATTAATACTTTGAAATTTAAATCTCAAAAGGAGATCTCATACCTCCTTCTGTAATTAAATAGTATAACTTAACAAATAAAGGTGAGGGAAGACTGGATGTTTTATTTTAAAAAGAAAACATTAATTAAAGATGAATATGTTTGAGACTGAGCAAGCTCCCCCCAGGCTTGGAGAAAATGCCAAGTCTGACAAACTCTTTGAGCCTTAGGAAATCTCAGGTCAGTTTGATGAACCTACTGAAGTATTTTATAATTAGCTGGCATGCTCCTGAGGCTACCGATTTACCTGAAAAAGAAACTCCCTCACCTTTCAAACTTGTCCCTGAACAACAATGAATAAAGACCTAACAAATAATGTTTTTCATCGCAGAAAATTTATATAAAAAGAGAAAGAAGCATCAGAAGAATGTCCTGTGCTATAGACTGGCCCTCAAAATTCATACAGAACCCCAACAGTAAAACTCAAGCTATCTGAAGGTAGAATTGAGATTTATTACCACGTCTGGGACTGTAATAATACACCTGTTACTAAGATAGCCACATTACGATGGCCATTTCATTCCACTGCACCCTATCTTTATGCAGGCTCGGTATTAAAATGATAAAGGCAGCATGATTTAATGGCAACAACAAAGATTAAATAGAGAAGCACATTTTAAAAGCATATAATCTTGCAACACTGCAGGAAAAGTTACTACTTGCTCAAACGAGTGCAGTTTCCGTTAAGAAAAAAAACAAAAATGAATGTCTACCTACAGTACTGCACCCTGGTTGCTCCAGCTACCAACTGTTTAAATACCTTATTATTTCTAATCATCATTAGCATCTAAGCATCAAAAATATACATTACATGTCTCAGAAAACAATTGAAATGACATCTGCCCTAAAAGGTTTGTGGCCTATCTTAAGCTTATGGGATAGAATCAAACAAAGAAGCAGGGGTACAGCTTATGAAAGGCACAAGTTACTTGAGACCATCTGAGAAGCCTTGTTGTAACAACAAATCAAAACTCAGGACTCACCCTCTTGGTAAGCATATATTTCTGTTAGCTTCTGGTCTTTCTATTGATTCCATCCCTTTTGTTTTGGCTTAGCTGAATGCTTATTTGTCTTCAGTTTTAGATTAACTTTCTGGAACAAATGTGTTCATTGCAAGAGATCTCAATATGGGCAAATAGACAAGGAGATAAGTTTTGCCTGACAGCCAACAGCACGGATGGAGAGCTGATGACTGTACTGAAAGAAGGAGATGAAAGGGATGCTGTTGAAGACACTGGAAGGTGGAAGAGAAGGTGTTTGAAAAAGGCAAAGGATTTCAAAAGAAAAACAACTTGGAATTTGCTGCACAACATAAACAGGAGCCTGGGGAATTTCTGAGAGAAATGGCAAGATTAAAAGGACAGTTGAGGAATATCATTTTAACAACACTTTAGATGGATTGCCGGGAGAAGAAAGACTTGCACGGCAAATGTGTCAACAGAAGAGAAGACTATAATGCAGGCAAGTGGTTTGATCATGAGGCCATGGACAAAAGGATGGGTTTTTAGAAATACTACAGAATGAAAATGTATTGGGGGAAAACACTTAACAATGTCCTTCAGCTTACTGTGATCAATGTGTACTCAATGTAATTTCCCTATATTATGTAAAATTCAAAATACATTTTCCCTCCAATCTGAAAAAGTACTGCAGAATATGGCATTGATACATGGTGAGCAAATTAGTGGGAATGCTGACAGCATCCCAAGTGACGTATGTGAGCACGTGTGTGTAAGTGTACTTGTACACACAGATCAGAGAAAAACCCATCTCAAAGTACTGCTGTATGTTAAAAATGAAGACAGATACAATTGCAGGTAAAATTAGATTGTCAGACCTAAAAATAAATTAAGAGTTTGTAGACTTTAAGAATTTTCTCCCCCCATCTCTCTAGGCAGTAGAAAGGCAATATGTACAGGCATTTGATGTACTCTGAATAGCTTTACATTAAATGTAAATAATCTCCAAGTGTTTTGATATCAGAGTGAACTTCTAGAACATTTTGCACTATGTCTACATTTTATGTCAAAATTATGAACACATATTAAAGTTTTTCATTCGAATGTTCAGAGAAACGAAAAAGCCCAACAGAAACTATCTCTTGAGTCTATCATAATGCTGTAACAGCTTCTGAACCCTAATTAAAAATATTTTCGTCCAAGCCTCATCCAATAATAAGGATATGGAGCGTTTTTTGAGTGAGGAACTGATCAGAATGCACACTTGATACTGGATTAAAAATAAATAAATAAAGAATAGCATTCATTTATGGACCTAATGAAAAAGACAGGTTTTCGGATTCACCCAGTAGCCAAAAGCAAACTGTAAGTATTTAAATACCTTTAAACTCAATTTGCTATTACGAATACTGACCTCTTAAAATATTTGAAATGAGAAAAATGGAAGTGACAGTCTAAATCTTGTGGTTTCTAGGAGCTGCTAATTGTCTGCTGCTCAGCGGTCACAGTTCCACCACCGGGAGCGTTGCCCCAAGAGACAGCATGTGGCACCTCCATGTCCATCCATTCCCAAATTTTAAAACTTCCATACTGAGAATCACAGTCACTAGACACAGTACTGGATTAAACCACAATATTATGTTGATTTTGGTAATATTTATTTTACCTCCAGTCCTCCAGCATTTCCTTGCACAAAACCTACAAGTCCCTGAGACAGAGGTTTAACTATACATCTCCAGTCGAGTTTATTGCCTTTTCGGCTTATTCTGCTCAAGTAACAACTGACATTTGCAACAAAAGGGAGTTGCTAGTACCATCTAAACAGAGGGGTTTATTTGTGCAGAATATTAAATTGAAAGAGCCCAGTAGCTATTAGTGATTAATCTTCAATTACAATAGTGGCCATATTTAACAAAAAAAAAGAATAGGCTATGCTGCAAGTCATGAAAAAAAGCCTTTTTAATTGTCAGCCCTGCGAGTCTAAAAGAGCTTTCACCCTATTCATTCAGTTATCATTCTGTAGCTTATAATTAAAGTGCTAATGTATATCAGAATTCTTTGATCTCAAAATAAAGGATTCTTTTACCAAAGAAATTAAGAACACAGTAGTTACAGGAAATTCAAGTTTCCAAGTAAAAATTAAAAGAAACAACCAAAAGTAAAGTAATGTAATTAAGGAAAAACTATTTTTGTTGAATAAGAGAAGGAAAAAACTTTGCGAGTAGTCATTCTGAATTGCAGCACAGTTTATCAAATCAAGTGGCAAAAGACCTTTCTCTTCAATTGTTAAATACAATCTAGAAAGAAAGGAAGTGAACTGTACCCACAGGAATGGACTACATGACCTCAAATTTTTTTATCTTCAGCTAATGAGCAGAGGTTATTAATATGTCCTGAAATCTAACTTCAATTAACATGAGTTATCATAATGATTTGTAGTATCTCATCCATGGTCTTTTATTTCCATTCTGATTTCATATTTGAAGGAAAAGATAGGCAGCGGCGTGTTCTATCTCAAAGTATGTCTAAATTCATGCAAATGAGAAGAACTATGCATAGTCATACTCACCCTATTTACAAGCACTCAGGGTCTGCAGAACTCTTAACACACAGTATCATCTCCTCTGTCTTACTGATTAAAGACAGTGACTGAAACCTGACTTTAAAAACCAAAGGAAAAAATTTCCAGAATTACTTTTAGCTTTCAGTTTGCCAAGAAGAAGCTATGTGGGGTGTTGGAGTTGTCAACTGGAGTATGTTTGCCACCCCAGGTTAGATGACAGGTGCTAAAACCGGCTGGTAACTAATAGAGACGGAGTCAGCAAGATCCCATCCCACTTATCTGCCAGTTCCACCAATCGCCTCTGAAAATGGAACTTGAGGTTTGGAAAAATTCTTCAAAAGCAACTACTGGCTGAAAGATGTGAATGGACATCGTGCAACCTCAGCTCTGCTACTCTCATCCCTTCACTCACACCCTGCTCCTCTGGAAAAGTGATCTTAGTTACCTCACAGGGAATGAAAAAAAGACAAAAAGTCAGCAAAAGCAAATTACATACTAATGCTACCAATCTGCATTTTTACAATGAGCTTTGGATTAAGCAGTTCAATACATTTTATAAACAACATAAACATATTACTGTTGCTGCTGAGCAGTGTTTTGCATTTTTCCTTGATTATTTTCTTTGAATTAAAACCACTAAGCCTTGCAAAAAATAGCAACACGACAGTCTCAGTGGACTAAACCAGCCAAACCGAGAGGAAGTGAAGAAGAGCTTCTTTCTTAACATTAAAAATGTTTCTGTTAAAACCTTGTGACTCACATATTTCCTACATGACTTCTAAAAGCAAGATTTCTAGTTCTGCTGCCTTTTGAGATGCTGTGAAAGCTAAGATTATTGGAACAGACAAAAATTTAGAAGTTAGAGTTTTTCATTCTCAAAGTCAACAGTTTAATCATTTTTAAGATCCAACTTGTCGTTGGAAGCTTGAAAGTCCACTACAACTATGGAAAATATGGTAAAAAACAGTCCACAGAACAGTTACACATAAAGGAGATTGAAGAATTTCACCACAGAATGTACTTCCCAACACTTTGCCTTGTTCTGTTCTTTGGAAAATACAGGCAAATCATACACCCCAAAAATGAGAAGTTTGGGCACACAGGACCTTACTTTCAGTAAAGCTACAGAGAGAAATGCCCATAAACAGCAGCACTTCGCTACTAGTGAATATACTGGGAAAACAACTTTATGCACTCTAATATTTTAGAAACATTTTAAAAACTTTGTATATATTTGTAAGTATTGATCTTTTCTGCTTTTAAAAGTCCACCAGGAAAACTTACCAGCAATTTATTGTGCATATAAATGGAAGATGAAAAGTAGACTGTTAACACTAACATATCATCTGTTTCTGGACAGGCGGAATGCATAAGATATTAAACGGGGCACAGATTTATAGCTCTTTATTTTGCAACTAGAGCTCAATAAAAACATGCCCATGTAGTTACTCTCTTTTGTTACACAACTATGACACAACTCTCCAAAGCTTGTCAGTATTTGGGAGTTCTGCAATGTGGTCTGGAACATGGCAACAGTAGAGCCCAGCAGGAGGTACGAAGAGGAGAAAAATTACGTGTTCCACATATGGGTAGAGTTTTGCTTTAAAGAAACAAAAAGACGGTGAATCTCTGCTCTGACAGGCAGTCAATGAGAGACTGATGATATAATAACTCCAAGAGTATGATGAGATAAAAGCACTTGCTGTAGATTCAGACATTGACTCTACCCAAGCATCTTAAAATTTATTTTTGTTTACTTCTGTTCCACGAAGAAAAACAAAAGGCTCTGGAGTATCCTTGTCCTTCCCTGGCAAATACAGATTAATTAAAAAAATGTGCCAGATAAACAGAAGCAAGACTTTAAATGGAATTATTTCATTAGAAATTCATTGTATCTCTTATCTACATATTGTTGTTTGGAAAAAATAAGCTCTCAGAGGTAGACGGTAATCAAATATATGTGTGTGATACTGTCATATTTGATGTGGCAGCATCCCCCAAAACACGGTCCTTACTACAAAAAAGGATGTTATGATATTTTCACATTGTTTCCCAGTCTGTATCTTTGCAGAGGGGTGATGAGAAGGTGCTCTGACAGGTAATTTGTGCGGTGCAGGTCATGAAGGATCTTGTTTTGGATATGCTCTGCACAGCTGTATGTATTTCTGTGGGGTTTGGTATTAATGTTTAGACGCAGATGGAAAGTTCAGAATTAAGACATAAATACTATCAGATTCTTGTTCTCTTCTTTCCTGCCATGATTGTGTTTTTGAAGTTACATTGTTTTCCTCTAACACAGAAGAGTGCAGTAATATATCTGTATGGAGTTACAGCCCTTCACATCTCTAGACATAAAGAGGAGTGATCCAATTTCTACCAGAAAATCAGTGGAACAAGGGCCTTTCGAAGAAATACAAGATTGTACAACAATCATGTCAACATTGCATTGCCTGTTAAATATAATAAGGTAGAATGGGAAATTTTGAAAAGAAATTAACTCTAATTTCTGTTACTGGGTTTGTTGTTCTTTTTTTTTAAACATTCAAACAAAAAATCCTGTGAAGGATGTTTTAAAGTTTTGAAGTAAATGAAATTCCAATTTTTTTTTAATTGGTTACTTTAACAAAATCTAGTTAACATTCAATTTACTTTTTTTTCCCCCACACTCAGGTATTTTTAATGTGTGTTTGATTGATACAGCGGTGCTGTTTGGAACTGCAAATAACATAATTATTGAGGATAATGCTCTATTTCAAATGCAGTGATGTAAATGAAGCATTTAGAATGTAAGAGTATCTATGAGAAGCTGGTTTGGAAAAGCACGTGAATGAATATCTGGAAAAAACACACTTTATCTGGAAAAAAAAATGCTAGAAAATAATTAGAAAAAGTTCTGTGACAGATACTTGTTTCCCTCTGTCCCATGAGATTTTACTGTGGACAGATTTTTTTCCTGTAAGAGAAAGGGAATGCAAATGAGAGATTCCCAAATTGGTGTGGAAAAAGGAAAAAAGAGAGGAGGCAGAAAAGTTTTGATCAACTCATATCCTCAACATCCAGAATTCAGTCCTCCACATTATGCAGAATATCTCTGGAGTTACAAGCAAGTTTTTTTTTATTTTATTTTTTTAAATCTTGATACAATGTTATTATGGTTTTGGCACTTCAGCATAAAAAGAAATGTTTCGCTCTCTGCCTCATTAGGATCCCATGTGAGGCTCCTGTCAGCTGCAAGTTTGCTCAGTTTATCTCAAGAAAAAAGGAAGAAAAAAGCTTAGAATTTCCCTTAGATACGTCAATCAAAAGGATTGCACTGGCTGGAAGATCAAGTTCAGAAGAATATCATTCATGTCAGTTAAAGCAGAATCTTTCTGTGGTCCCATTTTCTTCATCCCTTTTAGACAAGATGATATTTATGTAAAGGCCCAAACTCGCCATGCAATTACCCCAAAATCAAACTGTGTTACATAAAGGTGTCCGGTCAATGATCCCAACATTTCTCTTTCTGTGTGATTTTCTCAGCTAAGAAGTACTTTCTTTTGGATCACAGTTTCACAAAAGATAAATAGTATTCAAATTTGAATTGGCCGGGAGAGCAGGCCTGACATTCAATCTTAAAGCATTTCCTTACTTGGCTGCGTGAAAATTAATAAAATTAAAAAATTCTGGTGATTTGTCTCAGGTTCTTCTGCAGACTGTGTTCATTTATATTCATATTTACTGTTTCCTTTCCAGTCATGTAGTAAAGCAATACTCTGCGCATTCACTTCCTTTCATGTACCTCTGTTTTTATAGTATTTGCAATACTTGCTAAGCTAAACAGCACATTATCTTTGATTCTTGGAGACATACCTGTTTTAATGTGCTCATATAATTTTACAATCTCTTATTCATTATCCCATTGTCTATTTTTTTTATTATGACAATATAGCTGTTAGGAATGGCAACTGTGAATATTTAAGACTGTAGGAATTTCTTTTTTCGGATGTCAAAGTAAAAGCATTGGTGGTTAGAGACCATGGTTCTCATGCATGAACTGAAGAGGAACTCCCATTTCAAGGAGCTTTTAAGCCCTGAGTCCTGTGGTTCCACTGAACACGGTGCCACCTCATGCAACGTGATGTATCAGGTGGTAAACTAACTATATTTCATTTTGACCTCAGTTTAAATAAAACCTACTGATAGAGTTGGGGTACAAAGTGTGTTTCTCAGGAAGATTTTAGCACCCTCATTTTGTAAAAGCTTGTTAATGCTGATGCTTGGATTAAACATATTTCTCGAGCCAATTATTAAACATGTACTAAGCGCTGCTGGGATCCCCAGCTTATAAATCCTGAGATTTCATAAAGCTGTCTTAAAACTCATCAGCACTCATAGCAGAAGCATCCACATAAACAAAGTCCTTCTGGTTACAGTCCATATAACTTTCTTTTAAAAACCTGATATTAATTTGCCTTTCATTTACTAATTTCGCCAATTAAATAAACTGTGATCATTTAGCCATAGCTTGTGGTAAGCAACATAGTTTGCAAAAAATGAATAGCACAACAAAACCACCAGAGCCTGAGTAACTAAACAGCAAACCACTCTACAATTCAACTCTGAATAGATTTGTGGTTTGATGTAACTCTAAACCAGGGCTTTCTTAAACATAGGGCATAGGAATGAATTTTTCTTTAGATACTGAGCAACAAATACAGCTGCATTCTGAAACGAGTTTATTAACGGTAAATAAACAAACTGGTTACCTAATAAAATTGGGAGATACAAATCTGCCTTCTCAGAGTTTGCTTTTCATTAACTCCCCATAAATACGGCCATTACTGAAATGTGAAAAGATTTTTAGGAATTTCACTAAAACCTATACTTCCTTAAGAGTCAAGTAATGTATATCCCTTAGATTTTCAGCAAATATTGTCCAAATGGATTTACTAATCCTAAAACATATTTATGCATCCTGCAAGAGATTTATAAAAATGGTAACAGATATGCAAATCTTACCGATAGATCGTAAATAAACTTTTGATTTAGATATTTTTCTTGTGCTCTTCATGAGCACGAGCAATAGGTTTATTTCTGAATTACCATTTCTGATCTCAGCTGTTAGCATCAAAATTAAAATAAAGCCCTTACACATTAACTCTTAATCAGGTTTTACAAATTCCAATCAGAACTTCCACAGTGACTTCCTGAAGTCCAGATGTAATAATAAGTTTCATAAAAGGCTTTGTAATCTGCTTCTCGTGTCTTCCTTCACAGTTTGGAATAAATCACACTCCAGCCACAGAGCACCCTGGCTTTTTTGAAAAGTGGCAATTTGTTATTATTTGTCAAGTTTAACCATGGCGCTTCTACAATTCTACTGAAATAACATCAACAACCAACATGGAAAGGACTTTTTAAATTTAAGGCATTTAAGGAGATCTAAGAATTAACTTGCAATAGCATACGTAAAGAACTAATCTTCCTCAGGCCAATTTCAACACCCTTTCAGTTCATATTTCAAAGCCCATCAAAAGTGATGCTGTTGCTGAAATAACTGCTTCTGTGCGACTCTCTGCACAGCCTTCTCACTGTCAGCCCTACCCGGGCACTAAGGCTTGTACAGCAAATCAGAGCTGAGAACCAAAAACAAAACAAACCCCCAAAGCAAAACCAACAACAAACCCAAATTATTACTTTTCAGTCAGATCGAACTTAATCCCTCTCACTCTGCAGTAGCTCTCAGATTGGCTCAAGAAAACTGTGAAACTATAAAGTCAGCTACATTCAACACGCAGATGCTACTGAGGATCTTAATTATTGCATTAGTTTCAAAATGTATCAAAAATCCAATTCCAACAGCAGGTGCTAAGAACTTGACATTCAGCTCAGAATTTGATGGAATACAGGTGACAGGAAGGGAAGAGGCAGTAAATCAGAAGCGATGTATCAAAGACGGGGGGAAGCAAGCATCTCTTGTTATTTTAAGAATTTTTTACTTTTCCTGAGGTACTTCTGAAAATAGGAAAAAAGTTGCACTGAAAACTTAAATTCCAATAGTGTTCTTCTACAGTAAGTTAAATAACTTGTATTAAAAAAAAAATAATCTGTAAGAGTAAAACTTTTAAGGTTACTACATCTTTAAACAACCTGGTCTAGTGGGAGGTGTCCCTGCCCAGGGCAGGGAGGATGATCTTTAAGGTCCCTTCCAATCTGAACCGTTCTATGATTCTAAGTACTGATATAAATTAACTTTTACCTTAATTATATTTAGATATTTTTTTTACATTACATATAGACTTCCTATCAAAAAAAATCATTTGACAAACCCTCTCATCACAGAACAAAATCCAAAAATCAAAGGTCATAACGTGCTGAGCCACAAGCTCTGCTCGTATGAGGGAACGTTCTCCATATGTAATAAAGAAGAAAAAAAAAGGAACTTTATCTCTTTTTATGTTGCTTCGATCATTTTTACTTTTTTATGATACCTAAAACTTCTGCGGCAGAGCATTTAATCCATTGAGCCTAATCAGGCTTTTCAGTTGCATAAATATAAGTATTTAGTCTTTTGACTTGAGAGTGCTCCTCTGCTTCCTTTTGAGCTCTGGGGCTGAATTCCCCTCTCGAGTGCAGCAATGTCACCGTGCCATAGTACTGGGGGATTACTGATGGGATGCAGGATTAAATTATAATTCAATTCCCGGATAGGTCTTATATTCACAAAGCAGAACAAAACTACACATTTTATTTTGACATATAATGAATCGTATTTGCAGCTGCTACCTCTCATTTTGCACCTGTAAACCTGAGAGTGCATCCGCACTTACGGGCTCAAACATTTTGTGAGAAGGTAAAAATCGGATGAATATTTTTCTTTAAATGCCCACTTCATGTAGACCGTTGGCTCTTATACTGGTTGAATCCAGAGTGAACTCCAATGAAGTGCTCTGAACTAATACTATAGATGAAAATTAGATCTGGACTCGTATTTGCATCACTTTTGTTTATCTGACAGCACAGGAGTTTTAAAAGAGCAAAAACTGAATAACTACCACACACTGGCACCTTGACAGATGCAACGATGCTATTTAAAATTAGATTCCTCAAAATGATGTATCAGGGGAAAAAACTCACAGAGGAGGAAAAAAAAAAATAACAAAAATTACCCCATCTTCATCTATGTTTTCTAAAACTTTTTTTTTTTAAATAAGCAATAAATGCTCTAGAATCATGAAGCAGTTGAACAATAAGCAAATTTGAACAGAAACCTGTGCATTTTTGTTTGTTTTTTTGTGCCTTGGATATTTTGGAAAGTTGTGATAAAAAGTCTGCCAGTTTGTACACAGCACAGGTGTATGTTGGGCAAGAAAGCTGAGCTCTTGTGGAATTGAGCATTATCTGTAAAAATTTTAGAATGTGTTACATTTAAAATATCTTATAAAAATATAGAAAATATCACTGAGTAGACAATCTTTAATAACATCTCTTTTTTCTGTCAATGTATATGGATTTTGTCAAGAGTGTAAGCCGGTAGAAGCAGGATTTTTCCAATTAAGTAGCTTAATTAAAAAAAAAACAACAACCTGATTTAAAAACTCATTAAGGAAAACTGACAAGAAGATAGGGCTACTAATCAGTAAAGGTAGGCTATTTCCGTGAAAGGCACTGCCCAAATTTTACCCCCAAGTTATTTAAGTATGAGAACTTTTGAACACTTATCCAAGTTGTAGTGACGTCTGTACAGTTGCCTCAGAAAGGGAGTGTGTTTTCGTGTAACCAACCATTCACTCTAAAAGGATTAAAATCAGTTTGCATTCAATTATTTTCGTACTTACTTTAATTCCATGTTCGAAACGAGCATTCATTTCTGACAATGCTGACTTGTATCATCCTTAGCACACATCAATTTTCATCTTACCTTGATTGAGCATTTTTTATTGAGATTTTTTATTGGATGCTCTGAAATTCCAGTGAGCTTTCATGAATTTTGATGGATTAGCCATGCTATTCTCCCTGTCCAGGCAAGTCTGAGATAAATGGCTGGACAGGCTATGATCTCTGGGCAAATTACTCTCCTTGACCACAATATCTACTGATGAATTGTGCCAGTTTTCATTTACATATTTGTCATTTCCATTACCCAAATAATAAAAACTGCACATACCTTACCCCATCAGAATGAAAGGAGGGTATCATAAGCTATTAACAAAAGGAAATCACAAAGTTGACATTAAATTTGATCAGAAAAAAACTTAACCATGAAATTTGAAGTAAATAGTCTTATCATGCACACCAGCCAGATGCAAAAGTATTGCTATTTATTTTTATTGAAATTAATTTTTTTTAAAATTAGAACTCTCTCATCACAAGAAAGTAAATTTTCTCCCTTCAGAGTTTGATTCTCCTAAAGATGTCAGTACATAAATGTTGATGGATCACATCTGATGGCAGCAAAACAGAGATTATTTTATTGCTTATCTGTAATAATTTAAAATGGATTAAGTAAATTTACAATTATCTTGAAATACACACATGTATTATCCATGTATACCTACTACTGATACATCTAAGCAACAAAATAAATCATTGAACTGTTTTGGTTGGAAGAGACCTTTAAGATCATCAAGCGCAACCATCAACCTGGCACTGTTAAGTTACCACTAAACCATGTCCCTCAGCACCACATCTACACGTCTTTTAAATACCACTATCCCAGACAAGAACTCTCTGAGATTCAAGAATTATCACGTAACTATAAGAAAACACAACTTTTTCATTAATGATTCTTCAAAGGAAATATCATTCAGGACAAAAATTTCCTCAAAATAAGGTTACCAATAAAACTTTATCTCTATTTCTACATAATCATATTATTTTAGATGAGGAAAAGGGTACATCATACTAGATTATAGTACTTGAGAAAAATTGCTATTCTTCTTTCTTTCTATCCTTCTGAAATGTTTCTTTTCATTTATTGCTTACTGGACTCTTTTCTTAAAACATTTTCAGGTCCCAATGTTGTACTTTGCAATTTTCATTTAAATTTTGAACTAAAATGATTTCAATAGATAATACAGATGCTGTATCTTTGAAAATCAATATTATACGTGCATGGTTGGAATTAGGCTGCTATTTATGAAACTCCTGGTCCTAAGTTTTACAAGGAGGTATTAAAATAAAAAATAGCTTCAAAGCCAGTATAAGATCTCTGCTTATAAAATAGAAATATAATTTCCACTGTAGGAAAGTACATCTTTTATATTGCTTTGGTTTTACGGTTAGATTGCTACAGATTACACCCAGCCCCTGGCCCAAGGAACGGCTGGTGGATGGGGTGATTGCTCCTGCGGGGTGACTAAATGTCACAGGCGTTATGTTAAAACATGGGTTTGAATCCATTCTGCTGGACTCCAATGGAAATGGAAAGGATCATACTTGAACTCACAAGTCCTGAAGGGAAAGCTAAGCCGTGAGGTCAAATAGCGTTGATGTAGAACAAAGGGAGTTTTTAGAGGGTCTGTACTTTGCAGCAGAGTTAGAGCTCCATATCCCTAAAAGACTACTCTAGTAAATAGCCCTTGTTCAGGCTTCAATGCTCAAGAAAAGGGTACAATTTTTGTTCAGACATATGTTTGTGCTTAATTTTTACTAATAGGTTCCTGCAGGCATCCCCTAACCGAGAGCATAATGGGTTGGTTTTTAAGAGCATTTTTCCAGGTCACACATTTCTTCTTACCCACTGTATAGACATTTAATTTTGGTACCATTTTGGACCCATGGTATTTTGTTTTCTCATATATAAAATGGGGATTAAATAATGTTTTCTCTCATTCCTACCTTATCTTCTTGGGCATAGTCAGGTTGCTGTAATTTGGAACACAAAATGTCATCCATAAGATGCATAAAGAAGACCAATCTTGGATTTCTATGATACGATTCAAAATGATACATTATGTATAAACTTACATGTTTATCCTGTGTCTGATTGGATCAGAAAGAGTTGACATGTATCTGCTTCCTTCACTGAAATTGCAACTCCAGCTTGAAAAATGATGCAATGATTTTCTTTCCTTTTCCACTGACAGTTGACAGAAAATCTTGAGACACTGAGTGAAATTTAGGTCTAAAAGGGGAATTCAAGAACCGCGTGGTTCTAAATAGCAACGTGGTTAAGAAATATTCTTCAGAGACAGAAGCCAATGCTAACTTTTTTTAAAGAACATACAGTCTTGCTGCAATATCAAAAAGATTTAAGGAATGTAGAACTAATCCTCTCCTGACAGAGAATTGCATAGTCAGGACTGTACGACAGACAATCCATGGGAACAGCTTCTACACAAACTGTGCTACTAATGATGATGCTACGTTTTCTTGTTCATTCACCTTCTCTTGTTTGCTGGAGCCACAGTTTTCTGGTTATTTGGATATTTTCATTGTTGTCAGAGTTCTCCAGTGAAAACATTCAATTCCAGCCACTCAAAAAGAAGCCCAGAAATACCCGAGTTTTGGCATCTTTCTACAACAGCACAAATAAATGGCACAGGAGGAAATGGAATTAGCTCTGTCCTGTAATGCTTCTTGCATTTTGAAGGAGCTATTAGCAAGAAAGATGTGGAAAATTTCAGGGGGGGAGTGGAATGGGCTTGTTTTTTAATACCTGACTGAACCAAGAGAAGTTGTGTTGGACAGTCCAGCTGGTTCATCAATTTTTTACCAGGGGTTCTGCAAATTCAGCTTATTTTTATTACCTAGTCTTTATCCATCAGAGTTCAAATATAAAGTGCAAGTCCTTGAGGCTACTTGCTTTTAGGAACAAAGAACTACTGAAAAATTCCAAGCGTATCTACCCTAACGAGGCGGGAGCAGATCGAGAGTATGCTGTCTGGCCAAACACAGTATGACTGTCTGTCAGAACACCTCATGTCTTTAGCAGCAAAGTCACCTCTTTCACGTCTGATGCTGAGAAAATCCCCAGCCAGGGTTTTTTTTTTTTTTCTCTGAATGCCGTTACTTCCCTGTTCACCACAATTCATCCAGCATCCCCAAAGTCTCTGTGCCGGTTTCTATCAGAAGATTTGCTCTTGGTTTTATTGCTGCTGACAATAACTGCAGAATAAAATACACATTGTCAGAAGGGAGTTTTCAGCAGGTTTGTATTTACCCTCTGCTTGAACTGGATTATATGTCTTTTCATGCAAGAAGGGTAAAACAAAACCTCTCACTTGTGTTCTTAAAAGAATATGAGCAAAATCAAGCCATTTCTGTGAAATATGCCTCTGCTTCTTCGCAGAAAAGTTTGGACAAATTTCATTTTGTGTGAATTCAGTCAAACTGTCACCATGGACATTACAGTTCTGCTTTGCACATCTCAAACACCAGTAAGCCATAAATACCAGTAAGATGCTCAGAACCAGTATGTGAGAGGTTGAGCACTAAAGCAAAGCAACTCATTTAAGTTCAGGAGAGAGTATCTGTCTACAGCACCTTACGGCAGGTGACAGCTGCTGGAACACCATGAATTGCTGCTGGCTGTGGGAGGACAAAAAGAAAAATCAAGAGATGCTCCAAGTCATCCTGCAACTTCTGAGGCAAAAACCTCCTATACAGGTACATATATTCATGTGTGAGAGAGCATCCAAACAATACGACAGACAATCCTTCAAAACAAGGTCAAACTCCACATTTAAAAATTCACTATCAAAGCAGATTTTCTCAAATATGGATATTAATCAGGTCCCCCAGCTGGTTCCTCACCTCACATTGTGCTTCTGTTACGTTTACTTCATTCAGCATCCCTGCCACCTACCCCTGGTCCCTACTCCTGTTCGTCAGAACCAGGCTTGGATGATTTGTTTTGAAAGCATAAAATCATAATATAATTTGTCTTCAAAAAGACATGAGAGTTCTGTTGGTCTCTGTAGAACTTATATCTTTGAAAGCGTGATGATGAAGAGACTGAGAAATGATGTAAAAGTCTGGCATATGCGATTGAAGGTAAGAATTTAAAAAAAATGACATCAAAAGGAATACATCACTAAAGAAAGTTAACTGGGGAAATTAACTNAAAAAATGACATCAAAAGGAATACATCACTAAAGAAAGTTAACTGGGGAAATTAACTGTTAAAATTGCCATATTTTGATGATGGAAATCATGGCATACAGCAAATAAGTGGAGCTAGTGTATCTCACGTGATGCAGGGGAAGGCTGCTGTATATCTGCCTGGGCCTTCCAAGGATAAGGGGTTTTCTGGGCTCAGCTTGGATATGCAACGTACTCGGGTGCATCAGACTTTTGCTTTGCCAATATTACAGATTCGCTCTGCACGCGCCACACAAGCACTTTAAGTGCTGTAACTCTGCCTGGAGTAATATTCTGTCTTAAACATTCCTACCAAATTCTCTAGTTCTACATAGAAGAAATTTCTGAATGTAAAAGGAAGATGCATGAATGGAAATCCAGCTGTAGAGCTGCCTTGATGCGAAGGTCACTGGGATGCCCAAGCACAACGGCCACACAGCTTTTTCAAGAACAATCTGATCCCAAAAAGGGCACACTGGAGTGGGGACAACACATGAATGTGAATGTACTCTGCTGAAACAGCCATGCCAGTACTAATGGGCTGGCAGAAATAATTCTGGTAAAACTTTGCAACAGACACGCTGTAGATGGTCTGTGAAAGCATTTCCATTTGATATTACATCCCTGCCAAAACTACAACAGATGCTTCAATGAAATGCAAAGAAATTTCAAGCTGGTTGACTACAATGAGATTTTGTTTTGATTTTGCACTCTGGCAGGAAACAGCATTAATAATGTTCTTCACAGCGTTATTCTACCGATTCAAAATCTGCACTCTCAGTCTTTGGGTTTGCCACCTTTATGTTAATTTAGATATGCTGTATTATTTTATGTTTCATAAATTTCATATTTCAATAACTCATGGCAATTTTGTATACCAGTTATTTTTTTACATATATATAGAGAGAGCTACTTTTAGCTTCTGCAGTATAGGAGCATAAAGAAACGAGCTCATTCGCCGATACCATGCAGGAAGATGAAAATATTTAGGAGAGGCAGCATGCACAAACCACAGATTTTTATTTTTAGGGAGATTACAGAGAAAGGAACTACCAAATTTATGGGTATTATTGCATTGTCCAGATGAATGGGTATTCCCTATTCTTGAATTAGAGAATTAATGGGACTAGACAATGGGTAAATGGGAATATATATTCCTCCTGCGCTTCAAAGGAACAGAACAGTATAATCCTGTTAGAGAATTCCTCACATAAACATTCCTGTGCTTTATCTTATCTGTGGTCAAAATGTGAATTTCATTGACCAGCAGTCCTGCAGTCTAGTACTTTTCATTCCATTTGCTTCAAGGAAAGTATTCACCTGCCATCATCTTGGAAGCGTTTATATTTTTTAAAAAATCGAAATACTAAAGTATGTTACAGAAAAAACCCTCTGTCCCCTAAAAATGGAAATATCCCTCCTTATTACTATTTTATTTAATGTTTAGAAGTTAATTTCATTATGGTAGTTAGTTCTACTTTACACAGTTCTGTCCCCTAAAAATGGAAATATTCCTCCTTATTACTATTTTATTTAATGTTTAGAAGTTAATTTCATTATGGTAGTTAGTTCTACTTTACACAGTTCTGTCCCCTAAAAATGGAAATATTCCTCCTTATTACTATTTTATTTAATGTTTAGAAGTTAATTTCATTATGGTAGTTAGTTCTACTTTACACAGCTCCATAATTGAAGTATAGAATAATCAGATTCACTAATAATTTTCTCAGGAGTTATCTGTCAGCACCCGTAACTCATCATAAAACCAATTATGTCACTTCTGGCACACCTTTCAACACTTTGGTGCCTGCCAAAGTAAAAATCAATAAAAGATTATTATTATCCCACGGCTGATACTGGGTAAGCAGCTCCAGTGGCACTCCCAGTTGGGGAACTGCCATTAAAGCTTTTAGAACTGCATAATCCCAGTCTTATTAGGGTACTCCAGAGAACATACCTCATAACACAAAATATTTTCAAACTTGTTAATAACTCCAATTGACGAGTTACCATGAAGTAGTAACACTGATGAAACTTAGTGAAAAATAGCACATACTTTTCTGAGTATGGATTTGTTAAGAATGGAGTTTCACCCAACTTTGTCTGGTCTGGTGGGAAAATCCATTCACTGGCACATTTTAATACTTGATATACGTACTATAAAACACACTCGAAATTACAAGGTCTACAGGTCTCACTTAAGATACCACTGAATTTTGTACTGCAGCATGCTGCTGTAATGAACGTCTTGGTTCTTCACCACTAGGAAGCCTACATATTTCTCTTTCTTCTCTGAATCTTTCAGATCAGCCTGGACCTTGGAGAGATCTACCCTAAATCTACCTTTACAGTACCAAGATCTAAGATATATTGATCTGACAAGTATTCTGACAAACTACAGAATTCAGATTACAGATCTACCTCCTTAACAACTGCACATTTCTCATTCATTTTACCTACCACATTCAGCAATCTCCTCCTTTAAAAAGCGTTCATGAAACTGAAGTACCTACTGCCTTCAGAGAGCACAAGCCACAACTAGCTGGTTATTTGTTCTTACATTGAACCTCACATAAAAACTTATGTTGAATTTTTTCCATCATTAATTAACATCAAGACATTCATATAGCAAAAAAAATCATTAAGTCCCTATTTCCCTTAGAGAGATGAAGAGCCTCAAATAATTTCCCACAAAAAAAAAAAAAAAATCAGTGTAAGCTTTTCCACCAGCTTCCGTGGCCACATAAGCAAAGCCATTTGCAATGGCAAATGAGTTTCATCAAATTAAACCCTAAGCATCCCATTGTTACCCGGTCATTCTTTGCAAACTTCTTGATCTGCATCCCACAATATTTGAGCACTGGCCTAAAAAACAGCAGGCTCATTGTCAGATACTACGAATTGATGCACACTGATGAACTGAAGAAAACAACCTATGAGAATAGACAGACAATCAGGACATATGTATTAGCACTTATCACTGAAGAAAGAAATACTGAAGTCGTGAACAGTTAATAGATATCAGCAGTCTAAAAAGACCAACAGAATGTTGAAGATTGTTGAGTGAAGGATTAGAGAAGGAAATATCATGGAGAGCCCACAGAATCATAGAATAGAATCATAGAATTGTTTAGGGGGGAACAGACCTTTCAGATAATTGAGTCCATCACCGTAACACTGGAAGCAAAAATTATTGTTAAAAATTAATTATTTATTAAACATGAATACTGTAGTCAAATTAGCAATCGTTGAAATAGAAGGAATCAAATTAACATACGAACACAGCACATTATTTCCTGGGTCTAGGCTTTAGCTTGTACCAGGCCTCTGGTGATCACAAAATCTTTAGTTCAGATATTGCAGAACGTTCCTTAACAATAAGCTATCAACTAGAGACCTACAATATTTTGGATTTATTGTCCAAGATTTGCATCTCCAAAACCTCACAGGTCTTTATTCAACTTGAATATCCTACCATTTGAACTTCTATAACCTAGTATCATGGAAAAATTGATACAAAGATTTTCAGTCTTCAAAGCCATTATAGCTGGTTAACAGTGTTATGTACTACTCTACTGTAAAGAAGGATTTGAATATTCGATATCTGAATAAATAGTGGTAAAATAGCCAGATGTGTATCTGAATAAACTGGTCAGAATATGGAATTTTCATCGCGTGAAAAATTTAAAGACTAATAAAAACACGTGTGGTCTCAAATGAGAATAAAAAGTTAGTTTTAAATATTTTCATAAGCCATTCCTGAGGAAAAAGCCGATGAAAATGACTAAATGTTGAATTTATAATATTTTAGTATTTAATTTCTTTTAACATAAAAGCCAGTTTTGTGTGAAAAGTCCTTTGAAATCCGAAGTTAAAATTTCTGAAGCAGTTATGATACCTGTTTTACTTGCGATGGCAATGGAGCATACACCAGTCGGCTGACTGGTTGGTACCTGTTGAGGGGCATTAACTTCCAACTGAGGACTGTAAATTCCAATTACAAGCTAACTTTCTCACTATGCACTGTTTTTGCAAAAATGAGTAAGTTATTATAAAGCTAGAGATTTCTAATTTTTTTAAGATTTAACTTGGCCTCATCTATTCAGAGTACCACAATGAAAATATGAAGATTTAAGATTAAGGAATAGCAGGAAGTGTGCTTAGTTAACTAAATTAAATATGACATTTCCTTTAAATCCCACACCCAAGTAGTATTTTTACTTTAAAGACTTCAGTAAGAAACTAAGTTTTGATCACTCAAACTGTAAGGGGTCCAGAGAACTGCATTAGAATTTCTGTAGTCTCATGAATACAGCTTGCTTTTACCACTTAGGAGTCCAAATAAAAAGTGCTTTTCCTTTTAGCTTGCCTAAAAAAAGTCAAGAAAAACTCTATTTTCAAAGATACAAGATGAAACGGTGCCTCAGGATATATAACATTTCTGTATTTTTATCCACTTCTCTCTTTCACTCAAATAAAAACGTATCTTATTTAGTTTTAACTATACCAGCTCAAAGACAACCATCAGGCACATACAGTAACTGATAAATGTGACAAAATATTTTTAATAATCTGCTTTTTACTACTAACCAAAAATTGTCAAAGCAGCAAGCATCATGTATCACGTGCACAATATAATGCATAGAATTCTGTTAGCACTCATACACTGCCCATGGATAACTGCTCAACGACAGAATGGTGTGGAACAGGCATTCCTTAAAAGACTTGCATCTCCATGCCATTTGAATTCCCTTTTTTTAGTAATTATAGATGTTTTCACCGAAGCTAAACTGATATTTGTCTGTTCAAAGAAGTAAAACTTCATTAAGCTTTTCCCCCTTATAGGGCTCACATTGAGAAGCAATATGGGGGCTGTATAAAGAGGGTATCTTTAGAGATTTGATAATAGAGATAGAAAAAACCTCCACCACCAAAGCCCCGGTAACCTTCCAGGCTGCGCAAAGCATGGAAACCAGCCTCAGCTTAAAAAAGCAAATTTTAAAAATAAGATGACTCTTTTGATTTCTGACTACACATGCAGCAGCTGGGCTGTACTAATGTGCAGCCACCAGAATCAAACGTAGGGCTGAAATAAGATCTTACAATGGAAAAGGTATGACATCACCTCATGCAAAAGCTGGATAAATGTTGCCACACGAAGCCATATTAAGGCTTTATATAAAATACTGCATAAGTTTCTGGACATTCACCCAAAGAAAATGCTTTCAAAATGGAACAGACGACAAACACTAAAGGATAAAGGAAGGGCAAAGGAAACCCCAACTTTCAGAAAAAAGGAAAGACAATGGCTGGCTTAGTTACTCCGAGAAAAAGTTTCAGGAGGGGAGTGGCGGAAACCAAGAGGTTTCCACCATTATCTAACTATAAAAAAAATTAAATAGAAGAAATTCAGAAAACCTTCTCTTTGCAAGCTATTCAGAAACTACTTTAAGATCAGTTAAGCTAAGCTAAAGATGACAAATATGGAAATGGAATGGAAATGGAAAAACAGAAATATAGTCATATCCTAGTTCAATGTTCATCAAATTTTATCAAAGAAAATTGTAATGCTCAATGAGCCTACTTAAAATAATTTGTAATGATTTAAACAGAATCAAAATGCTTGAAGTGAACTATCTAATAAATATTTTTCTGTGTTAGTCAACATTATAGAGCAAATACTAAAATACAGATTATTAGGATTACACATGGCCCATCACACACTAATTAGTACATTACAAATTAATTATGCAGTATATAATCACATACCTACTTCCCTCAGTCTTTGGGAAGAAATCTGGTGAACCTTTTCACTCGCTTTGGCATCAAGGATGGCATAAAACCCCACCGATCCCATTAAAAGGGCTTCAGAGAAGAGTCTTGTCTACTGATTCTTCCTTAATTGTCAGACTCCTCCAAGCTTCAAACCCATGACCAGGAGTATGTGCTTCTTTTTATAAAACAGAAGCCGAGGAAACAAACAAATACACCCTAAAATCCCCAAGATCAGTCACTGTCTTTTTTGCCAAAGATGCTGATCTGTCTACATGCTAAATCTGCACATTGCTGATCTTTGTGGATTTATTTTTGTTGTTGCCAAAAGAAAAGTTTCAACAGCAGCTGCTTTTCCAAAAGAAGTAGCTCCAAATAAACAAAGAAATCTGTTTGTGAAGTCTACATAGGTCTGGTTTACAAGAAATCCAATTTAAGAAGCGTACAAGCCCATTAATTTGGACTTATTCGTAGTCATGTCTCTGTAGAAATAGGTCTTGCTGAGTGGACAGAGGGAAGAAAAAACACTTCAAAGAGTAATTTTTGATTGTATTAATAAAAACCATGGAGGGAGTATTATATTGGAGAGACAAGAGGGGAGTCAGAGCACATTAACTTTGGGAGCGTCCCCTCTGTAGAGCACTCTCCAGAATCATGGGATGACCACCCTTTCCTCCCATGTCAGCATCGCTGTGACAGCTCATAAACCCAAGGATCTGTGATGTGAAGGTGCCCTCTGAGAGCCATCTTCACTGACAAAATTGACAGCAAAAAACCTGCTACTCCTGCCATCTGGTGGGGCTCAATGCCCTGCACTCATGACAATAAGTTTAAGGCGAACCACGCAAAATAAAACTGAATCACATAAAATGAAGCATTTGTACATAAAAAGTGTGTTGATCCCACAAACTGACCAATGTAACAGTAAAGAAGATTCCAAAGGTGAACCTCAATGAAAAAAAGGTCACAAATTTTAACTACGTTCAAAGCATTCACAGGAAAAAGTAGTTTCTTTTTCAAAATTATTAACAAATTGAAATTTGACCATGTGAAGGAAAGTAGGTATAAATGAGATCTCCATTTTTGTTACCTTTGCAATAGTCTCGTGGAGGCTGAAGGAGGGATCCAGCTCTTCAGTTTTTGTTGAATGTACAGGAAAAAGAGCTTCAGAGAGAAAGCTAGAATTCTGTAAGAAAGAAATAACATGCCTTTTAGGATTCCACATTGATTTTTCTCCTTCAAATTCTTACTGGATTTTGTTCAGAGACTGAAAAACCCTTCAAATTGTTCTTAAGTTTTGCTGATTATTAAACTTATTTCCCTGATCTAATTAACTGATTCTAAGTCCCTGAAACAGACAAAACCCCATAAGTCTTATGACTTTGTTTCTGGAATGGCAGTTGTCTTTGTAAGTATGCTTCCCAAAAGCAGCTAAAAACTTTGCCTAGAGGGAGAAAAAAATATCCACACAGATTTGGTTTTGGAGCTAGGCAGCAATCAGACTTTTTATTAAATACGTTATGATTTAGTCTTCAGAAGAAATGTATATACGATCATCAAAATATACTTTTATCTTCTGCAAACAGCCTACTTCTGTGTACAGTAATACCATCTGTATAATATGGGGTTTCAGTCAATTCCCTAGAATTATATCCTTTAGGTTGTCCACTCTTTTTAACACCAGACAATCGTCATATGTTATTTGTACAAGATGTTCGCCTCTTCTTGTACTGTAAGAAAGCAAGAAGTTAGGATGCAGATTTGTTGTCAGAAGAAAACAACAAACTGTGGTGTGGATAGAAAAAAGCAAAACAATACAGTACAAACCCCCAATCTCCAAGGTGCACGGATGCCTAAAACAGGAATTATTTTAAACCTATGTTCTTGAAGCTGGTATAATAACCCAGAAACTAATCTGGAAAGAAAAGCCTTTCTCTACATCCCTGTACTCCTGAGACATATAACCTCCAATCATCATTGTTTTTGTGGAGTGCCTCGAGTTTTGCTCTTTACTCATGACCTGAACTGCTCCTCTCAAAAAGCTCCGACTGTAGTGCCCATCTAATCCCCACGTGGTATAAATATACCTTGACGGACTGATGTGCTGGGTTTGGTAAGCACGCTCTGAACACACTCATGTTCACCAACAGCAACAAGTTCAGTACAAATGTACAGAAGCCATGGCCAAAGTTATTTCAGAGATCAGCAGGAGGACGTGACACTGCATGAGTGTCACTCCATTCTAAACTGTACTAGCCATGAGCAGTTCTTTGAAACATTCTCTTCAAAGGGAACTCTGATGCACAAATAACCAGAGACGTATCCACTGCATTTACTTTCATCCTGAAGAGGAACAAAACTTCACCTCAAGCCCTCTGCCTCTTGGCAACGAAGTTCAGCACCATAATATTTTGTATCTCCTTTTGGAAGACCTAAACTTTCCTTGTCTATGAATCTTATTCTGGATTTTAATTTTGGATATCAGCACCTAGATATATGATTGTATTTAGCTGGAAAATCCTAAGGTGCGTTGTTGTATTTTTATTTAGTGTACTATGAACCATGTGACATGCAGAATCACATACAGGTGTACCCGAGGCATCAACTCAGGACTGCAGAGGGACTACAAGCCTGTCATTAACATGCTTCCTTGTAGCACGTCTTTGCATCCGAGTGCTGGGAAACGTGTCCTTTGTTTGACAGCCCTAGCAGAACATCTAGGTTCAGATTCAGAGGCCAGTCCTAGAACTAACATTTTGCATTTGTCTCTTAATGCCACTGTTGGATTTTTTTTTATTTTTTCTGGAGAGGGACAGTAATAAGAATATAAGAAAATGCCTCCATTAAGAAATGTTAAGCAGTGGACCCCCATGAAAAGGGTCCAGTGGAGGGCCATGAAGATGATCAGAGGGATGGAGCACCTCTCCTATGTGGACAGGCTGAGAGAGCTGGGGTTGTTCAGCCTGGAGAAGAGAAGGCTCCAGGGAGACCTTATAGCAGCCTTCTAGTACCTGAAGGGAGCTACAGGAGAGCCGGGGAGGGACTCTTTGTCAGGGAGTGGAGTGACAGAACAAGGGGTAACGGTTTTAAATTGAAAGAGGGGAGATTTAGACTAGATACCAGAAAGAANTATGAATCTTATTCTGGATTTTAATTTTGGATATCAGCACCTAGATATATGATTGTATTTAGCTGGAAAATCCTAAGGTGCGTTGTTGTATTTTTATTTAGTGTACTATGAACCATGTGACATGCAGAATCACATACAGGTGTACCCGAGTCATCAACTCGGGACTGCAGAGGGACTACAAGCCTGTCATTAACATGCTTCCTTGTAGCACATCTTTGCATCCGAGTGCTGGGAAACTTGTCCTTTGTTTGACAGCCCTAGCAGAACATCTAGGTTCAGATTCAGAAGCCAGTCCTAGAACTAACATTTTGCATTTGTCTCTTAATGACACTGTTGGATTTTTTTTTATTTTTTCTGGAGAGGGACAGTAATAAGAATATAAGAAAATGCATCCATTAAGAAATGTTAAGCAGTGGAGTGTGACTCATGAAAAGGGTCCAGCGGAGGGCCATGAAGATGATCAGAGGGATGGAGCACCTCTCCTATGTGGACAGGCTGAGAGAGCTAGGGTTGTTCAGCCTGGAGAAGAGAAGGCTCCAGGGAGACCTTATAGCAGCCTTCTAGTACCTGAAGGGAGCTACAGGAGAGCTGGAGAGGAACTCTTTGTCAGGGAGTGTAGTGAAAGGACAAGGGGTAACGGTTTTAAATTAGAAGAGGGGAGATTTAGACTAGATACCAGAAAGAAATTCTTTCCTGTGAAGGTGGTGAGACACTGGAACAGGTTGCCCAAAGAAGTTGTGGCTGCCCCTGGAAGTGTTTAAGGCCAGGCTGGACGGGGCTTTGAGCAACCTGCTCTAATGGGAGGTGTCCCTGCCCATGGCAGGGGGGTTGGAACTTGATGATCTTCAAGGTCCCTTCCAACTCTAACCATTCTATGATTCTATGAAGATATTTGGCCAGATTCATAACCATAACATTTTCTATATGCTAGTTCTGGAGTTTTTGATATTCTGGAGAATTTTGATATTCTATGATATTCTGGAGAATTTTTTGATTCTGGAGAATTTTGATATTCTATGAATTCACATATAAAATAGCACTAGCTGCAATAAGAAGCTGACAATGTTCCTGGCTGAGAAATGGCTAAATCATCGTGAGATTATTCTACAATTACATCCCTGTGAAAATAATTTTGAAAAATGTCTAGAGTCTTTTCAGATCACGTTCCAAATAAAACTCACAGAAGCCTGTGGTCCTGTATTTAAGATGAATAATTTTTCTGGTTTTGATTATTTCCCAAACTGTGAGACAATATTGACAATATTCCGTAAGCAAGCCCTTTTCAAATACCAGCTTCCCGCGTCTAGTAGGCTAATATTTCTTCCGTTTCCTCCTCTTGATACACACTGATCTACAATAGCTTCTGCCTTTATTCTCCAAAAAAGACTCATATACTCAGTACTCACAAGAAGTGAAGCCCCTTTCTAGGGGCATTAAACCTGGTAATGATGCCCAACACATTCTTCAACAGCCATAAAGTAACCTGTGTTCAGAGATGACATGCTGACAGTGGCCAAATAAAGCTTTGGTTAAAAAATATTAAAACTTATCTGAGCTTTAATAGGATTGATTTGTAAGGTTGGCATGGCACTACCTTTTCAGTTGCTGAAAACACTCAGTAGGGTTTATTGTTTTAAACATCAGGGAGTGAGCAAAGGAGAGAGAGAAAATTTAAATGCTTTGTTCTGGCTGGTACAACCTCTTGTTGTGTGACTGAGCTTTGCTCTTTCACATGCTGGGTTCTAAGCCACACGTAGACTGCATAAAAATAGTTCTTTAGCTAAAAGAGCTGTCAACTTCAATTCAAATAAAGCAAATTATAAAGAAGCAAACTCAAAAGAAGTGAAGCCCCTTTCTGGGGGCATTAAACCTGGCAATGATGCCCAACACATACTTCAACAGCCATAAAGTTACGAAAAAAAACCCCTACTCTCTTCCTCAAAACAAACAATACAAAGTATCTTACTCATGTACACATGGGGTATAAAATGGTGGTATCCGATACACGCCTGTTAAATCAGAATTATGTTTGTACTGAACAATGCCGGGCATCATCTGGATCCAAGAGCTAGTAAGTAACAGGGCACAGCACTGTTATGTCTCTTCCCCAAACAAGTGTGGGACACAGATGCATAATAATCACATGAGCAATGTGATATACCAATATGCTCTGCTCAAAACTTCTCAACTTCGGCACAGTTCCCTAAAGATGCTCGAGCCACCTCCTGAGCTACTACATTCACTTCATTCAAATTAACTTCTTTGATCAGTGTGACATGTCTCATAGACTTGTTTAAGAAAACTCGGTGAAAGGTGTGTCTCAAAAAGGTATTCTACATCACTACTAAGTTTGTTAATTTCTTTTCTACAAATTAATGGCTCCGTGATCAATATTCTATCAGTAGTGCCATATGTTTCTAGAAGATGATTTCTGGTAGTAAGCTCCCACCGCTTTCTTTAAAAAAAAAATATATATATATATAATTAGCACCGACTCATATAAATTTCTGTGTTCAGTGATGCATCTCTGTGTTGTGTAATTTGCTACAGAAGTACCAGAATAATAAATGAAGATGTTGTTCCTTCAGAAAACTTCTTCGTTTTTTAAAATTTTTAGATCTCAGGGAGAAGATGCACAAAACCATTTATTATGAAGACAAAATACATACTTCAAGATTAATTTAAAACACCTGTTCATCTTTGTTTTAAATTTGCGCACTAGTTTACAGAGCCATGTCATTTGACTGGGGGGAGGTTGAGGAACACACATCCTGCTACGGTGGTGCTAATGCTGTTCATCATCATTCACATAATTGCAATCAATAACTTAAAAAGAATTACATTATTTATATTCATTTTTGAGTACCTTACTGAGAGTCAGTGAAGGGAATGATTACTGAATTAGATTTGCTACACGAGATCAGATTATTGCTCCATCTAGACAAATATTATTTACCTAGAATCTAAAACTTGATAGATGACCTGCCTGTACAGGCCGGAAACCCCACTTAATCAGCTTTTATCCCACCCTCCTCCAGACACATACCTGTGAAGCACCCGTTAGGATTCTAGTCATCCTACACTCCCTGGTGAGAGATACAAACATTGAAAGTAAACATTCCTACCCATTCTCCTAATTTAGGTGCCTTCGTGGAGCAGAAGATCTTGCTCCTCTTACACAGCTTAAATGGTGAGAAATACTACGTCATAAGTGTTTGAATTACAGAAGTGACTGGTGGGATCGAACCCTAAATCTGCTAGAGCTTCGATGTGGATCAGTCCCCGTATATTCCTGGAGGCAAACACCTGAAGACAAACTTTATTTTCCTTTAAAACTAGGTTTTATGAGAACTAAATCCAGGACAACAGCCTTTATTAAAAAGTAAAAGTAAAACAAAATAAAAAACACTTTGTAAATAACTTCTGCCTGTTATTTCTTTGCACAAGGAGTTTAGGTTCTTCCTCAGCCCAGCAACCCTTTAGTGACTTTTCAGTTTGCAACAACCCCTGCCAGGATCCCCAGGAAAGGGGGGATTATGTTTCCTACACATCTTGCCATCAGACTATGAATACGCTCCCTGCTCTTCTCATCAGTCCCTTCTGTATTGAAAGCTTTGGGTTTTTATTACTGTTGCCCTCTCACACCAGCCTATTTGCTCTTTTGTTTGCCACATCTATGCTCTGAAGAACTCTCTCAGATAACTATGTTCCTTCTTTGAAAGCCAGTGAGGAATCAACCCTCCTTCCAAAGGCTTCCAGCCTGGTTGAGAGCCCAGCAGCTGGGCAAGGTGTCCAGGTAGCCCTTGCTACTCCCTCAACTGCTGTCTTTTGAAGGAACACAACATAAATAAGCAACGATCAGCAAATAAATCAAAACGCGCTTTGTCATCGCAAGTATCAAGTCATTTTGCTCATGATGGAATCAAGACCCAGCTTGCTAAGATCTTGAAAAGAATCACTGCTTTAAGCAGGCTTGAGTATTTTTGCATGATTCAGTTTTCTGCCCAGAAAACAAAGCTTTTTCCTATGGAGTGCACATGAAAGAAAAAAATGACTACAATTTTATATATTTGTCCATATTTATAGATAACATTTATTATTCTCTGTGTGTGTGCTGACAGATAACACTTGCAAACAGTTAATCCAAGATTACTATCTGAAATAACTCGCTGACATCTGAAATGTCTCACTCTGCACTTATGAAGGGAAACGTTTAAAACAGTTGTTGTTCCCTTTTCTTTTTTCATAAAAGACACTTCCGTAAAGAACTACTCGAAAGGCAAACATTCTGTTTCTCTTGCCTTTTATTGTCTTTCAAGCACTAGGCTCATCAGAGAAAGCTGCATGAACTTTCCAAGCAACAGAAGCCCACTCTTTATCCCAGGGCTAGATCAGAGTCTAGATGATGTTTCAAGAGTCCCTCTCAGCATTTAACAGCAAGAGCAACACTTTCCAACAGCGAGAAACTGAATCAGGCTCATCATTTATTCTTTCAGCAAGCTTACAATAACAAGTGAGTGTTGGGGCTTTTTTTAACAGCAATTTACTAAGCAAATTTCTAGCAAATACACACTAAAAAAGAAAAGGACACGCTAATCTAAAGAGCACTAAACCCAACTCTATTGCTCCTTTATGTTTTTCACACGCTGTAGGAGGTACAGCTACAGTTGCTATCCTCACACTCTCTCACGCTCTTTTCCTAAACAAAATTCCTCTGATTTCTAGTCAGACACTAGCATCGCCCTCACGTTGTACAATGGGCAGCGTTCTACATGTTGTGCAGTTGAATGCTCTCAAGATTATATCAATTTATGGAAAAAACTTTTTCAAAGTCAGAGCACTGTGAGACATCTTAAAATTTAGGAGACCCAACTTCCAGTCATGCCTTTGAAAATTTTCTCCTTGCTCTTTATTGCCTCTTGTAAAATGTTCTTTAGGTACATTGCTATCCAAACGGATTAAGAACATTTGCTCTTCCATCTGAAGCTAAGTTTTTATCATACAATCTGTACAATCTAGAAAGGACCACGCCAATAATCCTTGAATTCCCAGTGTAACAATTTGTTTTCTCTATGAGTTCTTCAGAAGGAAAATGAACAAACATAACATGTATTTGGAAATGGGCTTCCAAAACCCTCCTTTTTCTCATCTTCCTTTTGGAATGATCAGTTAACCTCATCTTTTCAATCCTCATTTAATGAAGCATTCTGTGAAATTACAAAGACATTGACGTTCCACTTTTCAAATAATGGGTCACTTCTGATTAAACTTCGATTGAACATTCAACTTTTAATCTTAAAACAAATTGCCTCCTTTTCTTTTTAATTTGAACCCAATTTCCTGCTGCCCTCGGGTCTCGTGACAGTAATTAATTGATTTATGAATCGATTAAATGGGGATCGAAAATGCAGGAAAAAAACCCCTTATAACCCCAAACCTGGCTTACTTGTGTTTATTTATGATGGACACTTGCACTAAAATTCACTTCTGATTTACTAGACTCATTTTTCTAACTTATCTGATCCTTTCTCAACTAATTAAGTGAACAGAATGCTTCACCTTCTAAATTTGCCATCCCTTGTTTACTGTCCTACAGCACACCTTCACAATTTAAACACCAACTTTCAACCAATGCAGTTTAAATCACGAATAAAATCCCACAGCACTTCTGGTGATTTCATGTATAACAGAGTAAATACCAAAATACTTTAGAGATCTATTTTGGTGTCATTAAAAAAAAAAATATCTAATTTTACCACACTCTGTGACAGAACTGGAAATAGTTCTGTGGTAGGAATGCTGCATCCACAACAGAGTCCTGTTTTCTTGACTACTAGTTTAGAAACAGTTTAATTACCAGTTAGGAAACTCTATTTAACTAATAATTCCTCAATATTTTTTCATCACATATCTGAATAGATTTTTCTTGCCTGCTCAATGTTCCCCAGCATTTATAAGAAAACATCTCTCTGTCCTTAACTTGGGGAAGAATACACAAATGCCTCCAGAATGTTGTTTCTTTGTTTCTGGAGTGTTGTTTTTTTTTTTTGGTTGGGTTTGTTTGCTTTTGTTTTTTTTTTTTGCAAATAACATCCCTTGGAGGTTTCTCCACTCAGGAATAATGCTCAATTTGGAAAACACAGTCTTTAAAGTTCTTTAGCTATTTTGACATCACTCTTATTAGTATTTGTTTGTATCGTCCATATTTGCACCAGCTTTGCCCTTCAGCACTTCACAATGTTTGTGTCACCAATTCTGTATTGCACAAAAGTAAAATACTCTTAGGAAGGTACAACAGAGAGCAAAAATCCTTCTGAAATGCGTACAGGTAGGCCCAACAGTATAAAAACACTTGTCTAATACTGCTAAAGTCAGTGATGCAAATACACAAAAGAAGGATGAAAGCCAAGAGAAAGCTGTTTATTTTCTTCAACTAGACCAAAGAATAATGTCTAATAGAGGAGAATTTAGGGCTATGAAGCTTCTGTTGCATCAGCACTAAGAATATAATGTTATCTGTCCGCACAAATATATATATGTGTGTGTATATATATACACATATGTATACATACATGCTGTGTCTGTTCTGTGAGCTACTAACCTATTTGACTCCTCTTGTAATACAACAGCATGAAGAGTGGAATTGCAGCAACGCCAGGGACGCACACAGACATACAGTGTCTGGGCACTAAAACACCAAGCAAGTATTCGGTGCTTACCTTCAGAATCAACCTGGGCAACAAGTTTAGTTGGGAGGCTGAATTCACCTGCAAAGCACGCACTATAAAGTTCTGCTGGTGCCCAAAACTATTACCCAGAAATCCAGAGGCTTACAACTGCATGAGGACTTGACTGCATCTGTATTCATAACTGTTGCCAAAAATTTGTCATAGCATGAAGGAGAAAGCCCCGTCAGAAGAAAAGATAAAGAGAGAGCAGTGAGAAGAACAAAAATACCTCTGAAATCTGCACTGCAGGCTCTCACTAATTCCTTCTTCTATTTTACCTTAAGTTAAGCCATTGGCATATGGTCTCTTGGCAGCAAATACACAATTGTATTCCTTTGTGAAACAGGTGTTTCACCTCAGCCAGGCTAAAAGACCAGCTCTTCTCCATTTTCCATTTTTTTTTTCCTGGCAGGGTGTAAGAGATTGAACCAGAGGTTCGGCTGGAACAAAGATCAAAAAAAGAGTAATGGAAAAGGGTATCTCATAGACTAAAATATGGCTTCTCATCAACTATCTGGAATACTTTTAGTTTGGGAGGCTGCTGCAGACTCAAGGAGATTTTTAAATAGATTTACTGAAAAAGTGGATTATCTAGCATAGAACATATTGAAGCCAAAGCGTGGCTCTCTAATGTGTGGGTTAAACTGAATCAATGGAATAACACCAGGCATTAATGTATGGCATACAGGATTTCTTACTAATAAAGGCCCTTAGAGCCACAAATACACTGCAGAAGAGAGCGCGTGCTTCTCCATCTGACTAGTAGTCTGACTTTTCCCTGTCTAGCAAATGCTTTTGCTATCCAATTAAATATTACCTCCAAAAATCCACAAAGGATTATAAAGCAATATAGAAGTTGGTTTTCACTGGTTATTACTTAAATGAAACTAAAGACATAAAATGTGTATGCTTTTAAATTATTTTCTGAAAGCAAAGCTTTGCACTTGCCACAGCCCAATGCGTATCAAAAATCTCATTCAAAGTCAGAATGACCCTACTTTGTGAAAATGGGCATTTCAGAAGGAGTTTCTGACAAGAGGATTTTCTTTAGTATTTTTACCATTTCAGTTTATTGAAGAACTTTTAGAAAAGAAACAAAATGAAATCTATTTTCTATTTTAATGTGGTAACGACATGCACTGACCTTGTGATGTCACCAGTAAGATCATCCTAACAACATCCTGCTATAAGCCATGAACCCCAGTGACAATGTCTTTCATAACCACAAATATTATAAAAAACAATGCCTTTTTTCCTGATCTGATGCTTCTTATTTCCAGTTTTTATTTTTAGTGTTTTAAAAACCTATTTAAGCTACTACGCTGAAGGAAGAAATCTGATTTTATCCACTGGACAGATACTGTGTAGGAAGGAGGTTCACCATTTTGCAGTAAGAATCAGAATGGGCTTTTGCTTAGAAAAACAACAATGTCTTCAAAGACAATATTTATTTATCAAAAGCCTTATTAAACAGTTCTTTAATGGCCTTGATAAGATACATCAAACACTACAAATTTTGAGAGAATTTATCATGGACTCAAATCACAGCTGTTTGATAGTCCAGTGATTTTGAATTTTTTTTCAAAGTATTAAAAGACAAAGCTGAGTGCTCCACTACTAATGTTTGCTGACACAAACCCAAGTTTTGATATTTATTCCAGATACTCTGCCAGAAGATTTTTAGTTGGGTCTGTTGAATTTAGCCACTCAGAACAACAATGGTAAAATGTAATCTTGAATGCAACTGGCAATTTACTTCTCCAGAAAGGAGAGATAATCCAGTGCCTTCTATCCTTAGATAATACATGTTTTCAGTAACGAGATGCTTCAGCAGGGTAGCAAACAGAAGCAACAATGGGCGTCTAACCAAATTTCTCACACGTTTTCACATATCCCATTGACCCTGTTAACTTCCAGGCTTTCTTCAGCTGACTTTCAACCACCCTCAGTCAACTCCAAGAAAATTAAGAGCTTATGAGAGAATCCGCAAGGACAGAGTTTACAGCAACAACATGTATTCGTGCAGTGGGAATGCGAAAGGAGCTGTGCATTTTTGTCACTGTACGGCAGGTTTATGAAAAGAATTTTCCCCTCCTGGATGCACCGTGGAATGTTTGGGACATCAAACAGATTTGCTTTGGAGCAAAGTATCCAACTGATGAGAACATCATCAGTTTCACTAACATAAATGGAAAAACAAAGATGCGCTTCCATGAAATTAAGTAGTTAAATATTCATATTATTCAATAAAACAACTCAAGCAATCAACTGAACATCAAACATATTTTGTCTTGTAAAATACTGAGTCATTAACCTTAACAATTTCAGCATGCTCTTACTACCAAATTCAACTCACTTAGTGTCCAACGAACAGACGGACTAATGTATTTATGTAGTGCTGGTGAGTTCTATGCTGAGTAATCCCTGAACGTACTGAGAAATTAAAAAGCATTGATTTATGCTAAGGATGGACTGAAAAGAGAAAACATGTTGGCCAGAAGAAATAAAGTATGAATAAACAAAGGCACAGCTATTAAAAAGACAGTATAGCCCATGAGTGAGAAAGGCAGCTGTGGTTCAGACCTACCTTCACAAGTAGTTACAAGACAATCTACTGGGGACTGTTTGAACTATCTTTGGTTACACACTGGCAGTTCATCACTCGTCCAGGAACAGCAATGAAACCTCTCTCTTCACCTTGACACATCCAACTCCCAGTGCTACACCTTGTTGACCATAAAGTTCTACTACAAAGTTCATAAAATCACTCAGCCGCAAATGCAACAGCAGCAAACTCTCCAGAGACACATTAGAAAAAGGAAACCCTGGGTTTCCAAGCAACCTGCCATTCTGAGGCTGACACACGTTTGCTCCTTTGCAAAGAGTTTCTGGTATTCTCAGCACGCTAGTACTTTGATTTTTTCATATGTGCATGAAACACCTCCCGGAACTCTCCATGGGCAACTACCAGCTGTGTATTTCCTTAAAAAATTTAACATATACCAGTGAGAAAGCAGAGGAGGAGTAACACAGGGAAGGAGGGGAGCCATGCAGAGCTATATTTTTAGATGGAAAAGCTACCAACCTGCAGATCATGACAGCAACACCCTGCTGTCATGCAAACTCCCCATTAGTATATGGCTTCTGCTTACGGCAGGAATCTCCCTGGAATATCAAGCTCCAACAACTGGTTCTAATTCTCTTCTAAGAACATTCATGCATATGCCACAGGCTTGGAAACTCCATTTTGAGCAGCTAAGGCTGAAGTAAGTACACCTTGTCATTGTATACAGACACCAGGTCTACCCTGGTCCTTCAAAGAAAATGATGTCACGATGTTTCTAATTGAATGCCTTGATAAATATATTTGGATCTGATAAATTGATTGTTACTGGGTGACACTTAATCCAGGAGGTCATAAATAATAAGGGAAGAAAAACAGCATAAAATTTACCAGAAGAGCCTGGTCAGCTGTGGATCAGCCAAGCAGTCAGTCATGAATCTCAAGACAGTAACTAACTCTTTCCTGTCTGCAAACGGACCGGAGGACATACTGGAAGTATCTGGATACAGAGTAACAGTGAGATTAATGATGTGATGCAATATGTTGAGATAACTGCATTAGGCCTATAGAGAACTGAAACTTCAGAACGTAAAAACTGATTGACTTTAAGCACTGTAACTGTTTGACCAGTGAACTACACAGTGATACAAAACCGGCTCTCGATAAAGGATATTACAGATCAGACAACTCCAGTTGGCTTTAGATATATGCCCACAGGTACAAAGCTGTGTTTGTGGAGTTACATTTCTCACCTTACCCAGAATTTGCTGAAAAAACTACACCATAGGCTTTGCTGCCTTCCATAACGCCACCTTGATTTTATATATATATATGCGCATATAAATGTGTGTTTTTACATGTATATATTATCTATATAAATAATCCTTGACACGAATTTTATAAGAGAGCATTGGTCAGAAAAGTACAGGGACAGTTATTGGAGTTTGTTCCCAATATATCCAGCTGCTTCACATTACAACCCACGCTACATTCCTAGATAAGTTTCAGCTCAGACATTGCAGCATGGAAACAGAGGTTGTGTCTGTCACTGGGGAGTGTATGTCCTTCTCCAGCTTCCAAACTGTTTACTGGTTCTTTTCAGCTTTGTTGACATATACAGTCCAGTCTGTACCAGAGATACAGCGAAATGTTCTTCCAAAGAAACAGTAGCTTTTAATAAATTCTGGCAGCCAGAGAAATGGTAATAGCTCACTGGTAGGCAGAAATTAACTTTATTTTCATTGCTCATTTTGTGAAATCTAAGAAACAGCGCACTAGAGGTTATAATGGTAATGGATGTAGCTATTCATGTGGTAATAGAGCCAGTGGCCTTCAACGACACCACTGAATTACCTATGCTGCGATGATTGATAAGGCAGTTGCAAATCTGAAAATAAAAAAAACCCTCCAAATGCTTCCTACGAGTTCCACTTACAGTAAATTAAACTCTCACAGAGCCTAATTACTTAGACACTTTTACTGAACTAAAATTAAATAATACAAACATCACGTCAAGGTCATAACTAGAACCAACTCAGTGAATCAATAATGATAGGAAACAGAATTTCCCAGTCATCAGTGGGACAAAGATATTTGTGGTAAGGTCCCGGTGTGGCCAGTCTTACGGTCTGGATAGAGTCCCTCACCCTTTAGCCGTGGCCAACAACCAGAACTTCCCCATGCCACCCTGATTTCTATGAATTTGTATGGTCTCTACCTTGATTAAAAGAACACTGCAAGAAATGGAAGAGCAGCTGAAAGTCCCCATAAGACAGGATTAAAATGGGGGTCCCAATCACTGACCCCAGAAAGCCACAATTTACAGCCACTGTTTCCACACAGACAAAAAACAGTATAAACACCAGTTTCCCATTCGTTTTTAAAAAGACACAAGGCAGATGCACTGAAGAGCGCTCCATACTGCTTGAGCCTTCCCTCCACACTAACACGAGCACATGAAAGAGGTAAAAGCAACGCACAACACGGGAGTTATTTTTCGATAAACTAGACCCTGGGTTCTCTCCATCAAGGACAGCTCCTCTGTTCCTCATAACAAATACAACTTGGAAAGCTTTTGATTTCTTTTGAAAGAAGCGCACGATGTGTCAGTCTAAGCATGTAAATACTGAAATCAAGGAAGTGCAGTAAGTTTCCCCAAAGAGTGATAAAAAAAGGAAGAAAAGAGGGGGGAAGGGAGGAAGTGGAGACAGATGCTCAAAACAACTGAGAAGCCACATTCATTGAAGAGTTAAGATTTAGTGGCCTCTGTGTTACACCAGTGTGGGCGAAAATCACTTTTAAGGGCTCTAATGAAAGTTGAAAGTTACCTTCAAAAAGTTATGCATATTTCAACAGAAATAAAAATCATTATGCATTCTCTCTAAAGAGGATACAATCTCAAACTGTCAAAATTCTAAACTCTTCTACATATATTACATACAAATGCCTTCTATAAAGAAACCTCTTTTCATTTTTCTTCTAAATTAGGTTAGTGGTCCATGGTATTACACTAGCTTGGTCTAGCCTGTGAATAATGTGACAGGTAATTTTTATACTTCTTGCCTGTACTTAAGTTGGAGTGAAGATACGGAAAACAACTTTTATGGTCTAGGTGTAAAAGTAAATGTTCTGGAAGCCCTGCATACCCAAACTTGGGACAGCTACCATAAAATATTTCATGCTAAATATGTGTCCATCAATAAATAACAAAAAAAGAGGCCGGGTGGGATTTTTTAAAAAATAATGTGTAGTAACATATTTTTCTCAAAACAAAATGATAATGCTAACATTGATGTAACCTACCACATTATCACAGAAGGGATTTAAGATTCTGTGTTACCAGATAGGAATCATTATGTGCTAGGATGCACTGAAAAGGATAATATGCAGATAACATAGGAGATCATCCAGCTATAATTTAAAATTTGGATTCCTCATGAAACCACTGACTACGATGACATAGAATTCAATAGTAACAGTCTATTTGCACCTTGAAAAAAGTTTAAAATACTCTTGTATCAGCTTAAGTTTGCAGGTGATTGGAATAGCTTCAAACTGCTGAACTGTTTAATGTTTTATTTAAAATGCTGAAGAAACAATCAAATCTCTAACTGAAACCATGACAAATCCAGATTGTATCTTCTCTTGTACCCAAACATTAGGCAGCCACAGTAAGGCAACTTTTCTCAGTCTCTGTGATTTACTTATGTTCCAGTAATTCAGTAACCATGCTATAAACTCTACTAAGACAGACATAATCAAAATTAATCAACTTGCAACTGTGGGGTTAGTTCTTTTCTCTTTAGTGAAGAAGTCCCCTACTGCACTGTCGAATGTAGATCTTTTAAAAACTACTTTCCTGTGTCACCTTTCATGAAGGTAAAAAGGTAAGTGTGGCCATCAGATTAAAATGTTGAATCCAGAAGATAAAACTACGTTTTTAAGGTGCTCCACCAAGAAGAGGGAAAATGATACAGGATGATCCTCATGTAAAAAGAAAAACAGGGCAAAGCTTAATGAAATAAGGGAGAAAAATAAGAAATAACCTTCAGCGTTCATATTGTAAATGTTGCTGGGAAATACTTATTATTCTGATATACTGAAGTTTGTGGTTTTTTTCTTTTCATTTGTTCTAAACATTTACCTGTTCATTTGAATGCCACACCCCAAAATCAGTCACTTTGAAGTTATGTGGTAACCCTCTAAAGATCTAAAACAGGAGATAACCTTCCACTTGTCATGTAAGGATATAACCCGGGAAAATCTAATTCTATCTTTCTGCTATTTTCAGTGTATACATTTTTATTTTTAAGTACCTCGGATGTTTTGATGTCCTCATATGAAAACTGTGTGGCAGGGACTCCAAGGTGGTTGATGAAATAATCTGCATCTCCCTGTGTCTGCACAGAACTCACGTTAGATCCCCGACATTGTGGCTTTTCCACACAGTTGAAGCTCTGGCTCTGAAAAACAAACACAAATCAAAATTCTACTTACTTATTTGCAACCAGACTCTTAATAACTTGTATCAATATCTCATTTACACAGCATTATTAGGGTTGAAGCATCCTATTAGGGTTGAAGCATTTTAAAATCAAGCTGGAACTTACACGGGTGCAAACAGGTATATCCAGGGTTGACAAAATGCTGGCAATGTAAAGAATTTGCTGCAATTGCAGAGTAGAGGTTGAGAAAAAAACAATTAAAAGACTAAAGATATATAAATACACATTTTCTGAGTAAATTACCTAATTCTAGTCAATGACATGTTTGTATTTATTTCACATAAGTATTTAATGGTGAAATCTTAGCAATAGAGTTGCAATAAATATAAGATGAAAACTGGAAAACAAGCCCAAGTGAGTGCCACATGCTAGTGTAGCTTTCAAACACATCAGGTAATTAAACACTTAATAAACAGCAGGCACAAAGGCTTTCAACATCTATTATAGCAAATAAGCCACTTAGGTTTCTTTTTAAGAATGTTAAGAAGCTGAAGTACTAGAGATTATTCATATTTAGCTAACAGTTTATATAGTATAACATAACTTCCTCAGACCTCCCTACTAAATTTCTAGCTTTCTATGAAAACAGTGTAAGATTATTTCTCCTTTAATAGCAAAATGCACCAGATTTTCTGCATTAAAGTTCCTGGGGTAAGCATGAAAATATTTTAAGAGCTAGAAAGAGACAAATTTCGGTATTCTTCCGTATTTAAATTAGCATAATTATTGCTTCACAGTTTCAATTCTGTGCTACAAAGAACGCAATTGCATGTTACCCAGTATAAATAAGGGCTTGAGGTTCTCACAGAAAACTATTTTAAAATACCTTCAAGAAACAGCTTTCATTTCATAAGTATTTTTGAGAGGTGGTTGTATCACTCTCTTTTCTGTTAAACGTTTCTGCTCCTGCCACTCTTAGACACATTCACTTGTGCAAGGTGTGTCCAAAAAGACTGAGAGTTACAGTCAAAATAGAAACAAGAGATCCCTTCTGTACGTGCAGCCCACCTGTAGTGAACACTGTCCTCTTTAAAGATAGCCATGGAGCAAGGTGATTTACAGCAGCCAAAAGCCTAGCTCTCCATGGCACAGCAAGAAAAAAGCATAATAAAAATTAAACATTAATGTAGCATTAACCTTAGGTATCATTTGTAAGTCATAGCTGTCAAAACATCGCAGACAAAAGTTTAAATCGGGGTGTCTTGGGGATATTTTAGATTTAGACTATGAGATTTTTTTTAAACATTTTTAAACTTAAAGGCATGCTTTTAATTACTACTTTTGTTCCTGAGTTTCACTCCCCCTTTTCACCACTCCTGAGAAGGTTTCAATCACATTAAGAAGACAACACCACAGCGTGGCTGTTCAAAGACATACAAACCCAGTTGCTACCTGAAGCGTCTCAATAAATCAGTAAATTTGTTTTTTAAAAACTGAAAGCTACAACAGAAACGGTTCCAGAAGCCCAAACTATATACTGATTTTAAACGGTGTTTTTAAATAACCACACTTTATCCTATACAATCTTTCCCAGTCAAAACCACTGTATAGCACACGTCCATGCAGAAAGGCATGTTTATAACGTTATGCACACATATGCACACAAGATCCATTCTTAAGTGATTTCTCCTTTGAGAAATTATAAGATGTTTGATTATCCCGCAGTGTGCAACACTACAGTGTAGATTAGACCATCTCCTAACTTCCTCATACCACCCAACGCATCTGGTCAAGTTTGATAAATGCTGAGTAGTGTGTTCTTCCTTCAATGTTTACAAGTTACTGAATTATTGAAATACAGCTTTTAGGTTCAATAGGAAAATCTCTGAAATAAGCAAAAATCCCAGAGTTAACCTACTAAAGGAAATCACAAAGTTAAATGACCAGTTTAATACCAATAAAACTGTTGGGCAAAACAATTCAGTATCAGAAAAGACAAATAGCTGGAGTCAATGATCCATAAACAAGTCACAAACTACACAGAAGGATCTTGCCTTTCTACGAAGACCTGATCCCAGCTCTCATTAAACACAATGGGAGCAAAGCTCTTCAAGGCTAATGCTACTTGCTTCTACTCTGGTTAAGAATTTATGTAGCTATTGTGGCTACCTAGAATTAATTTTCAAGAAGAAATCAATACAAGGGATACCTTGAAACATGGTAAGGACCACACAAATTTTTATATAGAGCTAAGGAATGGAGCAGGGAAACAAACACACATTTTTTCCTTGCAAATCCAAATTTTTATACCTTTCACTCTCCTAAGGGAACATTAACCTCTCATCATCATCATACGTAGAATTTGTCATGGGGTTTTCAGAAAAGGACTACTGTAAGCTGCTGACTGGAGGCATAAGTGTGGACTTGAAATTTTTACCTGGAATTCCCAATTGGAGAGGGGGTAATAGAGGGTAACAGGAAAGGAAAACAAGGTTTAATGCAATGAATAACATTTCACACAGCAAAAGATGCCAAAAATTTTCAATCTAATATGTGAGAAGTCAAGTGGTGTAACTATACAAATGAAGTTCTAAGGAACTACCTTTAGTGTCATTTCACCTATACTCCAAAATTATTGACTAAGTATCAAGAACATTAGAAGGCTGGATCATTATTGTCATTGACTAAGCAGATTAGGTTTCACACACACAAAAAAAAAAAACCAACAAAAAACCCAACAATCAAGGTTATAGATACTGCAGGGACACAGGTAATTAACAGAGTATTTTGATATTGTTCCCATTTCTATATTGTTTCTAAGAGGTGAAAATGATGGTAGAGTCAGTTAATTCTGAATATACACCACCACCCACTAGCACTAGAAAACCAGGAACTGAAAGAAGAGACATCTGCTTTTTTCAGAAGTTCAAGCTTGACTTCTAGCCATCCTTCTGTCCTGCAGAAAACACTTTATTGCATCCATTTTAACTATTCAAACACAATCTGTTTCTTTTTTCCTTGCTATAGCAACAATGAAATATTTCTTATGTATGAAATTTTACAATGAAATGTTTAAATATTCAGTTAAGACTATAATGAGATACAGTACTTTTTGGTTTTTTACATCACCATCCTTTATGGTATAGGATTTCTAGTTTTATGACAGGAATGTTCAATTCAACAGTGCTGGCATCTTAAGAGTTTAACTGCTTTGTTCAACTTTCCCTGCTGTCACACACAAGTCCCCCATAATAACCAGTTCAACAATAAATACTTAACACTGCACTAATATGGGAGAATGCTTTATGTGCAAGACACTGCACTCTTCCAATTTCTTTTTATTGTTAGGCAGACTCTCCATCAGCATTCTTCAAGTCTTTGGCAATGACTGTGAAGTTCGTGTAGTGTGTTTTGCATTCATTAAACAAATGAAATGTTTCCCAAAATTAATGGACCTTAAGATAAAGAATAATAATGTCCTACAATTAATAATATTTTCTCATCACTGAAGTGTTGTTAAACTAAGAGGCAAGCTATTAACTTGGTCAATGCAAGAACAACAGTCCACCATACAGCATGCCACATATTTCAGATACAGTAACAAATCAAAGCAATTAAGTTGAAGGAATCAGCAAAGCAAACGTCTTCCTCCACCCCTGTCTTACAGCTGTAAGAAAATAAATTGAGGAACAATTTCCTGGAGTAAGATGCAAAAATGAGACAGTCTCAATGTGCAGAAGAATGGTGGCAGGCATGGGAATGATGGGAGATGGGATGGGAGGAATGAGGTGGTGGGGCATTTTAGGCTCAATACAGTTATCTAATGTCATCTGAGATGATGTGAGACATTCACACAGACTTAAACACAAGGGAAAGTTGTAACCTACTGGATCAGCATCTGTAGGAAGGAAGTATATCAAATCTCAAATAGGATTGAAGTTTTTCTTTATATGACTGAATGGAGTTCTTTTATTTATACAGATTTGCCCAGGCAGCTTAGCCTTGTTTTTATTATTATTGTTTTGCAGGTAAAAGTAACATCAAGTCTAATACCAACTGCATTTCTAGCATTAAAACCAGCAGCTGGACACGTACCTGAAGCTGTACCTACAAACACCTGTTTAGAGGACTATTACCCACAAATACTGGCTACGTTAGTTGCTGCTTTCATTTCTTTCCCTCCTCATCTTTACCTAGAAGATCCACTCTAAATATTTGTTCATTCTTTCTGCACTACTGTTTCTGACACAGAAATTAACTTCAAAGTCCACCTCGTTAATCAACTGGAAATACTGTTCTTGTATCATGTGAAAAACACTGCTATCAAAATGTACAAGCACCGTCTCAAATTTCTTTCAATACACAGCTGCCAGGAAACCAGGAAAAGACGATCTCCCAAAATTGTAAATGTTATTTATGACAAGCAGGACAACTTCCATGCCTGACAGCAGAATGCCCGATCCTTACTGCAAGCCAACAGGGCATCAGTGCAGAACAGAGATGAAAGACTGACAGGGAAAAAATTCCTGCTGCTGGAAATGAAGATCATTCCCAAGTACAAGACCACCAGGGGATGTGGTCACAGAAGTGACAGGGCTGGGGGAGAAGATTACACCAATGCCAATGTCCAGAAACACAGGACTTAAAAGTTCTCCAATCACTTTGGCATCCTGCTTTCCCTTTCCTTTCTTCCTCCCCCCCGCCAACTCATCTGCTATTTTTGCATGTTTAAATCTAAAATGGTATCACTTACAAAAAAACCCCTCTTTATAATTTAACAATTTGATTAATTTTAATTCTGATAATCCACAGAATCTTTCTTTTCACATAAGCAAAAAACAATTTGGGAGTTCCCACTTTGGAAAAAAAGTTTAATTGCTTTACTTTACTTCACCAGCTGCAATCAGGTCCTACTTAATGATTTTTTAAATGTTAGCTTTTATGTGGGGGGCGGGGACGAAAGCTGTAAAAATGCATCTAGAATAAATTATCAGCTACACACTCTGTGAGAACTAACTCCCTGCTGTAGAGCAGGCAAACTACATTTCTTCAGCTGGTTAGTCTTACAGTAAAACACAGATAATAGCGCTATTTTGATCACTCAGTTGCTCAGGTTGGTCTCCCCTGTGTCAATCAAGCCCTCCCTTTAGGTTGGAAAGAAAGGGAGCCTTGTGGTTAGACGCTAATCAAGGGGTGGTTCATGTCAGCACAAGGACACGCATGCTATTCGTAATTGAATAATTTTCTTTCTCTGGAGTTCATTTTGGTTTTCAGCATCATGTTACAGGTTTATGTCACAAATTTGAAAAAATGAAGAGTACCATATGGTCCATTAAATACACTTAATTTGGATTAATGCTATAAAATAAACCTGACACATCTAAAGTATAATGAAGTGCTACTTCATTACAGACCTTATTCTACTACCTATTAGAGCTAAGCATTCATAGGTGCCTTTTACTGCAATTTAGCATCCTGGTATAAATAAAAACCAATATTTAAAAAAATATACAATTGGGCATTTCTACAGTTCACCTTCCACCTGGAGACATGCACCTATCAGTTCTGGTCCCCTTCCTTCCTTTATGCGACTCCAGCTGAAGCTAAAACCTTGGCAGCTTTTGAAAATGGATTAAAATGTCTAACTAGTTTTCAACAGGACAAATAAAGAATGACCAATTATTCTTACAATGTTCCAGTGATCCCAGCTTGAGAACTATGGCAAGGAAGCTTATTCTTTAGGAATAATCTATCTCTATGTCTTGAGCTGTATCACCACCTGTGTTAGTAACTGGTGCAAGGCAAACGTATTTAAGAAGCAGAAGCATGATAAAACCATCCAGATGAAGCAAATACTTCTAAACAAAGAGCTACAGAATTTATTAGATTAACCACAGAGCATGTAAAAATGCAGAAAGCAACAGATTAGCGTCTTTATTACTGGGTTTTGTAAATATTAGTTTCCTGGACTTAATGGTGTTCAAGCTTTTTCTTCCAGATATTGAGTAGCAGGAACACTGGTCACTGTTAGCTGTCACATACACACTGAGACACTGTGAAACCTAGGTTTAACAAAATGCAAATTTATCAGTTTTCAATACCACTGGTAAAGTGGGACTTGATAAGAACTGCATTAATTCCTTAATTTTTCAAGCTGTAGTAACAGTTGTTGCTAATATAAATACAATGCTTAAGTAAGTAAAAGGATTAGGATTTGACAAGATGACCTCATTTTCAAATGGTTGATATTTTATACTCCATGGAAATAGCTGTGGGTTGTAAATAATTTTAAATGCCTAAAGGCATTCTAATTCTGTAACATGGAGAGATAGGAAGCCTGTGAACCCATTTCAGTGCAGTCTAAGTCTGTGATGATCGGGTTCCGCCATGCTACTCACCTTGGGATGCATCATTCAAAACCTCCAAATGGATATTAAATAATTGATGTCAGTGAGATTACAGTCTGGCTTCTCCATACCCCACAGGGAGAAAAAGAAGAGCAAAGTTACTTGTCCCTCTAAAGGGGACAGATATGTCTACGGACTATATTATTTGAAGACCTATAATATAGCATATTTCAAGAGTGTCCCAAGCAGGACAGTCATTGTGAGGTTGTCTGTCAAATGAATATGCAGTAACATACTGTTCACTGGCCTTCAATACAGTTGTACAAAAAGAAAAAATGAGGACAGAAAGCTTCTGCTACATACTTTCCACTGAAAGTGAATTAAGACCTACCTAGAAAAATAAACTATGAAAGCAAATTTATTAATTTTTTAAATGATCAACATTAGCCCCATTAGTATGCCCAGTACGCACCTACAGAAGCTGTGGTTCTCTCTCAGCCAACCAGATGGCTCAAACTACCCCATCACTCCAGACTACTTTTTTTTTTTTTTTAAAAAAAGAAAACCAAAACTACACAGAGGGCAAAATCTGTGTTTATATTGCAGCACCTAATGTTAGAATTTAGGTGCACAGTTAATTGTAATACAGATACTACAGTTTGTAACTAATTTATATTTCCCCAAACTATCGGTGTTCACAAGCCACACTTCCTCTTTCTGAACTACACAGTACCCATGATCTGTAGGATTTCTACCAGAAATGTTCTCTAGTGCTACTCCCCCCAAAACAACACTTGTCAAAGTGGAAACCATCTCACCAAGGACATCCTTCTGAGCTTTACCATAAAGAAAGACAGATGCATCAGTTCTTAAGTGAAAGTCAACCCATTACCCTTTCCCTACACAGTGCATCGTTTCACCGTGCTGAGATCTACAATCTGCCACTTATGAACACAATACAATCTAAAGTGTATCACTAGAAAAAAAGAAGTCATTTATACCTGTCACACATATTTATAGATGAGTATTAATTTAATATATTCATATTAAGTGAATATATTAAGTGCCACATATTTTCTACCTGTCCCCACACACTCCCAACGTCCAATATTGTAACAGCTCTTTTCTGGAACCCAAGAATCCTACTGGATGATGCTGCACATCTTTATCTACACACAGAGGCAGGACAGACCATAACAGCACATCATCCAAGTTAAAGGCAACACATCTACAAATAAACATGGTATAACAAGTGGAACAGCCAGGTTTTTAAAGAGGATAAGAAATTTGCAGCCAATATTTCTGTTTTGTTACTGTAGTCAAAGACTAAGTTCAATTGTTACAGACACAAATGAAGAAACTTTTTTTTGGAATAGAACACAGAAAATCACACGTAATTCTTTGGAGAAAGTCTCTTGCCACAATGGTAAATTATTGCAAATCTCCCCTTGTGGGGAGGGAATAAGATGAATATTCACACTGGAATAAGATGAAAGTAATTTGCAGGTGGTAAAGCTTTACCTTGCCCTGAAACCTCTGCTCTGACATTTAAACTTACCAATAGCAACTATGCCTGAAAAAATCACTCCCTTCCCTGACTCATGCTTTGAAACAGAAAGTCACTCCTATTAGTCCATACAGAGCATGAAGGTCAATAAACTACCATCACATTTTTCATAAACACCCCTCTTCCCCCTTCTGGACTTTAGTGGGAATTAAGTGAATGGAATAACAACAGTACTGGCACTTAAGATATCAAGTATCTGTATCAATTGCATTTTTCAGAAAGATCATCACGAAGCAGATTTCTTAAAGTGTATCAGACAGCACCACAAATACTGGTCTCCAGGCTCCACTGGGAGATAAATTAAATGATCCTAAAGATGTCAGATGATTTTATTTTCTACAGTAGTGGTGCAAAAAAAACCACTTGGGACAAGTGGACCACTGTAAACTCTCAGTGTAATGCTCTGAAGCTTTCCCCGACTGGATTCTTCCAACCTTTATCTATTTACACCATAAGCAAATATCCTTGGCATTCCCTCTGTACTGGGCAGGAAAACAATAACAACCAGGAAAGCAGAGTTAAAAAAGCTAGAGTGGGGAAAACACCAGTGCCACTACGGTCAAATGACTTTTTCTTTCTGGTTTCCATAGAAGTTCACTTGAACTTGGTTTCAAGAGGTATGAAATTTAAAGGCTGAGGAAAACAACTTCAAATAATTGAACAAAATGTGATTTTAGCCAGAGTGATCTAGTCGAGGTAACTTTGAAAGATTTTTACCAGAACACACAGGAGCCAACTATTACCCAACACTCGTCATACACCCAAATGAGGTATATGCATGTTCCTTTGCACCCTGAAAAATTAAGATTATTGTCTGAGATATTTCTAAAACCTATGTCTAGTACTGAACAGGAATATTGCAATCTCTATGCAATGTCAAGTACAGGAGGACTGAAAAAAAATTTAAATTTTGTTAAGAAAATGTGGGGGTTTATTTGTTTACAGGGTTCCAGGGATATATCACAATTTTTCATAACAAGCAAATAAATCCCAGAAATCCTGATAATGCATTTTATTTCAGAATTTATTTATACAAATCTATAAGATTGAAAAATAGCTTCTAACTATGGATTCCTATATAATCTAAGAAATATATGTATTGCATTATATTTCAGGTTTAATCCTCCAGATTCTGATTTTCAAAAGTTAATTTTGCTGCATTGAAGCCAAACTTTCTGAAACAATGTATGTAAGAGAGAAATGTGAGTAAAGAATACCATATATAAAATAAGCTAATATATATCTATATCTAAAGATACTGAGAGATTAAATAATCCATCTTTTCCAAAGTTCTAATGTTACACTGTCCTCACTCTTAAAATAGTGCTTTTTAGTTACACGAGAATTTGTATGGTTTTATTTTCCAGTTTTTGATTCTTATGCTATCCTTTATGTTTTACCATTCACATACTTTAAGAGTAGCATTTTTTTTTCTCCGATAAATAATGGTGTTGACTAGTACAGAATCTAGTGCTGCTGCATGAAAAATGTTGGTAGGAAAATCTCCATTCAATGATGATTCCCCATTGACAGGTAATACCTTTAAAGATCTATTGGTCAGCTTCTGTAAATTGGAAATCCATGTGATTAACTACTATCCTAAAACACTGTTTTTATTGTGAATTCCACAGAGTACCATACAAGATGTTCCATAAAAGCCTGTGCTGCTACCTCTATAAAATAAACATACCAGTCCTTCAAAAGATTAAAAAAAAGGTTCATGGCAGAGAGATGTGTTGTGTGAAAAAAATCTGACTGGCATTAGTTACCCTCCTTCTCCTAAATCTTGTTAAAAATCACTGATCACTTTGATTAATTTTCATAATAAACTAGGATAAACTAATCTCCAACTACACAGATCATTGCAATTTTCCGTTGTAATGCTATTCAACTTTAGTGTTCTTTTAGCTTCTGGAACAAGGAAGGAGAGATCAGAATGGCTAGAATGACTTGTTCTTGTATGAGCATTTGAAAAAAAAAAAAAAAAAAGGTAAAATATTCATTATGTAGCTACACTTTCAATCCTGGACTGTTAAAGAAAAAAAATAAAGAAAATGGTGACCTAGAGCTGGAACCAAAGATGAACCTTTATTTAAAAGGAAGAAAATGTAGTAAATTCTCACCTATCTTTCCTTAAACTGTATTTTTCTCTTAATCTCCATGACATCAGTAGCAATGGAACATTCATCAGGGCATTCATTTATAATCAAATACTCTCTTTCTCTAACTATCTGCATGTTTACATAATATGAAAATACTAATAGTTATCACTCACATTTGCTGCTTTCTTGAATGGCATTGGATGACGTACCTAGTTTGAAATTTCAGTGCTTTATTTTCTCTGAGAATATTATTTATAAGACTTTTTAAAGACTGTGATCAAAACTAGCAATGCAGATGAGTTCTAGAGCTGTAAATTTCACTTCAAGTGCTTCATTTTAACACATCTGAGGTGCAGTCTGATTGACTTATCAAAACACTGAAAAACAGGTGAGAATTTGAGCCAATCATTCAGAACTAAAAGAAGCTATGAAAAAAACCCACACCCAACCTTTCTAATGTAGAGTTCAATGTAGAGATTGGAGATAAACAGTATTAGCGTACATTAAGGGGGTTAAGGATTTTCATCTAAAAGCACTAAAGAAACTTTTACATCAGGAATTATCTTCAACTGAGTTGTAACACAGTTGATCCTAAAACTGAGTACAAAAAGAAATAAAATCTTTTCTCATTTATCTGCATAGCAAACCTGACAGCAATAGCTGCTCAGCATTTCTTAGCCAAGTCTTCCTACTGGTATTTCACCCTCTTCCTCCCTTCTGCCAGTCCCAAGTCCTGCTGCTGCTTTGGGCCTCATCTTTAGCATCAGCATTGCTTGGTAGTGCTTCGCCTACTGACCCCAAGGTAACCAGGGCTGACAGCTTCAGAGTGCGACGTGTGCTCCTCAGAGAACATGAGTGTGGACCACATACACTGCAAAAGTCTGTAGATTAAAAAAACCAACCAAGAAAAAAATCTAGTAAAGCCTCTGGACCCAAGTTTTGTTGGAACTCAAATGATTTCAAGAAAGAGTGCTGAAGCCTGATTTCAGCCTCACTCAGAGACCTCAGCATTCACTGACACCAGTGAGAATCCTTACCTAATTGGTTATTATCAATTACAATGATAAATTTAAATAATAATAATAATAATAATAATAATAATGTAAAACTGAGTAATCTGAATTCAAACTTTTGAATTAACACCACTGCCTGTCAGAAAGGTACTCTAGCAAGTACTGCAAAAAATCAGGAACCAACTACCTGACTAAAGAAGGAAATAAGTAATAAAAAGAAGCAAACATGCTCCTGACACATTAGAAAGCTCACCCAATATAGGATCAAAACCGAGTTTAATTGCACATGAACCAATTTAAATCTGGAATGTTGGATACGTGCGTACTGCTTTCAGATCACCTACAGATCAAATACAAATCTGATTTTGCAAATCATTTCAAACAACAAATGAACTTCATAAAATCAAGGTCATCAGCAACACATGAACAGAACAGACTCCACTCAGGAAATTTCATTCAACATTAATCAGACATTACAGAATAAAACATATTACATTTTAACATTACACCTCAATTCTGTACTAGTCATTCACACTATGCAATTTTAACTGATTCCAACTGCTACTTGTTAAGCACTTTAAAGATTAACGAGTGAACTTAATGCCAAGTGTTTTATGAGTGCCCAAATGTAGAAGAGAAGATTGAGAATTCATATCCCTTTAGTCATTTGCCATGAGATCTGCATTCAATTCCCTCCTTTGTGACTTTTTCAAGTGCTATTCATCTCTCCGTATTTCACATTATCTTTAGCAAAAAGCAGACCATTTTTGTTTTCCTTTACTTTTGGTCTATCTTGTCTCTTGGGATATAATTTTAAAAAGCACAAAGGCCAATCAGGAAAGTATCTTCAACCAAAAGCCAATTAAGTTTAACACCTTTCTTTACCTGTATCTTTGAAAATCTCCTTCATGTTTGAAGTGCTGTATAATCAGACTTAGAATTCGTACTAATTTGAAACTACTATATCATCATCAACACTATATTATGCAAGCTATCCATTTGTTTTAAAATTAAATACTCTGATGGAAGAGACCCAAGATAGCCTTAAAATGTTAATGCATGATGCAAAAGCAACGATCCAGAGGATGCTCTGGCTAATTAACAAGCTCTAGTTTCAGACATGGAATGATAATACTGATGAAAACACTGACAAGGATTTAATGAAATTCTAAATATCCTTGTCAGGCTTGTGCTTCACAGAAAACAGAGGAATAAAGGAATAAAATATATTTAGGGAAAAAAAATATCTGAGTTCCTACAGTTAGAACTGTTGATATAGGAAAATATTTTAAGGGTCAATGCACGTAATCACGCTGGTTTAGTCAATATAGCTACTTCCTCAACTCAACCTCATCCTCAAACTTTTCTCCATTATCAGAACAGTGAGACTGAAAAAAAACCACAAATGCAAACACAAAGCCATTTTGCGGAGTAAATGAGATATGCCCCGTAATTGCAAAACTAACACCTAGGGAATAGTATTTTTAAAAAGATCTAAGGATCATCAAAAGAAAAACTGAGATTTACACATGGGTAAGAATGAAAAAAATGTTTTACAAAAGAAGTCCAGATGAAAAGAGAAGGCATTTGGATGAGATGTGCTGTTCTCCAATTAATTAAGTTCAGTTTATTAAAATGCCTATAGTTCCAGGTTCACTTCCTAGTCAGCTATTTTGGTTTACAAAGACATATTCCAAATACCCTTTGCCCTGAAGAGGCATTAAATCACTGGATAACCAACCGAATATTGTTTTTAACAGCAATACAAGAATACAACAAACAAAATGAAATACATATTTCTTTTTTTTCCTCATTAAACTTTCTCTAGAGTCACTACATATATTTTTCTGCCATTTTAGCTCATTGTAAAATATCAGTTGAACTGCTATGTGCCTCTAGTGGTAACCTTTGGCAAAACCAGGATTTAACAGAGACATCACTTGTCTGAGACTTATCTATTAATTTCAAACACTGAATTTCATCCTAACTTTGAGGAAGATGTATCAATTCTCTGAAACTGATACTCCGTGTATAAAGTGTGCAATTTTCTTTTGTATATAGCGACAACTTTTGTTCAATACGTAGAAAGGTTATTGCAAAAAAAGAACAAAGATCACCGGTGGAAGAAAGGGAAAAGAAAGATTAATCTTCAACTGTGATGACATCAATAAAAGAAAAAAAAAAAAGATATCCAAATAGTACTGTGATAGAAGACAAGCAGAGATCATCTGAGAAAGTTGTAGAAGCTTGTAGACTAGAAGGTGAAACACATCAGAGAGACTTATTTTTCTAGAAGGATGAGGAGGTGGATCAAGTGATTTCTTGAAATCCTTACCAATTTTGGTTTTGTGTCATCAAAAGTGCTTCACACATTCATTTTTATGTACATTTTACCCAATCACACCTTACATTTAGAATCTGTAAAATAAAATTCTTATTTCCTTCATAGAAAAAACCGCAACAAACCAAGTAAACTACATATTTGTGTTTCATTTACAACAATGATCCATTAATTTACATGGAGAAAAAGATTTTATGTGATTTTTTTCCCCCCTCAATTCCCCAGAGCCCCCAAGAAGTATCTATTGTAATATAATTGGTTCCAAAGCACCCTTGATTCTGAACATTCAGTTCCATTTTAGCTGTGCAGGCAGCTGTTTTACTGCTGGAAGATATATTGTAAATAAGATTTATGATACTTTCCGGTGTTTGGTGTTAATTAAATATTTTGAGTGACAACTACAAGTAAATACTGCTGCTTGTTTCAAATGAAAATCTAATGATTACACAAAGCTTGATAAGCAGAGTAAATGCAGCAAGCAAAATGCAAACAATAAAATACACCACACAAGACAAGCTTTTTTAAAAAAAGGAACCTAAGATCAAATACGATGCTTTGTAATTAGCATGAATGACAGAAATTTACAAACATGATACTACTATGGAGTTCTTGTACACCAGCTACCATGACAGCCTTTTCCATATAATATTATCATTTGTTCCTAAGTTATGACTTGGTAGACTACAGCTATATCATTTCAGAGTTAAAGTGACCTTAAATAGGTTTGCCTTTCATCCTATTGACAAGTTGAAAGAAAAAAACAAGTTTATTTTTGTATTAAATTTTGTATGTTGCCAAATAGCCTTCTTAATTTTTTGACAAAAGTATGAAATAAAAATGTGCTAAACTTACAGGATTTTAAAAAGTAGACTTAACACTTGTCCATTTCCTGACAGAAACAGAGATTTCAGATCAGATATTTATTAGTAACTATCAGTGGTAGAAAATGGTGATAAACTAAAGATAACTTTTCCATAAATGTTTAGACACATATTTGGACTCCAGATTGCATTAACCAAAATTAGGAGGTAATCTTGAAAATTCTAGTTAGCCAGAACGTAGCAAATGCCTTCCTTGACCATCACAGACACTGGTAACACATGAAAGAGCAGGAAGCCCATCTAAATCTCTATTCACAAACCCATGAGTTATTTATTCATCTTAATAACAAATATTGCTTTCTTTTCCATTGGCACACAGAATGCAACAATTTTCTAGGAGTGCTCAGAAGCCTATGGAAAAAAATCAATAAAAATAAATGAAAACTTGAGATGCAGCTTTGTTTTTTTCATCTTTACAACTAAAATAAGATCATTCCCATGCTAGTGAAAAAGAGAACATGTTAAAACTGAGAAGCAGCTAGTTTCCAACCCGATTTCTTTTTGGTGGTGTTTTCAGGATAGTCCCTTCTTCTAGTGCCAAATCTCCTATTGAAGGTAGAACATTCAGCCTTCTTTACGTAATTACACAATAACATTTCTAATCAAGAAGAGGGAGACATGATATAAAGTCGAAGAGTCAGCATCTCTCCTAAAGGTTTGAAGGCCCTTCTTGAGAGATAGCCTGAGCATTAAAGTCTTAAAATAGATGGCTACAAAGCAGGTTTTGAAATCACCTTCAATGCTCTGTCAAGAGACAAAGGCTTGAACTGCATGACCTTTTACCTGCCAAAAGAAAGCTTTTTGCAGAAACTTCAAGAAAATGATTTCCTGCATTTTTTCTTTTCCTGACATCACAGATTATCAGCTGTAAAAGTTTTCCCTGTTACATTCATTGAAGTCACATTCTGCGTGCACCTCAAGACAGGAGTATTAATGCTATGGGAATGATGTTGCTTTTATTCATCAAAGGAAAGTGCATCTCAACTATATCACTGATTAAAAACTCATGCATAATTTGGAAATTACAGAGATTGTTCACATATATTTGATTGGTTTGAAACTGCTTTTGAAATCTCCTGGTAGTTCAAATCTCCAGTTTATGAAGTGTCCTGATAACCTCCATCTAGCCCTGTTTAGTAGTTTTTCACACTGGCCAAGACACCACCACCAGAATATTCTGGTGGTGAAGTTGACAGATGATATAGGGCATGAAAAATTAAAACCCCCTAGAATAGTTCAAGTTGATGCTTGTGATTATTCAAGCTATCACAGTTTTAAATGGATATGGAATGCTTTACTCCCCGTCTTCCACAATTTCGAATCACTATATACCATCTCCTTTTTTATTTTGCATACAAGGTTTAGCGATCACTAACTTTTAGCTATTAAGTCAATTTTATTCAACAACATAGTTATTAATGACTAGAAAAAAACAGTGAGAGAAACTTTTCAATGATTTGTGGTTATGTAGAAAATTTTAAATATCCCGAGCTGTCAATCCATCATCTTTCAAAAGAACTAGGCGTTTACTTTTAAACTCTCTACATGAAAGGTTTTCTATCACTAAGAAAATGTCTTTCTATCATCACAAAGAAGTCAGTTTTGAAGGGAAATAACTAGAAGCAATAAGATGAAATTAAGCAAAGGAATATTTAGACAGAACTGGAGTCAACTTTTCTAATACTGCAGTCTGGATAAAGTCTTTGGAAGGAAAAACCAATTCCATTACATAGTATAGCTTATTACATTAGACAGTTTTAATTAGATTGAACAATAGAAGCCTAGAACCAAAATCCATTCTACAGCACATAAGGAATTACTGAAACCTCACATACTCCAGCACTACATTTAAAAATAATAAAATGTCCAGATTTCTTCAATTTTATCTACAGTGGCTACCAAAGGTGACATTTACATTTCAAAACAAACAAAAAAATAATCCTGTTGAAATTATACAGCTTTTATGCTTTTAACAGGAGAACTTAATACCTTAATTTAGTAAAGATAGGGAAGGACATGGAAGCAGTCAGCTTGATTCATTGGTAACAAAGGACTTTTGGCAGATCTCCAATGAGATCACAGCATATAAACTAGTTCGCTTGCATTCTCCTTTCTAACAAGTTTTTTTTTCCCCCCATGGTTAACAGCAATTGTATTTTCACAACATCAAAATGTATAAGTAGGTTCAAACGATAACCCACTGTCTGAATCAGCATTTACCTATTAAAATGGTTTCATTTGGAGAAAGAATGAAAAAATACACAACAGTGAAAAAAGCAACATTTTATCAAAACAAAAGCATTGTTAGCTAAATACCTGCTGCAGTTCCAAAATCAAATCCACCATTAAATGAAACTTTGCTTTCCACACTGGAGAAGAAGCATCTTAATGAATTGAATAGAGCTGGCAATGAAGTATTGTCTATATTAACAGCACACTTTAAATGTAGTTATGAATTCCTGAGACACGAGGTCACAGCTTAACCTTCTGATTCTTAAGAGATTTTTTTTGTTTTTAACACAAGTATAAAAAGTAATACTACCAATCAGTTATAACACTAAGAGCAGTAATAGGTAAAGATTGAAAATTCATATGAAAGCTGTAATCTTCTGTTATATAGCATACACCAAGTAATTCAAATAATATTTTAATGCTTATTGCTTCTTTACAACTTACTGATATAAGAAGCTTTGAGACCCATTAATAAATACTGAAGATATAACAAAATAAATGAGAAAACACATAGAAGTCGGAAGAAAAGAAACAATGTTGACATTAATGTAAATTTGTTTTAAAATCAATAAATAATAATAACAACAGGCATCTATATAGAAGTTTATCTTTAGTTCTACTTCAAAAATAAAAAGTCATTTTCTGTCAATAACATCCCCTTTAAATGTGAAGAAGTTTTATGCCATTTACTGCATTAATAGAAACAAATACTGATAAATAGCACAGAACAATAACTGGTACAGTAATTTTTAATTGCTGATATAAAAAGTGCTCAACTCATTCTTTGACAGCTTTAAATGGCTCTTTTCTGTAGGAGAAAGGAGTGAGTTTTCTTGGGTTCAGCAATAACGGCAGACTTGGAGTCTGGTCGGCAGTGGTCACACAATCAGTTAAAAGACGGCAATTAATTTATGTTTCATAATAACTTTTTTACTTATGAAATATTAATTATAGAAAAATTCATTAATGGCCTTATTTATGGAGAATGAAAGCCAGCGTCAAACAAACCCAATTTACCAATGATGCTCTGCCAACAAATGGTTATTCACTAACTGAGCAAGAGAATTAACAATCATTTTCCTTACAAAATAATAGTAGGCAAAAATATAACTTGGCAATATTTCCCTCTTGTTAATGTGGACACTAATTAGCATAGTTATATAAAAAAAGATTGGAATTAAATATGTCAACGTCTCAGAATTGTTTGAATTCTTCTTTGTTTGATTAGTCCAAATATTTAAATTAGCTTCTTCATGTAATTTGGTGTTTCAACCAGAATCCCACTGAACCCCACTGACAGGCACATAAAATTACTATTTGCAGACTGCTTATGTAGCTCCCTTTTGAAACCCACAATTAAAAAAAAGATGTAATCCCTTCACATAAAACATCTTTAAGAAGTCATGGTCTCTGGTAATTAGCTGAGCACTTACCTTGTTCTGTAACTGACCACCAGATCTCACATCGTAGACAACTCATCAGCTTTGCGATGTTTCTTTGTATTGGTAAGTCTAGTCTCCACACAAACTACATTTCAGCTAAAACTTCTTCCCTGCTTTTCCTATGGTTTCCAGAAATTAATGAAAAAGAAGTGTTTTGGAAGATGTAGTGATTAGCAAGCGTCCAAAATTATTTCCACTTCTTTCCAGCACAGAAAGTAAAGATTTGTATGCATTTGCCTGTCTCAGTCTGCCATTTCCCCAAAGGTTTTTTTAAGCTGTGCTCCTTGTAGCATCAGGGAGGGCTCCACGTTTAGTGTCATTTTTACTCGAGTTTTCTCATTGTTTTCCCTAGAATCCCAAACCTTCACCTGTGCAGGCATTTGTAAGAAGTATTAATTCTCCCCAGGAAAACATTCTTCCTCTGTTTTGCTGGAGTGTCCACAATTTTAGCACAACAGAGATCATTGAACAAAAACTGTGTCCTTAGTGGGAATGGTGAGCAGATCTTGGTCTCCCCCTCCTCAAACAGTGTTGCAACAGGGTTTAGGAATAGGAAAAAAGAATGCAAGTCGGTCTCTTTTCTTGTGAAGTTTAAAAATGGACGTATGAGTTTTACCATTGAATCCAAAGGTACAGTGCAGTATCTTCCATGTATCCATAAATTATGGAAAGTTTCTATCTAACTAACCAAAAGTGGTTATTTTCTCTCCTCATTTTAGGATGGATTAACATTATTAATTCTAAATTACTGTTTCACTTTCTTTTCTGTTCTAACAAACCTATGTTAAGAGAATTATTCTTCCAAATCAAAATGATCCTTTTCTCTCACTGGACTTTTTAAGCACTTCTTTGCCTTCTACACCTGGTAACAAGAGTCTCATGTGAACGGACTCACAATTTCTTCAAGATTCGATGAGCTCCAAAAAGACACATTTTACCCCGTTTGCACTATCATAATTTGGAGGTAATCTATAACTACATTGTCTTCTTGGCAAGTGCTAGAAGTAATATCAATATTCTTCATAAGTTGATCAGTCTTACAGGGAAAATCTTCTAGACACATGGCAAATCGTGAGTACTCATGGGAACAAATGAACAGCTGCGCTGGGCTGCTCCATCACTGTCAATATACTTGACAGGAATTCAGAGATCCAGCCAGCACAGGAAAGCAATAATTCCTAGAAAGCTTTTTAACGTCACAAACTGTGTGACAGTTGCATTAATTACAAATATCATCCTACAAAAAAAAATATAAGAAATCTCAATTATTAAAGCCTTAGCCATTGAAGAATCAGTGGTGAGATGCAGGGTGTTTATTGGAAGAAAAAAAATGAAGTTCTAGTCCTGTTTTACCAACTGATTAATTGCTACAAGGAAGGATGCTAAGAGAGGCTGGAGAGGATACAATTGCTATTACAACAAAGAATGACAAAAAGTTACAACATCACACCCAACTGCACTACAGAAATCAGGTGGAAGAGAAAACGAGATTTCCTTTGCTATCTCCCCAAAACAGAGGGTATGACTCTTACTAATATGGTTTTTATTAGCATAAAAGAAACAAATCTTAAGAGAGTGATAAATGGATAACAAAGAAAGTCTCTGCTGCACAGTTCCAGGCAGTTTACAGTTTTCAGATCACTGTCATGGATCATATTGTGAAGTCAAAGAAACAAAATGAACAAAAAAAAAAAAAGATCTTAAAGACCTAATGTAATAATTTTTTTCCTTTAAGTGGCAAATACCTCTTTTCATGGAGATCTGTCTGCAAACCCCAAGAGATTAGCAGAAGGCTAGAAACCTATCAGCACAGTATTTTTTTGCAAATATAGTAGCTAAAACTTATACAAACATTCTAACTGAGATATCCATAACACCTGTAGACTCACATATATAACATTGTAAATAATTTTCCACAAAATTAAGCCTTTTTTTCCCCTGAAAAGAAATTATTTTGCATTGCATTTCCTACAACACTTACACAGAATAAGCCAGATCATTTCTACGAGGAAATTGCCACCTAATCATTGGACAGGAGTAGTGGCTAAAACATCACTAAGGAGCAATTTGACCAGTACCTTTTACTAACTTAGAAAACAATTATCAAAAGCCAGATCAGTCTTAAACTCCATTTAATTCAAGATGCTACTCTGAGCAGTGGTTAGTACGTCAAAGAAACACCAGAATAACCTAATGAGTATTAGCTTGCCAAATTTATGGGAAACCACATCTACAAAGCATAGTTTATCAAAGTCAAGTTGAACTCCATTTTATGCACGCCATTTGAAACTGGTTTTATAATTATATTATACCTTATATTATTTTCAGTCAATTTTAAATATTAATAAATTCAGCAACCTGAGAAATGGCAATATGTCACTAGTTTAAAGCCTCTGTGCACTTAGACGAGCATAACTTCAGAACATTCTAGCTTCAGAGGAGTTACCAAGGCGTAGCTGAGCACTGACCCTGACATACTTACTCCAGACAGTATTTATTATAGTTAGAGTAATACTCTCCCAGTGTGTCACGTTACATCTGGTAAATATACAGTTTTAAATGCAAATTGAGAAGCAGCCTGGAAAAATCAGATTAGGAAGAGAAAAATGTGCTCTGTGCTAAAAAATAAAAAATGTTACTTTAAAGCTGCCAAAAGGTGAAGAAGCTGTAGGGCATGCAAGCGTGGTGAGACTTGGTGCAATGAGCTGTGGAAATAAGTTATCCTTTCCAACGTCTTACTGCAAATTTTAATTTTTATAATAAATTTAACCTGCTTACTAAGTAAAAACAGTTAATGTGTATTTGTAAGGTTAAAATGCTTAAACAAACCAACGTCCACACATAGTTATCTAAAACCAACTGGCATCGTGGGGGTTACCCTCATAAACCTCATGTGAAAGAAAGTATTTTATTTCTAACCTCTGCTGCCAGTTGCTGAAGCGAAGGGGATGCAACGGGGTGTAATGTTGAGTTGCCTCTGACCGGATTATGGAGGCTAACGTAAGCCACAACATTTCTTTGAAGAACTCTCTTGAGATCCTACAACACAAGCAGAGCAATGGTTATTACTATGCATCGCTATAATTAAGACTTATTTTGTTCTTTCAGTTCCTTCAAGGGAAAAAATGCACCCTACGTTTTTGTCCTCTGTGAATCTCTAAGTATTACTTAACTACTACTTCTTACAATACACTGGTATGAACTTCAAAGGGTATCTTAATGTTATTTCTCTGTATAGCAGAAGTTATAATTCCATTTCACACATCATCTCACCAAAATGCAAGCAGGCCTGTGAGGAATTAAAAATGATTACACTTGTAAGGCCCAAAATGAAAACATTACATACTGTGAAACAACGTGAAAGCCTTTTAAGCCTATGCCAGACAGAAGACAAACTTTAAAAGCAATCATTATCAACAGTTAAATGTACTCCAAATTTTGAAGACCAAATTCAGGTTTGAATTCTGTAATTTCCCAGTGTTTTCATTTTATTATGTTTTAGACTACAAAAATAGTATATATGAACTGTTTCAATTACCTCAATTTAAAAAAGATCCCCTTTGCCTTCCCAGTAATGAGTTACTGTTTGCATGAAGTGGCTCTTTATATTGAACAGAAGGGGTGTAACGCAATTACAGCTGATGTAAAGCTGACTTGAAGTGGAACTAAACAAATTTTGCTTCCAGCCCGGATCTTTTCAATTTGATTTTTTCACCCCATCTTGTTTTTGAAGAATAATCATACTGGAAGTATGAAACTTCAATGAGAGCTGGCCGCTCCTCATGCATGATAAAAAATAATTAACTCTTCATTTTATCTACTGTTTTAATTCAGCAGCTGTGAACCTCTCTGCTAGTTATTCCTTTAATTTATCAGCTGAAGTCTAGTGTAATGATAGATGATCAACAATACTCTGATGAGGCATTTTCTTTCAATAAGCTGATTTCTATTCTGCTGAAACTAAGAGCCCAAGGAATTGTCTGTGTCGGATTCTGACTCCTTAGCACAAAGATGTGAAAAACAAATCAGCACTAGCCATGGAGACACTGGAATGTTGATGTAATTAATGTATACACAATTGATGGTATGGTTCTCTTCGTTCAGTATGCTCGTGATTCAGGTCTCCGCATGCTAAGTCTATCAATTAAAAATTAGTAACTATTGAACCCCCAAGAAGGAGAAAAAGCTCTCTAAGCTATTCCTGGGCCCAGGTCTGTTTTGATGTTTCCCCTCCTTTTTCCCCCAAACCCTGGCAATGCCCTCTTTTACAGTCCTCTGCTGAATTAGGGAAACGAATCAGCTCACAAAGGTGCTGGATATTCAGCCTTCACAGCTAGGGGAACAACTTGCCAGCTTATTGTCACACATGCTCTGCTCCACAGGAACAGCCTCTGTAGATGTTTTCACTGTGTTTGCTATGGAGCACATGCATGTACACAGACAGATGTCACAGACCATAATTTCTATGTGGCACTTTCATACTGTTTTCATGTGTTCAACAAAAATATTCATTATTGCAATGATTCCCTCTAAAATTATTTTACCTCCGCCCATTCATATGAACCGATGTTCCCAAAGGATGTTCCTCCCCACGAGCAGAAAACGATGGTCCGGTCTGGTCTCCAGCCTCTCTTCACCTTCAGCATCAAGGCCTGTATAAATGCTGTGATGATCGCTGTGCTACTGGCCCATTCCTGCCCACCGTAAGTATTCAAACTGTTGTGATGACTCCCAATAATGATGTATCTGTCTGAAATGGTGAAAAAAAAAAACAACAGACAAGATAATCTTATTTCTTCTGGCTACTAGCGGTAAATGAATTTTAAAAAAAAACAAACAAAAAGATGAGCTGTATTAGTAGTCTGTAATGTCATTAATACAACACAATGCTGTCAACAAAAATGATCATGTGCAAGACAATCAAACAATATAAATAGATAAAACTGTGAATACTACTTCAAAATAAACTACTAAATAAATATGTGTACATACTTTCCTAATTTAATCCCTGTGCCCTTGCCTTCATTGTTTGCTTACTACTCTTCTTTCTTGTAAACCTAATATATACCATTTTTAAATCCAGGACTTGGTCATATAGATAATCTAATAAAGTTCCATGCTCACATTAGAGTGTTATGAAAAAACACAGACGAATAACCAGGAAACTCTATCTTCAATACACATTAGTGTAAAAAAAAAAAAAAAAAGAAAAGAAAAAAAAAAGGTATGGTAGTCCAATGAGAAATGGAGAAAATACACAAAGTTTTAGCACTCCCTCACCTGGAAGACTGGGTTCAGTGCTCCCCACCCTACCTCAAAAAAGAGACTGCAGAAACAGGAGTTGAGAAGCTGGTAACCAGAAGGGTTATAGATCAGGACTTAGACTTCCTCGTAAGGAGACACTGAAAAGACCTGGATTGCAGGTTTAGAGAGGAGACATGACAGAGGAATAGAGATAATGAACGATACAGAAATGGTAAGTCAGACCTAGCACCTTTGGTGATAGTGGAAGAAAGTATTTTATCAAATCAAAAGCGAGAAGTTTCAACCTGAAATAAAGAACATGGCTATGGTTATCCAGTAAAACACCCACATATTTTTCTTTTAGAGAAATTAAATGAGACTTCCTGTGTGAAATGAATTCCCAACTGAAGCATCTTTGAAGGACTCCTTACTGGTTGTGTTCTGATACTTAGTTCCGAAAAGTGCAAAAAGGTTTGGTTTTCTGACAGCACTACTGCTTTATCCAAGGGGATTAATTCTTCACTGTTTTCAATCCACTGGAATGTAGTTACACACAGGTGGCAAAATGCATATGTCTTATACTGCTTATAAAATTAAGTATCTACTGCTCAGTAATTTTTGCAGCAACTGCTGCTTAGAAACATCTTTAACTGAACACCAACATACTTTGATTATAAAACCATACTCTATCAAACTGGACTTTTACCAATTTTGTTCAACAAAAAACATGGCAATGTTGTTTTATAAGGAATCAAAAAAGTTTTACGAACAGGGAATCTGTTATGTACCTATAAAACAACTTTTTCAGTCAACTGCTTGGGGGGTGTATAGGTATGTGAATGAACATTAATTTCTAAAAGCCGACATACAAAATGTAAATTTAAGTGTACCTAATAATTTAATGTAACAAAACGCTATCTAAATTATATAATTTTGCAACTTGCGTGTTGCATCATGAGATGCTTAATTTTAGGTTGCACTGACAGTGAAGAATTGTAGGATCTTCAACTCAATGTCAGAAATCGGGAACAGAACTGAATGGCCTCACAGACTTTTAGGTGGCTACAGGAAGTGTCACTAACACAGGGTGACCAGATAGGATCGGGGCTTGCCCCGTTTTATAATCTCTGCTCAGTCTAGAACAGCGTTATGTGAAGGGCAGTGGAAAGAGACCTTACGTAAAATTGGATCAGACATTTTGATGGAGAAGAAACCTACAAGCAGCAACTTACTGTAGGAGCTGCCAGCTGAATGAACATAACAGCTGGTGCCTCCTTTGAAATTCTTCATCTTTGCACATGCCCCCCTCTCGAATAGAGGCAATACCCTGAAGTAAATGGCTACAGGAGAAGCATAGGAGAAAGGATGGTCATGTTTACAGAGACGGCAGCTGTCCTTTCTCATAATCATTTGCTGAAGCATGTAGAGAAAGAGACCACACAGTAAGAAAAAAAAGAGAAAGAAAGTACTGGAGATAGAGAAAAAAAATCCATCAAAAACTTTAGAAAGTGGTAAGATGGGATAGGGTTCAGGGTAGTGATGGGCTGGACAACAGGGATTTTTAATTTTAAAAAAATAACTTTATACTGTCTTCTCTTGTCACACATTCCCCATTTTCAACCATGTCCAAAAGAGCTACAAAATCAGTGTTACGTTTTTCAGGTTTTAAAAGGCTACCAACTATCACGTTTCCTCTGCTCCTACAACTTTTAATATCTTGGTAGTATTTCAGATGCTCACTGTTATTCTTGAGACCAAATGTCAAATAAGATCACCATCATATAAATGTTTTTTTGTGTCTGTTAGGAGACCTTCAAGCAAAAAATAATCCACCCTGGGTGATGGTCTGCGGTTTTTTATTAATCACTGAAGATAAATTTTGCTTGCTTTCTGCATTTCTGTGAATATAAAGGTGAATATTTCAGGTGTCTGAAAGTAGGAAAACCCCATCAAAATGACAGAGAATAAATTCCATGAAAATTCCAAGTACTGAATTCAGTTGTGAGGGCATGGCCATAGTATCAACAAGGAAGAGTCGAGACACAAACGAAGGTTTAACATAGATTCTGTACAAAATGTGATGCATTATATGTTTAACTCGTGCCTGCATTAGAAGCCCAGTTGCTGCAGCCCTTGTTCAGCAAGACATTTACAGGACAAACTGTTGGCATCTGGGTAGCACTACTGACTTCATTTGATTATATAGCCTTAAATTCTTACAGTTAAGCATATACTGATATAACTTCTTATTAAGAATGCAATAATAAGATGAAAGATTCAGGTATAGAGAAGATGAAGAATTTGTCAAACGGAAACTGATGCATGCTTTTTATTATTTATCTTTCTTCTGTTTCACAATTCAGTAGACAATATGTCTAAACGTGGCAGTTTCTACCTTTCAAACTCCATGACAGCTATTTGCAAAACGCTAGCAATAGCAGACAGTAACTTCAGATTACTGAAAGAAAATAAATCCTTTATTGGAATTAAATTCACTCTGCTAATTGTTTTCTATGTTGCTTTAAAAAAAAGTTCTTGTGGTGAAAAGCCCAACATTCAGCACACACGAAACTGAGTCATTATTTCACTAACAGAAATAAACTAAAATTTCTTCACCTCTTTCATTTCATCACAAAAATACAAAATAACTAGCCCATGTCCTAAGGGACTGCAGATAAATTTGCAACCTTTCTTCTGAACCTCATAAAAGAGTATTAATCACTACAAATGTGATGATGTTTTGGTGATGATGCCATTTGTGCATTAGGAATTGGATTCTACACTTTGTAGGTAACCAGCAACAGTGTTCATTCATGTTGCACAAACCCTTCAACTTTTAGGCAAATTCACTTGCAGATGGAATAAGCTCAAAATGATCTTAATTCCTATGATGTCCTATCATATTATCTACATACTGCATCAAAGGAAGGAGGGGGTTTGTGTTTTATGTCACAGTTACATTCAGAATCTTACTATTTAATTCTTAAAACATACAGAACAGTAATTATTATTCATAGATTTGTATAAAACTTGTATAAAACAAAATAAGGCTGCAGCAAGTGTGATTAATAACTTAGTCATGGATTTCTGTATACAGTAATCGCATTTGATATTAGATTCTTAACTAAGCCAGAGATTATACTCCCTACACTTTGGTTTCAGTGAGACACAAATTATGTAGGGAAGTTCTGGACTTGAAGCACAGAGTTTTATTTATCTCAAAATTCTGCTAACATTAGGAAAAAATAATCAAAACCTTTTCTAAAGTTGTATAGACAGCTTGCGTATTAATTAAAATCATGTAATACAGTATACCCTAAAATTAAAGCGACCAATATAGTTACTTGGTATAAAATACTAATATTGTCTATGGTCTATGTGTAATTCCTGCTTGTTATGGAAAAATATGTTTATTGTAACTATAATATCCCCCTGAGTTCATTCTCTGTTTAACCCTTATGTTATGTTCTGTCATAAATCAAATCACAAAATCACTACAACAAAGGCGCTCTCCTTCCTCTGCATTAGTGCATTATCTGGCAAAACAGAACCCCGATCCCAGCTATGACTCCCAGCCATCATGAAACAAATAATCGATACAAACGATAAAGGGCTACTTACCAGGAAATACAGATCCTTTTAAATATCCAATAACATTAGAAATTGTCTTGTAAGTTGTGACCGACTGAATATTCAGACTGATTATTTTTTTGCCTGTTAGAAAGAAGAAAAAAATAAAAAAGGAAAATTTCTTTATCCATCCAAGGAGTCTACAGGCCGCAGACATAAATCACACGTATATAAAAAAAAACCCAGTAAAAACAAAGAAAAAAATATATACTTGAAAAGGAACCAGAGATTAAAACACAAAATATTACATTATTTTCTTACTCCCATTTTAACAGTAGGGTTCAAAGCCAGAATCTCAAAAGAGATCTCTACCCCATGATTTATTCAACTCACCCAATAAACGCTGCCAGAATACTAAAGGAAAAGAATTTAAGAAGAGTAGGATTTACATAATTCAATGATAAGGAAATTTGTATCATTCTTTATAGGTTTTTCTCACCTAATCCTTTGCTCGGGTCAATCTTTCAATAACATTCACAAAATTATACCTGGTTTGTATTACACTATTCTGGAGAAAATGCCCTGTGCTAAATCAGACGGGATAAGTTAGAGCTCTGCATTACTAATGCCTTTGCCAGTGTAGCCTTTGGAGATAGACTTGTGAACTTATGCCAAGAGAAGACAGCTTTTGCTGGCTTTGCTGGTATCAACTGAGGAAATGGTGTAAACACAAAGGCAGAACAATTCCACAACCTGCCAATATATAAGGGGCTTGCCAGTATTGCTGTGCCAGCTGAGACTGTAGCCTGGGATAAAGCCAGAGAAAAGTAAACATCTGAGTTAAAAGAGCTTAAAAAACATTAACTGCTCTTTGCTGAGAACTACTGTCGCTCCCCCTGTCCCCGGGTGGGACGCACATTATAACTATTCTAACTCCTGCAGTTTGTGGCAGTGGAAACAAAACAACTAACTATAGGGAGCTGCTGATACTTTTAAAATGTTTCGTTTGCATTATAATAGAGTGTATTAACATTCATCTCATCTGAAAGGTCATAACTTCTATCTGAGAAAAGTGAAAATATCTTAAACTGCTCTGGCTTAAATGCTAGTGGTTGTCTGACAATAACCACCGCGTCATCCCACACCTTCAGGGGGTTCCTCACACCCAGAGACTGCCCCAGCCCCACAGCAGACCTGCGTTTAAAGGCTTCTTTGAACCAGAATTCCTTCAGCGTCCATATCCCAACTGTCACAGACCAAAATTAAAATATTCCAGGGATCATTTTGCTCTCTCTCTCCCAGGCTATTATCCTCCCACAGATGTATTTCTAACAGTTTGTTTCCCAGCTTTGTTTCCCGAGATGTGCGGAATAAGCAAGTGGGGAGTTTACTGCAACATGTAAAATAAAAACAACACATCTCTACAATACTGTTCTTCGAGGTTCATTTGCTGGTACTTCATCTGGTAAATTTACTTTAAAATTCCCTTAAAACAAAATCCAATATATTTTCATTCACTAGTCTTCATTGCTATTTGAAAAAAAGCAAACCAATTGCTATGATCTTTCTTCACTATTAAAAAAATGTATGAGCAATATTTATTCTACTGTTTAATCTGACAAATTCTCCTGTTGTCAATAGATGTGTCTTCTTTGTGACAACCCTGGTTTTGCTAGAATGCAGCAGTAAAGAAAATACAAGTCAAGCACAATTAATTAAAAATAAAACGCACCACGCTATTTCGCTATAATCAATCATGGAAACTCAGTATTTTGATCTACCAGGCATATATTGGGGTTTGAGTTGCAATTAACTTTGCCCTTCTGATGTAAGTTCCCATCAGGTTTATTAACACCATGTGATGATGAATTGTGTTCTATAAATCTAGAGATATTATTCTAGAATTTTTTAAAGAATATGTTATTAAACAAAAGACTATTCCAAAGGGTTCCCAGCACTGTAATGTCAACTATGTTCTTCTTTTTTGGTCTTTTAAAACAATGTGAAAACAGCTTATGGCATCCATGTTGATTAAGCAGTTTAAAATTAATCTAAGCAAGTTAATTCTTACTGCAGTTTCTCACCTACAGCCATTCTGGAACCAATTTACTCTGCTTAAAAAAGATTTTCAAGCCAAAACTGATTTCCTTCCCTTTTCTAACACTTATAACACTTTAGATATATGTTTATTTAAGCTCCATTTCAGAAAAAAAGAAGATAAATTCTTTTGAAGACAACTGACAACTTTTTCCTTAATCAACATCAGCTACCCAGTCTTCAACAGACAATAAAGAAATAGAAAATTAACTTCTGGCAATACCCATATTCTACAATCAGATATTGGAGTTACCAGTCATGTAACACAGTAGTCAGCTTAAAGTGACTTGGGTTTAAAGGCTTAGTGCACCAGATGAAAAGGCTGAAAATACTCTTTGGAGTGTACAGCAGAAGTGGAATTTAATCCCCTTTAAACAGTTCTGACAACAAAACTCTCTTCCTAATGCTATATTTTAAAGATCTTGACAACTTTCTTTTTTCTGTATTCTCTGGAAAACTAGGAGGAGAATCTAGCTTAACATTATGTGGGATATACTTTTAGTTTGCGTAAGCCAAAAGCAACTTCTGAAATAGAAGAAAAGTATCTGTTGTCAATATTTTTTATCTATTTATTTCTTGACTTGAAATCTGTTAAATTCTACCTTCTCCTCTCGTGATTACATAATTATTTTCAGAAATGCATGGATATTTCCTACTCATCTGATTGACACTTTTAGAATATCAGATGTGCAAAAACTACTACTTGTAGCCTGAAGAATTATTTACGTTTTATTTCTTTTAGTGATTTTAACCTTATCCCAAGCTCCTATCAACATAGAGAAGTATAAGTTTGAGCCCAATTTTCAAACCTGTTGGTTAAATTCGTGAATCTCGATTATACTAAACACCTATAATCAGGCAGTTCTTTGAGCATTCGAGGATTGGATTTTAAAATGCGTCATTAGGGACTCAGGTTTGAAAATTGAGACATCTGATGCGATTTTTGCTACTCATATACAAGAATTTCCCTACATTTTTCAGTTAGCATCAAGTACTAACTGAATTCATGCATTTCAATAACATAGTTCTTGGATCATAAAACCAGAAGTTATTTGAGAAGACTGCAGAAATAAGGTACATTGAATAATTTCAGCTAACCCAATTTCTAACATGAATATAACTCCTGCTGAAACCAACATAAACCACACCTGAATAAAAATACACCAGTTTGAAATCATAATTAAAGTAAAGCTTTCAAACATCATCAAAAATCCATGGCCATGTTATTTAGGGGTCATTAATTCAGTGCAGGTAGTCAAGATAAAATTATATTCAACAGAGTTCTTATTCCCATCATTCAAAACCCTTATATTAGGCTCTAATAACTCAACTGCTAACCTTTTGAGCACACAGTGCCAAGCTTTTCAGACACCCCTGAAGGCTACTAATTTTTTTGATGAAGAAAGCTACAGTTTTCATAAAGTTATTTGGTCCAAGATCTGAGGCTTTAAAGTAGTATCAAACAATGTGATACGGCATTATAACTAACTGCACTCAATGTAGGAACACCATAAGCTATTTATATAAAACAAATAATCAAATATATCATGGACTTCTTATAGCCTATTGGTAATACTGTACAGAATAATATGGACTGGTACATAATATTTGGAATTCCCTGTTAAATACACCAATGTGATAAGTATACATTAAAACATATGGAACGCCAGATTTTGCTGTCATTTGAAACAAATGCTTCATTTTCATTTGACATTTTCTAGAATAACTGAGTAAAATCCCAAACTATTACTACCATGTTAGACTGCATAATAAATGGGATTTTGAAATCTTGCTGGCCTGTAAAAAATGTCTTTTAGTTAGTTCTCAGCATTTCATCATGTCAATTTGAGTGCAAAACCTTATCTACACCATATTTTAAATCAGTTTCCAGTTAAGTTCAGAGGACTTTAAACAAAGAAATGTAAACATCACAAGCATTTATGTAACAATATAACTTACAAAGCAAAAAATACTAGATGCATCATAACTTACATGCTTACAAAAGCAAATAAACTTATAAAATAGTATATAGTTAATAATTTATATATTACGGCTGAAAAAAAATCTTGTGCAACACTATGAAAATACATATACAAAAATCAATACTGAATCTATGGCAATGTACATCATTGTTGAATTATAAAATTATTTGTGCAGGAGTATGTCAAAACTCCGTGACAGATGTCCCTGTAACAAAAAATCTTTACTGTTTCTTATATATGCAATATACCACCTAAATTGAGTCTCCTTGAAATCTAATATCCTGATTTTTTTCCCTACTAGATTAACTTAACTAGATTTCCCCACCTGATTAACCAACTATGTTGCCTACTAAAAATATATTCTCCTTTTTAAATAGATATTCATAGGTCTTGAAATCTTTAGGTCTACCCTTCTGCCACAGACAGCTGGCGATTGATCACTAGGGAAATCCTAGATCTTCCTCATCTTCTGTCTTCTCAGATGAGAGAGTATCAGTTTGAAAATTCATACTTAAAGCCAATGAGAAAAAGTTCTTTGAGACCAACTTTGAGACCTCCAGGCTACCAGACTTCTCTTTAACACCAATGTATAAGGTCATTAATGATGAAAACCACTTTGTATATTAAATTCCACTAGATGGAATTACTTTAAATACTCAAGAGATTAGTTGAAATGGGATGATCTGCACCTGAATGAAATCTACCAACTGGCAGATAATAAACAACAAATGATGTTTACTGCAACACAAGAGGACTTTCTTCATTTATGTTTATAGGAGTGCTTTAGTTTTACAGCCATCTTCACAATGTCCTAGCAAATACCCTATTAATACCATGTTTTTTACAGAAAGCTTCAGAAGCGTATGGCTTCTCACTCTTAAATTCCTCCTAATTGCCCATTTTTTGGAAAGAGTTCATGGGAGCACAGAATTTCAGATTAACGAGGATTAACAACAATGCATAATACTAACCAAAAAGCAAATCTAAGTGCTAATCTTCAACTAATACAAAACTAATAACTGACTTCAATTCTCACTATAGGATATATCTCAGACATTTCTCTCTGTATCCTCCCATCCCCTGTCACATTATGTCTCTTGAAAACTGCAAGGCTAAGGGAAAAAAGAGGCCATGTGAGAAAACTATATATAAATGTTTAATCATTACTGATGAATTTGCTGTTCAGCTTTTTGAAACATACTGATGAGAGAATGATGATCATTTTATTCTAACAAATTTTAAGCCAACCAATCATCTGAATTGCTCATTCGCCTCTTTTGACAGATAAGTGATGAGTTCTACGTCAGAAGTGAAATCTCTCTTAAGCTTCTTCAAATCAACAGGAAGGCAAATTCAGCCTTCACCCTTCTCATATGTACTGTTCTGTTCAGCATTTTTTCTTTAGCTATTATTATTATTAAATAGTTTTACAAGATTTCTTATCATGAGGCCAGTTTTTTATCTCTTCCATTAAGGCTGCTACTGAACACTTCAACATACCATATGCTCCCTCACATCTACAGTTTCCCCATTATTTCAAGGCAAAATATATCATAATGCATTATAGAATTACGCAAGGCTTCTTATTATAACCCTACTTGCTCAATAAATTAAGATTTTTTTTAAAAAAATCCCACATGGATTACTGTGGTTCAGAAGCTTTACATGCAAACACAAGCTGTTGTTTTCACCCAGCGTAAACTGGACGTAGATTGGATCTTACTGGACTACTAGCTTGGAATATTCCTTCTTTCCAGAAATTTCCCACTAGGGAATTCCTGCCTTCTCAGGGAAATAAAAGCGACACGCCACACCTGTCACAGAAAAAGCAAAATAAGCTGCTCTTTAGGTGATTTTGTCCTGCAGCCTCCACACAAAGCTTTCTGAGAAACAAGCACAGTGCAGCCTTTTATCTTGCTAAAATGAATGTCATTTGCCAGCTCAAATTCATGCTTTCCTTTAGGCGCTTCAGCTGTTGAAAATTCCTACAATACTAGCAAGCTTCATGCATCCTACCTGGAATGGTGAAGCACTTGTTGCTTCCAAAATGACCTTTTCCTATTTGTATAGTCTTTGTCTACTGGTTGTGAGGAAGATCAGTTCATCTTTAAAATATCAGCCACTGATGAAGAGCAATAGTCCTACCTAACCACAACAGCTTAAGCCATGAAGCACGAGGCCTTTCTGCCTTTCTTTTTAGTACGTACATCTACAAATGCTAACAGCAGTCATAAAATTAATCAACCCTTTTTATGACTTGTTGTATTGTATTCCTATTCCACAGTAACTTTCCAAAAGCAATAAACAAGTGATACAGCACATACGTGATAGTACAATGGCTGCCCTTCAAATTTGCTTTTTACTGTTCTCATCACTGAGAGACTGCCTCCCCTTTCCAAGACACTGCTTCAAATCAATTCATTTAAATAGGCATTGTAACAAAAAATACCTTTTTTTTTTTCTGGTGAAAGACAGACCAGTACAAAACAAAAATCAGGACAGAATTAAAGTTTAAACATGTGTCTCATCTGGAACATTATCTGGAAGGTGTTCCTTCCTTTATTAAAACATTGTGCAGTATCTTTGCTAGAAGACTCTGTTCTCACTTTTTTTTCCCTCATCAGCAATAAGTTTGTTCTCGCTACACTCTGTATGACTTTGCTAACGGCATTATCTCTGAAGAGATACTCTGAACACATTCCTTCATTACATCTAACTCTACTCAAGGTATTTTGTTCTTATCACAATGACCGCTTTCCTCCATGAAACAGGGAGGTTTGAAGGTGCCTGAAGGTTCAGACAACACCAAGTTGTTTAATCTAAAGCAGATATAAATTAAGGAACACAGAAAGATGTATCACTGGTTAGAATTATAGTAGTATTATTCCAGAGGCGGAAAAAAGACACAGAATAACTTTAATATTGCTACTGGTTCCTTAGTGTTAAAATCATATTCTTAGTAGAACAAGCACTAACAAACCATACTGCAGCACTAACAAAACCTCTCTGGTGATGGTATCTAGATGGAGAGGTTTTTAAGCCAATATTAAGAATTAGAGCTTAAAGCCTTACACTAAGAAACCTTTTTTTTTTTTTTAAAACCAAACCTTCCTTCTATCAGATTCTAGGGGCATGATTTTTAGATTGTTCATAGTCTCTTCCAGAAAGCTGCTAAGCAAAACATACTAATCGTCAGTTAAACCTCTTAGTTATATACAGTTACAGAAAATGGACTTAGAGTCCTTGAAGAACATTTCATAGTTAGATGAAAATATTATTTAAAAAGCATTACCTGTAGCTGGCATTTGGAGGGGTACACACCTATCTTTTTGGACAGTGTTCTCAGGTAAGGAAACAAGTTTTTTGGCAAGCACTGCAGAAATTGGTTGTACTAACAGCGTTGTGAGGTTCAGTCGATTTTGCCTGTAGCTTCCATCTTAAATGAAAAAAAGAATAGCAATTTAGTAAATGAAAATTAGAAGATTTCCCTTCTGCATGAACAAAACAAAATAAGCAAATATCTACAATACAGCTTAAAAAACCTGATTTAGATAAGCACTTGTTATTTTGTACTTACCTGACCGGGAAGAAAAAGAATATTACACAGAAATATGCCACAAAAATACTTGTACATATTATAGTATATGGTGAACAGTTCCACAAGAAAGTAACTGTTAAAGAGTCCAAGCGGGTATTAGATTGTGTGTGACTTAAGCACAAAAATCTAATTGTTCTCTAGTTACAGGAATTAGTGAAAAATAGAATTACTCTTCAGCAATAACTTTTAAATTCACGTAAGAACTGAACACATCTTTACAGGGAAAAGTAGACATTTAAGGAGCCTAAAATCATGTCAAAATACCTCTCCGCACTGACCGATGCTACCACTCATAAGGCTGTTTGGTTTCCTAGGGATACCAAAATTTTTAACTTCTATAGAAATTATTCTATTTCTCACTAAAACTGTTTAAGGGACAAGCTGTCACACAAACAAGCTTTTGTGAGGACTTCAACAAGAAACACACCACAGAGGTTACATGTTGGTGATAAACTGGCAACTTGATGAGATGTGCTTCCTTGCATATACTGAAAAGCCTAAAAATTTTATACATCTTCCTCTTTTAAAGAATACAATTCGATCATCTCATTGACTCCAACTAGGTTCAATGCAGCTAAGGTGACTAAAATTTATTTTATAAATGCGAGGGTTTCTGTAATGGAAGGATGAAGGAGGTCTGGAGTAAGAGCCTACTAAACAGACATGTCAAGTGGAAGAAGGTACAAATCAGAAGGCATCAGAATACTTCATTTACAGCTTTAAGATCTTAAGAAGCCACAGCACAAACCTCAAAATATCAGCAGGTTCATGCATATTTTAAAATTGCCCTTTATTGAGAAAAGTGTGTTTCCAGACTGTCCAACATTTAACTATGGGAAGATTTCTGATGAGATGAGATATTTTGGGAGACCAACTGACAGAACTGGTAAAAAAAAAAAGCAAACTCTGCACATGGAAATGCTCTGAAGCACTTCAGGACAAGATGCTCATCTGTTTTTGTCAACTATTTCAGCTGGCCTAATAAAAGCTCTTCCTAAGGAAAGCAAGAATATTCTTGCAGATGAAAAGGTCACCATGGAAAAGGGAAGGAGGTTTATAGCACGGGGCAGAAACCAGATCTAGAATAACCTGGAAAACTCTCAAAGTCTGCCCATATAGAATCATTTCCAAACTTCCAACTAGAGATTCACAATCCAAGGCCTCTCTCTGAGACCTCTGTGAAACGATACCACATTTTCTGTTGACGTGGAATTCTTTATAAGCAAAAGGCAACCTTTACATTCTGTGTGACTACAAACACTAAGGGAAGAACCCATCAGAAATCTGCAGCACATGTTCTAATAAATTTCTATAAACTGACTAACAGACACATTGTTACTGAACCACATTATGAAAAAAAAATATCTAGAACCATCCTTCTCTTTTTTAAATCTTTGTCATAGAACCTCCTCAGAGTTCTGACAGCTTTTAATTATCAGGAAAAAAAAAAAAGTGTTGTTCAGCCTTACTATACAGTGAAAATGTTATCAGTGTTCACTTTGAAAGAATCAGAAAAAACATTAAGTGGAAAGGTGAAACTGTCTCAAAACATGGTAATTTAGAAAAAGTTTTGTCTAATAGAAGTTGAGAGGGGTTGAAGAGTCCCTCAAAGTTGTTACTTCAGTAAATTGATGGAAAAATCATAAAGAATCCAAAAATGTCCACCAGAGATGTGTAACTGACACATTATTTTCTGTCTCTTGTTTGTCAATCTGCAGCTTCTATTACAGGAGCAATGAAGCTCAAATGCTGCAGATGAAAAGCATCTCTCCTGTCTCCATTTACCCACAACTTGAGCTTCACACCCAAATAAACCGTGAAAGACAAACTTTTGAGAACAACTCACATGAGAAAACCTCCCAAGTTTAAAAATGAATCATTTCACAATATAAGATGGAGCTTGAAGTATGGGACTAGAATGAAAAAAAAAATAAAAAAAAAATTAAAATATGGCAAAGGAGATTTGAGTCATCTGGAAGAAAAACTTTCTAATAGGAGGAATTCATAAAGCCTTGCCTAGGCAGCTGGTAAAATCCCTAACAGCTGAAATATTTTTAAAGAAAAGACTAAACAAACATCTGACAGGAATGACATAGAGATGGTTGATCCCCTCCCTGAGGGAAGGTGCTAGATTTGATGACCTCTTGACACCTTTTCCAGGCTTGATTTCTGCATGATTCTCTAGTAAGTGAACTTTCTGAACTATTTACAAAAAAAAAAAAAAAAAACCACAACAAAATAGTATTGTAATTAATATCTAAAAATGCCTTAAGGGAAAAAAAAAAAGTAAGAGTTCCTTTCCCTCTGTCAGCCATTTATTAGTTGCCTTGAGAGTACCTTGCTCAGGAGACTGAGGAAAACTATCTGTGTCATGATCAGGCTTCAAAAGTGAAAGACCGAAGACCAATCTCCCCAGTAAAACACAGTGCACAATGAAAAATCTGGAGATTTCCAGGGCTATGAGTTAAAGTACAAAGTTTTTAAATACTCATGGCCTGGTGCTGGACCAGTTGCAGAACAGTGTGGTACAACTTCATACAGAAACCCATGCACCAAAAGAACTTTGTGAGATTCTTGCTTGCTTTTTCCCTGCTGGATACCAAACTCCTTGGAGCACATAGTGCTTTCAGGATCTGTAAGCACAACAAATGCTGTGAGAATAATTTAAAATGGAGATTTTGTTTGTATTAAAATTCAGTTTTATAGCAGGAAAATCTTCCAAGAAACAGAATTCCTTCCCCATGGCAAGGCTAACTGTGCCAGGCCTAAAATAGCTATTAATTTAAGAAAAACTCTAGAGAACATACTGGAATGCAAGAAGAAAAATACGTTCATCAGTTATCAATTTAATTTTAGGAGCACAAAAAGAAGCAATCTTTAGAAAGTTTCTGCACAGAAAGTGAGGACTGCAATTCTACTATTACAGTGACTGTGTTTTGTGTTTTCTTCTTCTATGCAAGCACAAGCCTTGAGCATCAGTTTCCATACAGCTCCGTCTGGGATACACTTAACTTACTAGTATCATTAACACATTCCGAGATTTCTGAAAAGTTTTTACTGAGAGGATTTAGCAGAAATACTTGTGTACCATATGCCACTCAATTCTGAGTTAAAGTACAATTTTATCACTGCTTCAACAACTTTTGTCAAAGCTGAAGAAACAGAGCACATGAAACAGAAGAGAGATGGTCACAATGTTATACTTCTTCAGTCAAAGGAATGTTGCTTTACCCACAGCTTCTTCAGCATTATGCTTCCGTTTATTTTTCTCTAAAATGTTTCTGCTATAAGAATCAAATTCCTGTTCGTTTTTATTTAAATTCCAGATTCAAAGAAAGATTGGACAAAATACTGTATTTCATTGTTATCCTTTTATTCAAGTCAGCCTCTGCCAGGATCTGATAAAACAAAAAGTTAATAAATAAAACTGTCTAAAAAGTTTACTGATAAAGTTCATTAAAATAATTCCTTCCATGACCTGAAACACTGTTTTAATGATGTGTAATGATCTCCACCAAAATACAGAAAAAAGTAGCCTGAGTGAACACTGAACCATAATTGTACATACCACAGCTTTGACTTTCTGCTGCATTAATAACAGATAAGTATTAGTTTTGAAATATCTGAAGTGAATGGCTCATTAATTTTTCACCTTAAGCTTAATAGAAATTTGACAAACAGTTTTATGCTGAGAACAGACATTCTGACCAGGAATTCACAGCACACGCTGAAAGAAAATTAGAGCAAAAAAAGACAGAATAAAGTTCATTTGGTCAAATAAGATGGTTCTGTCGTTCCATTGCCTAAAGTCAAAGTTAGTTCAATGCGTTTCTGTAAAAGAATTGACAGATTGACACATTCCCAGCATTTCTTCTGCACTGCCGTTTGTCAACACTCTATCTGCTATTAACCATGAAAAAAACAAAGATGTATAAACTCACACATCAGAGACATTTATCTTATTTGCACTTTGAACTTGTATACAGCTTCCTCCCCAACTTTGCTGACACATTCAACAGCTGTTAGGCTGCCACTGGTTCTCATGAAGCTGATCACAACCATTTCTTTATGCTTCCCTGCAAAATCAGTTTATCTGTGGTTTTCCTCACTTACATCTAAGCACATGCCCAGACTAGAAGGGACCTACCACAGGGAGACTTCACAGCTGACTGGTGGCTCTAGGCACTTAAACCACATCAGTACTGTTAATAATTCTGCTATCAGAAGCTATTTTGTTACATCTTCAGATACAGCTGCTTCCAATGCTGTCCGTGACGAGCATTCTTAAGACAGACATGACTCTTCCTACTCAAAAAGCAGCCTTCGATTAAGCCTTCCCAATTAATAGTGCTAGACAAGGCTTGCACTGTCACATTGGTGCATTATACGTCAAGATTTGAGGGGTTTTTTTGTTGCTGCTGGTTTTGCGCATTGCTATTCCAATGAACAGTTTCACAAAGGAACACCTTTTCCTTTTCAGTAAGACAAATCTTACTGACTTCCTATATACTTTTCAATGGCACTATTAGTATGAGTATAGTCATACTCCTATGAAATTGCAGAATTTGGTTCAAGCAGATTCTTAGAATACAGATCCCGTCTAACCTCTGATATAAAATGTACCCACCTGCCACACCTCACAAAGTCACCGACACATTTTTTTTCCTTCTTAAATCTTCTTCTTGAACGTGGGAAGAGAAACAAACTGATTCTGTCACTTCTCGCTGTACATATATACAGTGAGAATGTTGATCCAGAAAAACTGATGCTCTTCTCTAAGCACTTATGAACAGAAAATTTTGGGAAAGCCCCATATCAGCTCAGTGTTTGGAGTCTGAAATTTTTTCTGCGTATGATGTCAAATGGAAAGCTCTTCTTCCATCTCACTAAAGCAAAGAACATGGTGCTGATCATCTTATGGTGCTTAAAATGGAAGTCAGAATGGATTTTATTAATGGGAAGGAGAAGACAACAGCTTCAGACTTAGGATCTTGAGAGGTATAAGCTAAAATATCAGCAAGGATAAGAAAAATAATTGGTATAGAAAAACGTTACTCAAAAGAAGAGCAGAACCTGGAGCAGATGCTTATGGAGCTGAAGTGGTAACAAGCAGTTTCCTGCTATGTCTTTATTCAGTTCTCTATGAATTATCCACTAGAATTAGAGTGTGGAACATATGTCAGTTTTGAAGTACTTTGCGTCAGTAGCCACTGGTAGTAATATGAAGGAAGAGAAAGCCACTGGCTTCTCTTTTGCAAAAAAGTAACTTTGAAATTCTGCAACCAGGGATTTTAACAGCAGCCCCAATTCAGGGCTTTCAAAGCAGCTTCACAGGCAATGAAGCATGAGATGATGAACTGCTCTGCCAACGACAACAGCATTGTGGCAGCTTCATTTCAGGATGCACGATTCACAAATGGACAAGGGAGGCTTAGAACTATGTACTGATTTGAGATATTGATAAGAAAGGTGGCTGTGCCTATAAAAGGTTTACACATGTACAGAAAATACAGACTTAAAGGCACTGGGGATCACGTAAAAGGAAAACAAGTTACTGAGAGCACTCTGAAACTATCTGAAAAACATTTTCAATTTTTTTCTTTACAGTAGTGATGGATAAAGAGACTTCTTTAACAACAAAGATATCCCACCACCTGTGATAAACTCTCCAGAGTTAACAAGACCATACATTCATTGATACAAACAAAATTGCACAACGCTATAGAGATACTGTTTTGCCTTAGAAAGTATATTCACAGCATTCTGTTTACATCCCATCTTACCTACGGGGTGGATGAAATCTGGGCATATATTACCCACGACTGTATCTTTAAACAGATTTCTGTTGGCCTTAAAAAATAAAACTAGAAATTCTACAGCTGATATGAGAAGAAAATATACTTCTAGAACCCGCTGTCATCTTTTGCCCTCCCTCTCAATGAAATGTGCTTAACCAATATGAAAGAGAAAAAAATGTCACTCCCCCCTTTTAGTGCAAATCACTCTTGTCTTAATGCCTACTTAATGTACTTTAACAATACTGTCAGTCTTGTTTCTTTTTAAGATAAATAGAATAAAAAGGAACACATATACTCTGTAAAAGCAAAACTGCTTTGACACACTGATGCAAAAACATCTCATTAATCCCCTTCCCTTCTGAAAATATTTAATAAATTGGCAAGAATAAAAAAAAAAAGCAAAAAACTCCTCACAATACTCCTCTCCATTTTGAATCCCCTTTTTCACACAGCTTGTTTCAGTGGCTAATCATTAAAATGACACAAAAGTGGCCAAAATAGAGCAAAATTATGTAACACTTTGACATTGGTTGACATGGAAGTAAATTTTTTTCCATTTTAAATATCCTATAATTGTGTAACCAGTAAGTCATAAAAAGGAAAGAGCGATTCTTCCGCATATTAAAAAAAAAAGTAAAACATATTCTTATGTCCTAGTAAGCACAGAATGTAACAGGGGAGAAAAGACAAGGTAATTCTCAGTTCTTCCTGTGCTAGTCAGAAAGTCTCGCTACTAAACTGAAAGAAAGTCTCCACTGACAGCAGTTTGGGGCATGGGACGTGAAGTCACACTAAGAGATAAGGCCCAAAGCACCTCCTGAATGAACCTCCACCAAAGTTTCCTGTTGAACCACTTCAAGAAATCAGCAACTTCTAGCACAATCAAGTGTTAATGGGTTGGTCTTACAGCTTGTTCCCTTATGAAATAAACCTTGTTTTTCTACACTGGTGATGGCTACTATAGATGAAAGAAACAAAAATAAGACACCGATACAGATTTCCTTCCCTTCAATGATGATCAAAACTCCAAATAGCAAAATAACTGTCTTGCTTTAGGTGAAATATGTTTGCAGCAGCCAGAATATACATCAGGTTACATATGCCATCACTGCTCCGGTTATGAACAAGCATGGAGTCCTGTTTACCCACAATAATGAGATTTATTGTTATTAAAAATAATAAAAGTCCTATAACACTCTACAAGGAATGGAATGGAAATAGAAAATCTCTAAGAAAACACTGAAAGTGACAGGTTTAGGATACCAATTATTTTGTTTATAGCATGTAGTGAACACTGCAATGACTCAGAATCACGTGCCGTCTGTATATATTTGGTGGACAACATGAAATAAAATTGCATATGTTATCTGTGGTACACTAAGCTTTTCTTACAGTAATATATATCTCTGATTTATTCTTCCGTATTTGTTTGAAACCATGGAAAGTCACAGTTTGGCTTCAGTTTCATGACATATGGGGTCATCCAAGGGCCTGAAGTCTCCCCCTTCTCCCACAGCTTGTTACTTTTTCCTCTTCCTACCCCACAGTGACATTAATTGTGCCAGCACAACTGTTTCACTGGCCACACTATGAACCAGATCAGCAAACTTTCTTAAAGTTCTTTAAAGCTAGATCTGTGCCCCACCCATACCCAACCAATGCTCTTAGCAGATAAATCAGCAGAGTAGAGGGAAGCTGGGACAAAGAGGTAGATGGGGTGGCAGGAATTCCTCCAATTCCTCCCAAAGCCTTGCATTGTCAAACCACAATTATGGAGGATAGTCTTGTCCTCTAGGATGTAAAGTGACTGTTTTCTTGGCACAGAATGACACTTAAATACACACATCAGTTCAAAAACTACTTACAGCTTTTAAATCAAAGGTCAGATCCTAATGGACAAATGCCTACATACAACTAGACAATTGGAGTCAAAAGCAACAAGAATCGTCTTGTCAACCCAAGGACTATTTTAAAACTGAACGTACATGGAATCAGCTTTCTGCAGAGATTTTGGTTCCTTCCTGCAAGGGTTGTAGCAAACCAACAGAATTTCTTCCCTGTCTCCTCATATGTAAAAAATGCTGCTTTACACGTGCTCTGATGACTCAGACCTCAATGACAATTAGTGTTCAGTTGATATTTTGGAACATTTCAGTACTGGTGTATAAGGTATTGACTTTTATTCTGTACAAATACTCTGATTGAAAGTAAGAATTATATGCATGTTGCATTCTGGTACTAAGGTACACAACTGGATGGTTGGGTTTTTTTCTCCTTTTTGCCTCTACACTAGGTTAATGAATGTCAAATCAGGATGGCCTGGATTGCTTTCTCTGCTCATTCTGCATAGCTCTGTAGCTCCCCCTTGCCACATTTGTTTTCTCATCAGCAAAATATTTCTGAAGTTCTTTGTTTCTAACTGTAGATATTAGCATCTCACTCGTGAAAAAAACCCAAACAACAAAACAATCCCTTACTTTCTCTTTTGACCGCCATCTGTTAAGATGCTCCTCAGAGAAATTAGCAAGTTTCCATATTGGATCTCTGAACTGCAAATATGCCATCATCTGCAAAACTTATGAAAATAATCCCCGTTGGAAAAAAGATAATAGTCTCACATAAAATTACCGAAGAAGACTGAAACATAAACAGAGGACATTGTCCAGATATTATAAGAAGGCTGCTTGTGGCCCCTGAACAAACAGAGCAGTCTGGGCAATCAGAACTACAGAACAGTTGAGCTTGCAAGGGACATGTGGAGATCGCTGAAGGACAAGTCACCTGCTCAAAGCAGAGTCAACCAGAGCAGGTTGTGCAGAACATTGTTCAGTTGGGTTCTGAGCATCTCCAAGCACATGCCAAAATCCCTCTGGGCAACCTCTTCCAATGCTTGACCATCCTCACCAAAAAATAGCTTTCCTTATGCTTAAGGAGAATTTCCTGTTTTGCAGTTTCCTCCTCCATTCCCTGAATATCACTGGAAAAGAAACTGGCTCCATCTTCTTCTGCACTCCCATCAAGTATTTACACACTGATAAGATCCTCGCAATCTTCTCTGCTCAAGAACAAACAATCTCACGTCTCTCCTTCTCACCTTGTATCTCAGATGCTCCAATCCCTTAGTCATTATGCGTATCTATTAAAGTATATCAATACAATTTAAGTTTTAGTTCCAACAGCCACTGGAAATGCAGTGACGCTCATTTTCAAGTGGAATTCTGACTATACATATCAAAGCCATAAGAGAAGTTAAAAAACCCCTTCTATCTGGTTGCATCTTGTTCCAAAGGGTTTGAGAGGAAGAATAGGTGTTTTTAAAAAGCCAGCTTGCAATGAAAGTGTTCCAAGTTCTGAGTTTGTTTTTACTTTATTAATCTTTCACCTGCAAGATTAGATGAAGTAGATATGTTTGGATGCGTACCAGTAATAATTTGACTAAAATTACTGAAGAAAAAAATAATATCCTGGCAAGTCAAGCTCAAATGACAGTTTTCTAGAATGAAAATACAGATGTTCTCAAGATCCTTAATTTATCCTGTTTATAGCACCGAGTGGAGAAAGAGTTATGCTCTGAAAATCCTAGAATTCTGAATCTATGGAAATCCTTGTACCATATATTGGCTCATTTCTTGGATTACAGAACAAAGACAAATAAACTATAATCTATTTGCAGTGATCCTCAGAGATATAAACACTGGTATTTAATTTACTAAATAACTCGCTTATGTATTTGCAATGTTTATTATGCTCATGCTGACTACTCTAACTGCTGTATTCGGCTTCAGAAGACTATTACAAACACCCATGAGAACCAGATTTTTTGTGCACAAGAGCACACTGTATGAGAATATCCATTCAAAACTCCAAATGGAATCCATGGCACTAAATGATTCCTGAACCACCTCTTGTAAGAAGCTCTGCATCCTCACTGGGGTAACGGACACAACTGAGCTCCTGTGACCTGAGAAGAGCACGTGAAATAAATCATTTTGTTGAAATAACAGAGTCGAGCAGGTAGTTAATATTGAGACCCCCTGAAATTCAAGGACAATTTGAGTTAGGAAGGTCAGAAGCAAAGAAAATTTGAAAAAAAAAAAAAAAGAAAATGAGGCAATACCTTAAAAAATACTTTTTTGTTAAAGAAGGACAGGGTATCAGCATCATTCCAGTATATTATATTTAGGTCATGTCTTAAATTGTCAGTGATAAACATATTTTTGAAAAAAGCTATTTAGGATTATTTTTAAAAGTAAATACTTAAGAACAGCAGCTCCACAAATATAATGGAGATTATTGCCAAATACAGCTATTAAAATTCTGCAGAAAATAAGAATAATATAATCTGAATTATTACTGAAAACTAATTAAAATGAATGTATCTTTGTTCTCAAAATCCAATGTTTTCAAATTTATTTCAAATGGCAAAGCTAATTTGATATTTGCCATCTCTGAATTACAGTAGCTCTTTATTGATGAATATTACAGGAAAATAAATTTCCTACTCAATTCAAAGGAGCCTTCACAGGTAGAAAACAATGTGTACCCAAATCTCCTATACCACGCTACTTCCAGGTACAGCTTATAGTTCCACAGCTATGAATTACTGCATTGTATCTTTGCTCTGTAGAAAAAAAAGGGATTTGTTTGTTTTGAAATAAACTTTTTCCTCCCAAGGTTATTAAAACATCACTACTTTCTTGTTGTTTGTTTTTTTGGTGATTCCTTCCTCAGCCACCCCACCCCACCCCCACCCCCAAATACTTGTGGCCAGTTTAATCACATATAAATTAATGTATTCACTGACAGTAACCTGTTAGTGAAATTTTGTGATCTCAGGTTCCATTAAAGCGACACGAAGTATTACACGACTGGCTCTATAATACATAACATCATTCTTTATAGTCACAGGTCCTGTGTTTCATGCAAGTGTGCAAACTAGCATTTGCAGATTAATAATAAAGCTATTTTCCGCCAATAGCATTGTAAGAAAGTTGCAATTTGTCCTCAAGTATCTGTTTTCTGATCAGAAAAAGTATTTCTAGCCACTCAAAGATCAAATATTATATTCCCATGCACTCGCTGCAGACAACATTTCATTCTCAAACAGGATAAGCTTTCTACGAGAGCACCTAAGTCAATGAGACAGAACTGACTGAACAGCTCAGCTGTCCATCACTCTTCATTATAAGGCCAAAATTGAAGTATCCCTTAACTTGATTTCAGGTTACCAATTCATAATTTCATTTTACTGCCTGAAGTTCAGCTGCAGTAAACAAGTCTAATATTTAGGTAATAACAGATCACAGGGCAAAAATAATACCTTTAGTCTGCAGACAGAACCGATCTTTTTATTGTGCTTTTACTTCATGTGCAGCTTTTGCACAAGCAATTATGTGGAAAAGATATTAAATGTTGTGAAACAAGCAAAAATTTACTACATGAAAAAAGCAGAAACTATTACTTTTGTTATTACTCTATTTTAACAAAAATTCCATTGTAATCAATTTTAGTTTGATCTAAATTAAGCAATTTTACGTTTAACTTCTAAAAAAAGAACTGAAAATGTAGCTCAGGACCAAGCATGGAGAGAGCATTTGAAAGATGTTCCATTGTTGCCTTGACAGTCATCAGTACTGAGTACATAATCACAAAGCTACTGCTGAGAAGACACTAAATGCATTTTAATTAAGTAGATATATATATAAGACTGTATGTTGTGCTTGCACTGATTTGATAAAAAACACACAAATGAAGGAAATCAAGTCCCCTTTAAAAAATCTGGCCCCTTATGTGATTCGGTTCTCACAAAAATCCAGGCTTACGTGTGGCAGTTGAAAAAGCAGCACTGACTCTTGGGAAGTGTTACAGGGCTAAGAGGAAACACAGAAAAAGGAAACCTGGAACAATCAATCACCCAAATTATTTAATATATTAGGATGAATTTTCTATAGGCCATTATTAATCTTTCTTACAGAATTCTCTCGTACATATAATTAGATAGTACAGGACCTATATTGATGGAACTTCCAAGTATCTATAAGCCTATATAACTTCATCACAAAATTAGATTTTGAATTATGTATGCAAACTTGCTTAAATAATAATTTTCCCGTCAGAGCTTATTGAGCAGAACAAGGTATTACCTTAGATTAATTTGGCTAATTATACTTCCTTTAAAATCTGTTCAATAATTTTCTGTCTCCTACTGTAAGTCAGCAAATATTTCAAATTTTGTTTGTTAACCTCTAGCTTAAGTCCCTGAGAAAAAAAGCCAGAAACAAATCTATTTAAAATCTAATGAAAATGGTGTATTATTCTACCACTGGTTGGAACTGTGCACGTTAATGTTGATTCCCTATATTCTGGCTACTGAATTTGAAAATGAAACAATTTTCTACTGTTCCTAGAAAGTCTTAGTCAACACAATACAAACCTCTACAAACAACTAGAAACATGAACTCAATTACTACTGTGTTTTTGAAACAGCAAGAGGAAATTAAACTACAACTACAGTATAGATTAATTATTGTGACATTAGCCTTCAAACTGCTCTGGCAATTCTTTAAAAATGTTGGTTCTTTTTAAAATTAAAAATAATATGCAATATTATGTTAAAGAATTAAGTCACACTTTGGCTTTGAGAAAAGTAAAGATACTTCTTCTGGGACAAGTACTTGACATTAAACAAGTTCTGAGAAGTTTCTTATCAAACCATAGGTGGATTAAATGACTCTAATTACTTCAACTTAATCATCACTGCTAACTCAGTATACAAATCATAACTTGAGTCAAACTCTAAAGCAATATGACTACAATAAAATTTCTGACAGCTACCACAAATGATCTAAGTGTGCTAAGAGTAAACTATACCAACCTGCCCTGACATACCACTCATTTACTTCACCTACCCATAATTACAACAGTGACTTAAAGAACATAACGTAATAGAAAAAAAAAGGAACTGCAAACCATTTTCCTGAAAATCTGCAAGAGACTGAATTCATTAAAGCAACCTTGCAAATCCCCAATTCAACAACAACAAAAAAATATATCTATTTACTGCTCTGCTCAGGTTTATTAGTGTAACCGATACTATAAACTGTAAGAAACATGTAGGATTCAGACTAAAAGGGGTAGAGTATTTATTTCATTATTCATTACTTACTACTGCTAATTATACACTATTACTGCCAAGAACTTCAAGATTGTCCAAAGGCAAACAGAACTAAATTTTAACAATCTGTATTAAAAAAATCCTGTACATCTAAGTGTTTATACACAGTAAGGTATTTTTCACCACAAGGGTTTTGAAAATCTTTTGCAGATTAAACAGACATATCTAGAACAAGAGAGGACTTCTGGTACCTATTAATCCAACACCTGTAGCTTGTAAAGTGAAACAGCACATTCTAACTTCTAAAATATCCAAACCAACACAAGGCTCACAATAAATGCAATGGCCATATGCATTAAACTACACACCGAGTGTGATCAAAAGAGAATAGAAAGGCTGATGCCAATATAATTTAAAATGGAAATCAGAACGGCCAAGGATTACTGCTCTGGAAAGTGGTCAAGAAGATTTACATACACTAGACAAAAATGTCTCTAATGGTCAAATATATGCATATTAACATCAAATCTTAATCTCAAATCACAGTGTGGGAATTTGTAGTACCTGGGATGTCCCTGGCAGAAAAGAAAAAAAAACAAACCCAAAGCCAATAAAACTCCCAACACCAAAAATCCCCCGAGAAATCCAACCTCTTTAGGTAAATTACTTATCCACAGAATGATCCATAAAAAGGCCAGGACAATATATTTAATCACAAAAAGTATTTTATGTAAATAGCACTTTAAAAAAAAAACAACAAAAACCTCAAAATATCTACGGATCAATGTCAACAAAAGGCAAAGCTGGAAGCTGGAACTTGACACTTAACCCAATGCAGGTTGTGCTCTGTTCCTGCCATGGCTACGTTACAAAGCTACATAAGTGGAAGGAGAATCCCAAATGACTTCTGGCAATGCTTTCAACAGTAATACTCCAGCAACCACAGAGCTCAGACTTCAACAAAATTCTGCATTTAGAATCTAATAGTAAGGATTAGTATGCAGCTCACCTAGAATCATTTGTAAAATAAGTTCTGGAAGGTGTCTGTATTCAGATAAAGAAATGGGGTGCGCCAGGTAAGTGTCACATTTAGTGAATAAGGATTAGAAATGCACCGTGAGGAGTTCCGCATTCCTCAGATGTGTAGCTAGAACCTGTATTAACATAAACGGATTATCACACACTACATTCATATGAATCAGTTCTTAAGTAAAATCCAGAGTTGAGTCAATCTTAGTTATTTGACAGATTGGCTAATAGAAAACATACTGACAATGGAGACTTTTCTACATATTTATGTCTTTTTCGTTCCGAAGTCTAATCTAAAAGCTCTCTTAAAAGGAATTTATTCAAGTAAAGAGAGTGGCAATTGTCAAGCTTTTACAATGGTAAACATCTGTACAGAACAGAATTCAAGATTTCAAAAGTGGTGCGGGTTTTCAATTCATTTCACTTCAAAGACAAAGCACCCAGACCTTCCTTAAATTGTGTAACAGTCATCTTCCTCTTTGCAATGTTTTCAGTTCAGTAGGAACTTTACTTTAAATAAATAAATAAAAACCAGATATCACTTGTGCTATGTAACCTCCCTGTATTATCTAAAGTTTCTTTCACATCATTTAAGAAAATGCTCTACTAAGTTTCATTCCCTGATCCTCCCTTTCAGAGAGGGAAGGTGTCAAGCCTTCAGTTTCAAAACAAAGTCTCTCAACAATCCATTGCTTAGCTCAGGAGGACTCAGTGACACCTAAATTTAAAAGAGAACTATTAGTGAGCAACTGACCACAAACGTAAACATTCTGTTATGCATTAAGATAGTTACTCTCTCTTTTCCAGGTAATACTGTAGAATGCTGTGTTATAAGAGCTAGATAATCTGAATGGATGTTCACAGTCACAGGATGAGATCATTTACTAGTATAAACTACCCCATTTCTACTGCAGTCAATTTACACCTGCTTATGAGTAACTGAACAAATATTCATATTCACATTCTCAGGTTAAGATCCTGGAAATGCAATAGAAGTATAAAAATATTTTGAGAAATGCTCATTTTCAAAAACCATTTTAACCTTCAAAGAAATAAGGACTTAGAAATGAATTTCTGAAAATGATGCTGAATCATTAATCATATTTCAAAACCTTGAGTTAAATATTTACATGTAGTGCCCAGCGTGCAGGTAATGACTCGGAGACTGACATCAGATCAGATATGATCTTTACTTTAAAAAAAATTAACTCCAGAGAACTATAATACAATGATAAGTACTTTTTGGCACTTCCAAAACCCAACAATTTCTCCAGTTGTTTTTAAATGGCAGGTTAACGTAGCTGGTTTTGTTAATTATTTTGCAATACTTTGTGCATAGTGGTGCATTGGTATCATCTACACTAAATACACATGCTTTTTAAAGCAGGATTTCAGGCAATCATACGCTAATCTGCAATTCTAAAATGCTATCTCATACATTATTTGCACTCATTACGATGAATTACAAATTTGCTTTGTTCTTTCTCCTTTTTTTATTCCAATATAATGTTACTGAAACATACAGGACTTACATAGAATTTAGTTACATACTTAATTTCGTGTTCAATGTTTCTTAAAGATCTTCACAGACAACGTGTTCTAAAGTTCAAACACTCAGAACATATTGAAGCATCCACTACGCACTTATTATTAATCAGTTAATCAATCTCAGTTATTAACTAACAGAAAATACCAAACGCTGATGATATTGAAACTATTTTTTTTTGATGCTAAGAAAACTGAAATAATCTTTCTCAGCTACCAAAATTATTACATACTAATACTCTCACTGCTCCTTTTCTTGTCAAGAGCTATAGTCTGTTTCTCATAAATAAGCAGGGTTACGGAATGAATAGTTTACCAACAACAAACGGTTGCAATGACCAAATGGGAACATGGCAAGGTTAAGCGTTAAATATATCCCAAAATCACCCAACAATGCTAATCTGTACAGCTGGTCCTTCCTAAAGCAAGGGATTTGGTTTACTTTGCACCAGCCAAACACCACTATCAGCTACAACAAATATAACCCCAACAGGGCAATGTAACCAGGGACATCACATACCTCATAAGGCATTTCGCTCCGTTACCTTAGTTCATCATTACAGAATAAAAACATACAATTTACTAAAAATTGATAGACAACAGAAGTATAAAACAGAAGTTGCGCGGAGTAACAAAAGAATTACTGCTCTTGCATTAAAAAAGCACTAAATTATATAAAGATTATCTTTTCATGCAAAATATTCGCATTTGGGAAATACTTCACCTCTAGAATGACATTAACTGTCTCTTCAAAACAGGAATTATATTCACCAAGGATAAAAGTAAACGTAGATTAAAGTAGCAGATGTAGCAGGGAAAACTTGCTATTTCTATGGAGAGTACTATTGACAACAGAAGATTCTCTTTCAAATAACTGTGGGGCTTAGTCTACAATAAATATCAAGTAATGGACAATAAATAACAAGATGCCGTTCATAATGACAGACTAAAATGAGCCTTTCTTCACTAACATCTTCAAAACACTTACTGGAAAAAGTTTTAAACACAAATGAGCAAGCAGTATACGGAAGGGCACAATTCAGCTGAAATTTTGCCTACTCAAACGGAGAGTAATTTAGAGAGCAGTTCTGCTACTAACAAGACCAAAGGAATTTAGCCAGGTTTTATAGATTGCTCTCTCTTCTTGAATATTCCAGACCCCACCAAGGAATGGATGGATAAACAGGCTGAAATACTTTACACTACTAGTGGTGAAATACATTTGCATCAATAAGAAGAGTCAACTATAGATAAAATAGTGTTTGAGTGTTAGATTCCCCCTGTATTTCTGTGGGATTTTACTGAAGTTTACCAGTTAGTATGAAAACAGGAATTAGTATGTAATCCAAAGGGAAGACAGACTCCGTATGATAATACAGAAAAAATGTGAGCAGAGGTACTGACAGCAGAGAGGGATGTGTGGACATGCATTGGCAAATTGAATTAATTCCCAAACACCCAACTTCAGAACATTTTCTGAAATGCTGTTGCACCAGCTGCACAGATGTGACATTTTTTAACTCTATTAACTTGACCTTGCAGTAACTCAGAGGTGGAAAATTCTGACTGAATTCTGACCCTAAAGTCAAGTGAAAACTCTTAACAGCTTTACAATGGCCAGAACTTTAGACTGTATCTCCACTCCTAGGAACCTCTCCATTATTTTTACACTATAAAAAGGAATGACAGATGTTCACTGAAATTTTTACTCTACAGATTAATCTTTGTTGACTAAGAAATTAGAAGTCCTATTCATTTTCATTAAATACAAAGATATAATCTTTGCAAATACTGTTTATATGTAACAGGGTTTTTTCCAGCCATAGTTTGGAAGAAAGAGTATATAGTCTTATGCCTATTTGGAATGTAAGACTTCATTCTTTAGTATATATTTAGGCTATTAGAAAACACAAAAGTTTTTCAATGAGAACCCTTAGGAATTTAAATCTATCAGACAAATTAAAAGGACTTCTGGTAGACACCTCACCCCTTTAAAGTGGAAATTTTTGCCTTAATGTTTAATAGAAATTAAGAAAATTCAGCGTATAAAACGAACACACTCCTGATCTAGTTTCAGAGATAGAATTTGTAGAGATTTGGAGGAGTCAATTCGGTTATCTTTCAAGTGAATAGTAATGAATGTCGAAGATTACAGTCTGGAACAAAAGAACTCTGGATTGTCAATACTATGTTTCTAGAAACATATGGAAAACCACATGGCACTGACATTTATCTCAACCACTACAGGCAACCAGACAGAACTGAACCTATTTTAGGTGACTAAAAGATAAAGTACTTTGACAGTGAACAGACAAATTTTGTTGTTGCCTAGATCTTTCTTAAAGTGTATAACTTGAAGTTTGTCTAACTATCCATTCATTTCAAACAACACATGTAATGGCGTTGACATATTGATACTGTAACAAACTTTGCTGAGTAATTTGCACAGTGTACAACAGAGAAATACTATTTTGCACTCAAAAAGAAAAAAAAAAGGCATATTTTATTTTCAAAGCAAAATTTCCTTCATAAACAACGACTGCCAGAAAGGAAGGCTCAAAACTGCTAAGATAGAGTGTTTTTAAGCTTCTAAGAATATATAATAAGCTACTGAGAAGTAGAGAGAGAGGTAGGTTATTTAGAAAAAGTGTTTCCCTGTTCTCAGAATAAGAATACATATAGCAATCAGTGCAAAACAAAGCGAGCGCTTAATCCTGCAGCTAGGAAAAAAAGGACCTGATGCTACACCACTGGAGTGTATAGAGGGCTCAGAATTCTAAACTTCTTCTTCTGTTATGGCACAGTCAATTAAAAGATTCCCAAGGTACAGTTCGAGAACATGAGAAAAAGAAAATATGCTTCTCAGAGGAAAATCTGAGTCAAAGTAGCAGCTTGCTTCTGTAATACTGTACACAGTAATATTGTACACTAAGAGTTTCAGTGAGTATCTAGAAAAATGTCAGGATTTCTTTAAGAAACTTTGTCAAATTGAAATTTTCCCATTAAAGTCTTATTTTATTATTTCAACTTGGAATATAGAAGTACAAGGAATACTGTCTCAGACATAATAAGAAACCTGCTGAAAACCGTGCTTGAGTTTTAGCTGTAAGCAATGTTTAATTTAAATTGTACATACAAAGACTTTAAGGAATTAATTTCTTAATATGTAATGAAGTAGGGATGAACCAGATGAAAACAAAAAACCACAGGGCATCTCCACATTGAGGTCATACGAAACATGCGGAGTTGGTCATGGGATAATGTAACTATTGAAACTGGCAAAAAAAAAATCTGGTATTGAAACATGTTACCTAAAAAAATCTAAACTTTCAAATAAATTAGTCAGAGGTGATGGCGTGTTCTCTAATTTTAAGTAACTTATTGTTAGATGAACTGGAACTCAGGTACTTGCTGCCATTAACGAAAGTAAAACATTTTTACAACTGATTCTGAAATTAGTTCTCCAGTTTTAACATCAGGAATTTAATCAAAATGATCTTAACTCTAAATGGCATTTCATCATTGTCACAACTGAAGTGTAAATATAGTTAAAAGCACTTATTAGTTACCAAGCTTTCCAGTAGAGTAAACTAAGGCAGGACTTCCATAACTCTCAGGTAATAATATACTGTTGGTAATATCCTGAAGAACTAGAACATCCACTAGCCCCACTCTTGTATTAAGTCCAACCACAAACAAAAACATGTAGACATGTTTTTGAAGGGCATCTTTTAAATAGTACTGATGAATATAAAGGATGTATCCAAGTATGCATAAAAGCTCTATTTTCTAAATAGAATTTGAAACTGTACCCTCATATTTACACAAATAATTTTTGATCCTGAAAGCAACTACGCAGTATGAAACACCTACACGAGGTACATTCACAGCTCAGTTATGCACACACATGGTCTCAGCTGGGGCATTTTTCTAATTGTTAGCCTCACACTAAAATCCCCAGCAGTTAGGTAAAACAGAACAGTGAAAGGAATTGCAAAAGATGTGGAGGATGTAATCTATAGCAAGCATTTAATAGCGGGAACATTAAAGTTTTCTTTATCAACACCAAAATAAAAGACACTAGATGATAATTCAAAGAAAAATACTGATGGAAGCATAAGAAAAACGTCCAGGCAGTGGAACATAGAAACTGCTGGCCTGATATTCTCAGCCCTGCCATTTTGCCTGACATTTCTTCTGAGATAACTGAAGTTTTCCTTCCACAGGTGTCAGGATTTTCCTTCCTCTCTTTAGTCAAACTAAGTGGCAGAGATGCCTTGTGAATCGAACTTCTTTTCTGGATAAGCACAGTCAGTCTCTGAAACTAGAATGTCACAGTCTCTAGCTGAGAACAATGTACTGAATAAAGCTTAGATTTTGCAAATGACACCTGCAAGATGTTGAACTGCCACCAACCTTGATCAGATCAATGGACTGAAGAGTCATTAGCATTTTTTAGGAAGTACTCCATAACAATTAGAGCATCTTTATCAATATTGGGAAGATGATGTTGAAAGATATTATTAGAAGTTGCAACATATACTGCCTTTCAGAAGTGACTTCTACATAGTCTGATACAAAGCACAGTAACAAGGAAGGTAGAACCTGAAACAGAAGTACGTGAGTTTGCTCCACACTACCTAAAGAGATCTCAGCTCTAAGTACCCATTTGTGCTTCTAAGCTAATTGGTCTCACAGTCAAATCACCAGAGGTACAAGTACTCTAATTAGCACCCATATCCAGTCAGAGATACAATGTATAGGCACAATTACAGTTGCGACAATTCAGCTGCAAAAGTACTCCTTCAAGCTTTAAATTATACTGGATATTGCTTGGTAAATCCTAATGTAGTTCAGTAGAGGCTCAAAATACACAAGCCTTTTTCTCACTGAAATTTAAGACAGTAGACTCTTTCTATTACCTTATTTAAGAGTAAATATATGAAAAAAATCCATCAGATTCTAGCTAAAGGGAAATGCATGTTTTTCATATTTGGAACAGAAACAAGCTCGCATCAAAATCTAGTCCAGTACACATTAGTGCCTTAGGTCTGTATGTGGATGTTTTATAGACATTTATTTAAACATTCTGTTTCTTTTATTCCCTCTGCTTTATTTGATTGCTCTTTTTGCAGGCTAAGAATTTCAATATGAGTTTACATTAAGCCTCAAAAAATGACAGATATAACACATGTTTGAGTTTGAGGCAATTTCTATTATAATAATTACTAAAATATGAAACCACTCCAGTTTTGAAACTATAAATATTTTCAGTAAGCTATAACCAGCAAACCTCTAATGATATCTGTGTCATGAGGACATCTTTTGGCCACTTTGTTTATCTTGGCTATCAGGTGCTCAAATCCATAAATGATCCAATTCTTTAACTTTTTTTAATTAATCAGATAAAGCGTTATTGTAATTTCCACTACAAGGAAAAAAAATAATCCACCAAAACCCCAAAAAACTTCAAAGATCACGTAGAAGTCCTATTTTTGTGATTGCTTGGTGCATAAGCATTGGTAAGAGACAGCTATACTATCATAATAGCCCACTCTTACCGTTCTTTATCATACTGGAACTTCCATGAAATGTGATTGGTATAAGAAATAGATGAACAGAAAATAGGCCTGTTCATGAACTGAGTAAAAAAAAAGTATAAACCACAACAAAATCTCCTTCAATGTAAGGAAGCAGAATGAAGAGAAGACTAAGCATGACTGAAGAAAGAATACAATAGCTTCATTTTGGATTTACACTAACAGTTCATCTCATTCACTAACAATCTGGTACAGCAGGGACAGCCTATGGTGTTGAGCAGCACAGCTTACCAATATCAAAGAAATAAATATCATTATTATGAATTCTGCCAATCCCATTTTCCATGACAGGTAAGAAACAGGCAACATTAAAATGAAAGGGATATCCTTTAGCTAAAATAATGTGCACCCAGATTATCCACCTAATCAAATCTGCACTCTTATTAAAATAACAAAACATCTATGGCATGATAATGCTTGGTTTTTTCTCTATGAAGTTGAAGGAGAAACTGAGAGAAAGAAAAGTATTTTAATAAACATAAGTCTTGTAGAAACAAATCATAAAGAACCTGACCCAAACAGAGCAGACATTAAAATTCAAGAATGATCTCTGCTAGGATCACAGAGATTTTAACTTAGAAATAAGCATAGATTTGTGTAGCTAAAAATTACTTTACTAAGATTTAAGTTACGATTTGTAAATCTCTTGCAGTATTTCTACATATGCTTTAGGATTTGTAAATCTATTATAGGATTTGCAATTCAGCTTTTCACCTTACAAAGTGAATGAGAGATGTAATTAAATCCTATCTTAAAGCACTGATTCCTAAATCAGGGCTTCTGAGTTCAGAATTCCAGGTCCATTATATAAATCAGAGGATAAACCCAGACTCTAGAAACACAGATGTGTTTTGTCTAAAAAGATGAATTTTTCAGAAAGTAAAAAAATAAAACTGAAGCTATAACTGCTAGAAAATGTTGACCAATTTAGGACTACTGGTCATGCCTCAGTGTTTTAAGCCTGCTTCTTTTTTATGCTTTTATATGTTGCACTAATAAATAAAAATCATTTAAAAAGCATGAGTAATGCTTAACAGTTATGAAACCTACTTAAAATCCATGGATGTTTTCTGCATTTGCATTCTGTTTTGGAATTTTATTGTTCATTTTTAGGAAGCAGTCAAGCTGCACTTCTGGGTTTCCTCTAGTATCCTGAAGCTCACAAGGTAACACTTTCACTTACCAAAAGAGAATGCTAGTATTTAAAAAGTGTTAAGAGCATTGGAGGACCTCAGGCTTACAAACCTCATATGACTACAAAGTAAAATTAACCAAACATAATAGTAGTCATTTGATACCTACATTTTTGGTATTACTGAATTTCTCGCCTTCTCCCCCAATCCCTTTTTAAAAGATCAAAAAAACTTTTATGAAATTATCTATATAACCTTTATACAACTCTCCTTACACTTAAATCACCTAATTTTAACTCAAGAAATATTCCAGTCATACTATCTTCACAAAAAACTGTATTATTTTTTTCTGGGGAATTTTTAAAATATGCCTGAAGACAGTCCATGCCAGGTGATGTATCTATTTTTTCAATGGATTAGTAGCACATAATACTACTGCCTCTTACCAGCAAAACTCAAAGTCACATCTAACACAGTGATTTTGGGAAAGAGCAGAATTAATTGTCAAGGGAATTGATTCTTCATTTTACCTCACCTTTACACTTCATTTACTACTACAAAAAAAGCAAAATAGATTTTATACTATGCAAAAATTATTACTGCCCAAGTTTTAACTGCTGAAGGTTTGGCAATGTGCGGTTCAGTTCTCTCAGAATACACAAAAATATTGCTGAAAATCCCTTGCAGTCCTGGATTAAACCAGGCTTGCCAGAAACCACACAGTGGACTGACTGAAAGAGTGCTGAAGCTTGGAAATCAAGGAAAAAAAACCCATAACCTAGAAATTCTAAAACATGAGGAGGACAGCTGTTCTAAAATTAGTCTCCTTGTTATGAGCATTATACCAGAAAGAAATAGATTGTCACCACGTGCCAGCGTTAGCTGACATCTGCTATAAGAAAAAAAATTTACCTCCCAAGTAGGTAGCACAAGCATTTGTTCACTACGTGTTTTGTAAAGGGTGGTCCCTACAGCACAACATTTTAAATAAAGATGCAAATCATTATATCGCTATTCTAAAAGATCTGTAACTTCAACGAGGTTTTAAATAACCCAAGAGGCTTCGCTCTTTTTTTCCCCAACTCAATAGACCCACCTGTCAGCTATGTGAAATTAGCATATAAGAGGTATTGGAAGTTACACACATTCTGTGCATATACTTGTCTTAATTGAAATTGAAACAGTTATCAAAGTTTCAAAGGTTTATTCAAATCATTCTCATAGCCTAGTTTTGCACATGAAAAACATGTCAGATAACAAAAGCATCTGGCAACAAACTGACTGTTTCTCATTCTGGCATTGTACCCATCACACAGCAAATATTGACTGGCATCACTGCATACAGACTATTCCAAAAGCGCTGAAGAAAGAAGCTTTGTAAGTTGTGACTGTCTCCTTCTCACAGAAATTCTCCCACGTTTATGAAATTCTCTTGTATTGCACAGCTGCTCCCTGGCCATCTCTACCCTCAAATACTATTTCCAGTACTAACCCTTTCCCAAAATGAAGCTCTGTGCTTCCACAGAACAAACATCAGAGCATTTTAAATTGTTTTAGTACAGGAAAGGAGAACAGCTTTGCGTCAAAACTGATGTGGTCTCTTACATAAAGGAGTCTTGCAACCTTGTATCAGCAACAGTGCATGAATCTGATGTCCCATAATAGAAAGGAGTCACTATGACGTGACAAAAGCAAATATCACTCCTATCACCTTCAAGAAGGAGGATCTGGGATCAGCCATACATTAGTCCCTGGGAAGGTGATGGAGCAAATAATCTTGGAAACCATTTCCAAAAATATGAAGGACAAGAAGGTCATTGGGAGGGGTATGAATGGATTTACAAACAGGAAATCATGTCTGAGCAACCTGACACCTTGGTGTGTGACTGGAGATGCTCAAAACCCAACTGGACAATGTCCTGGGCAACCTGCTGTAGTTGACCCTGCTTTGAAAGCAGGTAACTTCTCCCTCAATGATGTCCACAGGTCCCTTCCAAGCTCAAGTGTTCTGTAAATCTTTTCTCCTGTACTTAGGGCTGTGATCCATTTACTGACATCAATAGCAGACATCCCAGGCACTCCAAGACACACCACGCTCTGGAGCCCACTGCCACTGAAATCACACCCCAAAAATTTTTAAACAGTTTTGACCACATTTGATGTACACATGCTGTTTATCCCGTTTTCCCATAAACTTCCCTCACCACTCACGTTGTCCTTACCCAACAAATTAAACCATGATAACAGCATCTTCCCTCCCATCCCCCGCTTTTCAGTCCCCCTGACTAAAGCATTCTCCTATGTCTGAAGGGAAGGAAAGCAGTGCAAGTTTGAAAAAAACTCTGAAAATCAGTCAAACCCAAACTGAGATGATTTACTTATATCTTAGTTTTCTGCAGAACAGTATAATATGATAGTACACATTTATGTAACGAAAAAGTATTTTCCACATCTCCGTTTCAAGATGATTAGGTTTTCTTCTGGGGGAGTTTCTACCTGCTTGAAAGTTGGAAGAGGTACTATTATCTTTTTTATGCAGCTGCTGAATATGGTAAGCAGTGGGTTGGAACAGAGATCAAGTCGAATTAAAGATGGTTTGGTTTATTCTGGCTTGCAGTATTCAAACTGCACTAGAAAAAATTCAATTATAAAACTAATTACATCTTTAATTGCTTAAACAATCAGCCAGCTGACTTTATGGTGCTCTTGATACTATGCAGGTGCACTTGCAGGTGTTGCCTCTGCAATATTGTAAGAGTTAACTGTAAGAGTTACATTGTAGTATCCTGATTTGCGTACAGGAGTGCTAGGAGGGGAAAATACCATCGTATCACATACATCCACAAATATATGGGCAAGTTAACCAAGCTTTATTAGCAAATACAATTCCTTTATTTATACATATATAGCTACTAATCTGCTCTGTCTTCCTGTGAGGGGCACCTAAACTGCTTTATAATCATTCTGGTTCTGACATTTTTTCCTTAAAAAAATTTCAATTTTTTCCTCCAAAACACGTATTTGCTTTGTACATACAAAATAAATTAGGAAAAAGGCACAACTAACAGTGAATCAGGCCCATTTTATTAAAAATGTTCAATCACTTAATCCTTTTGTCTCTTCCCTATATTTCATCAACTTTAAATAGAAGGAAAAATGCCATTTTTAAAAAAATTAAAAAGGAAATTAATGGCTTTTAGAAATCTCCTGCCTGCATACAAAACTAAACACTAAATTCACCTGAAATTCACAAATATATTCTGCCTCCCAGGATTTCTTTTAAATGAATTTAAGTCTTCACTGAAAAATTATCACCCAGTTTTAAATCTAAGCTGCCTGAACAGTCATATTAAGAGAGAACCTTTTCAGTGTTGATGAGTATCATTTTTCAGAACGTACAATGTATCACCTGAAATGGAAGGTGGTGATAATTAGCCTCAACTATTAGAAACATAGGGAAAAATAGGCCCAGGACACTGATGTTGGTTTAATGTAATACTATAAGCAGAGTTTTGGAGTCTTCAAAAAGAAGACCACTCAAAAGGTAACCACCTGCTTTTCTAAGCCCTTTCTGGATGCCCAAACACCCGCAATATCACTGCTGTTTGCTTGCAGTGGGTACATGTCATCACCAACTCAATATCAGTCTAAGCAAGTGCTTCACTTGCAGTGAGCAAAGAAATGTTATTGCAGGCTGCAACTAGCAAAAACCTGAAAGTGACCATATTGGGTTGCTATTTCTATGCATATTTTTGCTATAAACTCAGATTTCATGTACAAATACTGCTGAACTTTCCTGTCTATCTCTTAGACAGTGCTGGATGAAAAAAAACTGAGGTAACATTAGCATAACTGGGTTCTGAAAGAAAACAAACCCCCGTCTGAAACACAATGAAGCAACTGGAAAAGGCTGTGAAAGACAGAGGATAAGAAGAAACCACAGTAACGGGCAGAGAAGGGCGTTAAGTAGCAAATAACTGGCAACAGAGCAAGTGGTCCATAAAATTAGACTCTAGCTGACAGTTCAGAGATAAGCTGGTTCTTAAAATGGATCATTACATATTGCTACATGAGAAAACTATTCATCCCACTACCTTTGCGAACAAAAGTAATTCCTTTCCTCATACACTCATCCATACGCATAAATCTAGTAAAATATTTCCTCAATATGCTGTTGTGGATATCTACTTCTTAACACCATTCCCATGTACAATCAGGAGCTATATATGGGAGTGCAAGAGAGTGCTCCCAACACTCCCTGATGCTGTAAAAACAGCTCCCCATTCCAGATTCTTATGAAAAGACAATTGGTTTCAACCAGACTCTGCAGACACGCAGATTTGTGTAGTAGCAGATTCCAATCCACCGTATCGGACTTACTGTCATACATCATGTTTGCTGTTTCATGAGCTCATAATAAATTAGGTCATTTGCATAAATTACGTTGAACTGAAGTATCATGTCAGTAAAGCTATGGCAGGACTATTTTCAACCATGATTGCACAAAAGATGTAAATATGGTAAACTCACTTGTGAGTTGAGTAGCTTCAAAAATTTAATCTGGACACCATTCAAAATGCTATTTTTGCTGGACAATGAGAGACAAAGTGGCTTCGCTGGAAAATGTTCTGTAGGGATTCAAGGCTGTTTAGTAGTTTGAAGTTGTCTGAAAAGTCAAAAAAACTGAGGAGTCCTCTCCAATTTCTGAGATCGCAGGAAGTGTTTAGGCAGTATGTTGTCTACTGAACTAATTCTGCAGCACAGGAAAGACTTTTGTTGTTTTTCAAATAGTTTTTCAAATAGTTTAGTGTTTACCACTTGTACATTTCACTATTCTCTTAAATTCACATTTTTAAAAATAATTTTCTGTTTGAAATTGAGAAAAGTTTTGATAGGGTTCAGTATGCCATTTGCAAGAGTCAAAATGACACAAACTAGCAAAGTATTGTAGTACCACTGGCAGTAATTTCTCCCCACCTCTTCTAATACTCCAACTGACAAAATCACTCCATTTTCAAGTCAAGTTTGGTTCCTCCCCCCAAGATAGGATCATTGGCAGTTTAACAGAAGATAAAATGATATCTGATATACAATACAGAGGTTCACACACTTAAAGCTGTGAGGTTAAAATATCTTGATGTCCAACTGATTTTCTCAGCTTTAAATAGACGCAACACCAACTGAAAGCCAGGAGGAAAAACTAAAAAACACAGAACGCAAAAACTCAGAGCATATAAATTTGGTACTTAAATACAAATTTATTGCTTTACTGTATCCTGCAATATCTGAAGAGGCAGATCCTGGATTTGGATGCCTTTTGAACCCTTAGTGCTAGAGATATTATTGAAAATCAGCTAAAATTATTACTTAGCGTGCTTACTATTCAAAAGCCACTATTTTCTACAGATTTACCTCTCTGTTGCATTAGCACAGATTTTTTCACACAGAAAATAACACAGTATATCAGATAGAGCAGCACAGTTGGTAATGATAAAGTGTGTGGGGGTTTTGTAGAAGAAAATATTCCCAGGATCATTTCCACAACTGCAAAGGGAAGCACAGAAAAAGTATCCTTTTAGCTGTGCTTTGTTCTTTAATAGAACAGACAAACCAAGGCTGAGGACATCTTGTAAAAAGTCATGATGATTTATAACAAAACATTTTTGAACATATGTTGCATATGCATGTTAAAACTGTTACACAACATTCTATTTTCTAGCGAACTTCTGCTCAGCTGCTTGCTTCAGAAGAGTGAAATATCACGGAGTAAAGGATAGTAAGGACAAATTCAGATATGCAGCAGGAAGCACATAAACATACAGAATTCCCATACTCAACAGGATAGCTCATTGGTCAAGGTAAAGACAGGGAGAGCACTTACCATCATGGACAAAACAGTGTCTACTGCCAATTAGAACACATTTGGATAGTGAGAAACAAAACCAGAAAGACTAAACCAGCACCTTCATCCTACCTTTTCCCAGGCTCAGTTTCACTCCCCTTCCTGTCCAGCATTCCTGTCCTGTCTTAAATATGTTTTCAGAGGCACCACCAACCTCACTGATGGGCTCAGCTGTGGCCTGCAGTGGACCAACACCTCACCAATTCCTCATCTGCCTTGTCCCTTCTTCTGAAATCAAAGCCAATTAGCAATGTTTGAGGAACTGTCAATTCCTCTGCCTGAATAAAGTTCACTCTTCACAATTCTAGGGACACTGTGCATTTCCTCTGTATTACTCATCTTTTTTCACCCTGTATTATGGCTACATGACTAGCTGTTAACAACGACCTGAAGCATACACTACTTCCAAATATACCGTTTTGCCTCACTGTTATAACCTCTGCGCAACAATTCTCTAAAACAACATTACACTTGGAACTCCAGCTGATAGCAAAAGATTGTATATTACAGCTGTCATAGTTCAGCATTTTTAAGCTCACAGTATTTTCTATGATGTGGTCTGAATTCTTCATGAAATAATTTCTATTCCATCACTGCACAGATAGGGATTCTATTATGAGGTACCTTATCTCAGGTGCAGGGTTCTTAAATGCTTATCGCAATGCCACTTTTCCATTTACATACTACGATTGACAAATAGGTTCTATCTATATTTTTGTTTACTGACCCATTTCCTGTGGGGAAACAAATTCATTTTAAAACAGCTCTGAAGTATAGCAGTGGAGAAATCTAATGTGTCTCTGCCATACAAAGGTAGCTGAAAGGAAGTGCAGCACTCAAAAAGTCAAAATGTAAGAAAGAAGTAGATGGGAGAAGTCACTCAAGTTTTACGCTATTCTTCTAAACTTTATTTTCAGGGTAATTTTTGCCACATAAATCTCTTATCTCCCTCTCAAACTTCTTAATCCCATATGTTTAATTCCTTGAGTCCTACCCACTGGATCTATTTCATTTCAAAAGCAGGAAGATAGAAGAGAGATTTCTAAAAATGCAGGATACTAGTCTTCAGTAATCAGAATCAGGAAGACAGAATTGTTGCTCACAAAGGCTCATATGATTGTTTCAGGACTGATATGACATAGGATTGGGATAGTCTTAAGAACAGAATAACTGAATTATCAAATAAAGCTGCAGAAGCTTTTACGTAAGTGCTGCTGAGTTCCCTTTCCACATCAGTACTTTATTCCCTTTATTAAACAGGGATCAAAAAAACCATTCCACTCATAAATAGCTCCATCCTCAAGCTATTTCTGTACATTCTAAAATAATTCATATGCAGAAGGCACAGCATTTAATCTTCATGAAACAGAAGATTTGAGCCAAAACCTCATGAGATCTCCAAAGTTCTCTCTGCACTACTACATAAACCCCATTTTAAAATGTTGTCAACTTTGAGAAGATACCCACAAACGTTATTATTTCCTGAGGACTTTTTTCCTAGGAAAAAACCTGAAGCAGTCTGATACTCTGACACCCCAGAGAAATTTGTTTTCAGACTAAAAGAATGTTTCCTACTTTTTATTCACCTAGTTTAAGCCTAACTTTGGATCAATCATCTTGCTAGGAATTTCCCAGTAAAAAGGAGAATGGTGGTAGAGCGGTCCCTGAGATTGTAATAGTAACAGTTCTTTTGGCAATGTTTGAAGTGCAGATGGTATCCAAGATATGCCAATAACTTAAGCAGGAGCTTCCAATAAAATCTCTTGTAGTGCATGTTGTACTCTGTGAATCAAAGTGATAGGGGCAACCCTGGGTATCTGGCACTTTTATTCTACATGTAGTTGGTTTAACAACCTTATATGCAAGCAAATCCCTCAGGCAAACGTCTGCACTCCAAACACATTTGTATTGTCCCAGGCATAAGTCACCTCTAACCAAATTGATTCATAGTCTCCAGAAAAGAAAATCATCATCAGAAACACAGAAATTACTTCCATCTGATCTACCTTGAAGTGACAGAACCGTAAAAAAGCATTTCTTCAAGTATTCCTTTGAGCTCTTTCCAGCTCATTATCGCATTCAATGACCAAAATTAAATGACTTTAGGAACATGATAGCCTATTCCTGCTTATGAATGTCGCTCAGAGATTTAAAACCATACAAATGGTTCTACTAGAAACGGTCAACGTACTTACGAGGATATCACCATTTTCCATATAATTAAGCTTCTTTTTCTCAAACAGGAGATTGGAATACACACTGCTGATGAGATCATTTACTGACAGAAAACCAACACATAAGGTTTAGACACTGAAGTGGCATCTTCATGTTGGTGTATCTATTTTAATTAGCTTTACTTTTCATGTAGAGTAACTAAAACATTAAGAAGTCAGCCAGACAGATAAGCAAAGAACTGTTTTTCAAATAGCTCCACGAAATGAGCAAGAATAAAGCTTGAAGAGTGTTATACTTACCTCTGTAGCTCCCAGGGCGCTTTTAAGAACACTGGGTCAGGTACACTGAGACACTGAGAAAATGTGCAATTTCTTTCCCACTGAGCTGTCAAGGCATTCATGCTGTGAATAGCTAACACCCTTCTTTTGACAACCAGGCAAATATTTCTATTTTCTGCCATTCTAGTCATGAAGTAGCTCAGCGTTGCCTCAGTTGATTTAGTGCCAATTCAAGTCAGACTTTAGATGTCTGAGCTAGTAACCGGACCAAATATTCTTGATGAAGCCCTGTCACAAACTCATAGACTGCTGCTTAATACATTTCCAAATAGTTAGATAGTAAAAAAAGGTTGTAAAGTTGAAAAGGCAGCAGAGAAGCGGAACACACATTCAGTGAACTGCCAGAATGGAAATTTAAGTAGTGCATACAAGTCAAATACACTGCCGCTTCTATTTATTGTTAGCATAGCTTTAAAAAAAACCCACAACCTCTTAAACTTTTAAAAGACTATGTAATTCCTTAAAATCAATTCTTTATTTCCCATACTTTGAAAATATATGTACTTAGAGAAGCATAACTGATAACTAAGTCTATGCACGCGGAACTGAAACAAGGCTAAATGAACGCATACTATTCAAATGGTAATTGCACAAAGATATGATAAACATTAATTTTTCTTAAATCTTTTCAAATATATATTTCTGCACCTATTGACCAGAAGTTTTTAAGACCAATACCATGAAAGTGGAAGATAAAATGAAGGTAAAAAAATACTTCTTTCAGTGGGAACAGGTCCCGTGGAACCTGCTCAGAAACCACTGGATTAGTACTTCACAGCTTTTTTTTTTCATGGGCTAAGAATAAGCAGGCAGGAATAATGGTTCAGTGCGTGAATAAACAAATACAAAAAGCAACAAAATAAATTATTTAGAATAGAGATTCTATGCCAAGAGTTTAGAGTGTATCCCTCATATGAATATGCCTTGAGCAGTACTTACCAATACTGGCATAACCAGGTGTGGATGGATCTCCCCCGCTGTTCAAGGAAACCATAAAAGCTTTATCAGCAAGGTCTGTCGTCTTTGGTAAGTCACAAGGATCAACGTAAAGAAGAACACCACCAAACCCCGCATCTTCTAACAGAGAAAGCTGAGGGAGCAAAACAACATAGGTGACTACTAACAAAAATTATGTGAGAACACATTATTTATTTTAATTACTGTTGAGATGGAAGCTTTATCGCCAGGCTCTCGCCATACTGTGCTATGTACAAACACAATAAAGACAAGTGCAGTTCCAAACTGCTTGTAATATTAATATAGCAGCAATTCTTTGAAAAGACAAATTCAGAACACCAAAAAACTAATTCAAAGTCGTGTTTCCCAATTCATGTCAGAAACTACTTTCAAGGCCTAATAAACACCCCAGCTTGAGTTGGTAACCATAACTAGCCTTTCCAAAAATCCACAGATCTGGGGCAGCAAATCAGGCAAACTTCCCCAGAGTAAAGGACAAAAGCATCCCTGCACCATAACTTGCAGCAGCCTATAGATCAATTGTGACTGAAAAACCTCAGATTTTCACCTTCATAAAGAACTAAAAATAAAATTTAAAATGTATTCAGACCTTAAATGTAATGCAGGAATAAAAATTTCCAAAATGGTAGGTTTGTTTATTATTGTATTGTTCTGTTTCCAATTCATGTTCGTATTCACATATTCAGCCAGGATTTGATTGCACAATAAAAGGGGCGGGGACAGCACAGCAGAAGCAGGATGCACCGTTACTCCATCATGTAACAACCAGCATTTAAAATAACCATTGTCTTTGCTTTTCTTGCATCCATATCCAGTATCTTTTGATTCATCTCTAGTCTTATTTAATAGCATAGAAGACAGGAAACACAGATGTAGTCTATTCTAGCTTTTTTTAAGGGAGTTTTAAAAACTTTGTAGTTAATAAAAATCACTATTAAATTCCTCTGTTTCACTGAGAGAAGGTAACTACACAGTTGTTATTCTCAAAGAGCAGCAACCACTGCTGCCATGGCTACAATCTCTAGTAAGAAGTCGTGTTGTACATGTGAAATTATAAAACAGCCTTCAGATTTCAGCTAGAATTCCTGCTTTTTAACTTTCCAACAGTGACATCACAACTATGCCAACACTAAATGAGCATTATTACTTCCATTTTCATCTTAAATAACTCAAGACCTTAACAACCACAAAGTGCCCTAGCACAAAGAATCTGAGAAAGGTACTGAGTATTTTTTTCACATGGCTATAGATTGTAGATTAAGTCTCTCAGGTAAACTGGCACACACCTACTCAAATTAATGGATTATTTTAGATTGTAAAACCAACCATCAGCAGATTCTGGTCGTGATAGTTTTGGGTGTATCCCTTCTCCCTCTCCCAAAGCCACAAACATCTCAAGAATAAAAAGGAAACAGCAGAACCCTTCACAGGAAAACAGACTACGCTAGTAAAATTTAAGAGACCTCTAGCACACCACGCTGTCTTAAGTCAAAAGAGCCTCAAAATGTAGTTCTCATTTTCAGAAGGCATTCACGTGCATGTATTTCACAGTGCTGAATGTGCAAATCTTGGCTGTATCCTCACTCCTGTACACACATTAATAGACCGTATCAGGCTGTTCATTGAACTGACTCACATGTTTTTAAGGCCTTTCTACTGTGTCACCATAACATGGCAGAAAGAGGCTCCTGTGTTAACCAGAATCAAAGCAATTATGCCATAAACTAGGATTCTGACTGTTGTAAGTACCATGAAGATTGTATACTCATCCTCTGTGAATTTCTTTATATGAAAACCTTGACATTTCAGTCACAACTGAAAGTTGCAGTAATTAAAAAAAAACTGAGAGGCTCTGGAGAAGGGTGCTTTTTGGTATACCAAGCTTTACCACTAAAGATTTAAGTGGCAAATTAAGTAAGCATTTCTCTTCTTTCTTAACTATTCTAACCACATTATTGTTAAATAAAATTTAAAAAAAAGTATATCAAAATATGTCTGTGTCTGGCAAAATAACAGAACCCTAAATAAAGGGATTACACATGCTTTACCTACAAGCACGTACAGAATGATTAAGCATTCTTACTTACAGAATGCTTAAGCATGGGATTTTTTTAGGCTTAATGGAGCTGTTTGCGCTCCTTAAATCCTTGCACACAAAATTACAAAAATGGTATTTTACACAATGTCTGCATTACTGCAAATCACACCACTGTTCATTAGACACAAAGGCCTTTAATTGTCAGCTACTGACAGTACAGCAAAATTCATACTAGATCATGCTATTATTCTAGCATACGACCTCACCCACAGAACTTCAGGCCCAGGCTTCCTCTTCCTAAAGCCAGATTCACAATTGCACTGTTTATTACAAGTCCGTTCAGGTGCTAACACTGTGAAAACTGGACATAATGCATTTATAAAATAAAAACTTAATGGATATTCCGCCTTACACTTTATTTGCTTGTATATAATTGTCACCCCCTCCTCTCTGCTCCTTCTAGGTAATCCACGCAAAAATGCAGGCAGAATTTTATATTCAAAGTCATAATACATATGGATCATTGAAACAAAAAGCATTTTAAAGAAGAAAAACTAAAGAAGAAAAAGCAAACAATACAATACATACAATGATATTTCAGAGGAAGAAAGAAAATATCTCAAAGATATATGACAAAATACACCTATGACTCTCTCTTTAAAATCAAACATATTCATGAAAATGTGTAAAAGCTGTCTCCTATTGTCATCACACTTCAGTGCAATAATCAGCATTAATTAGAAAAATAACAGTAATCAGTTTTTAACTACTGCATTTTTCAATTCATAGTGCAACGTGCAAAAGACACAGTTCATTATTCTGAGACACAGCTTTACTTGCTGGACAGGCTACAAGTTATTAATTACTCTTTTCTACTGAAATCCCAATTAAAATCATGATGCTCTGAAAGGAACTCCCATCTCATTTTACTAATTGGCAGTACGTAAAATTACCAAGCAAGGGGAAAGTGCCATTTAAACTGTTGGAAGACCTCACTGACATAACATCTTTTTATTTCTGGAACAGATTGCTTGAGTAGAAAAATAAGACTTTGCATACTGCAGATTTAATTAGATGCCACTGTCCTCTCAATTACCTGCTATAATACAGGGTACTTGGAAGATACAATGGTACCACCAAACAAGACTCTAGGCAGAAAAAAAATGCACCTTGAAACACATATCTACATTTTCATACAACTCTTCCAAGTTGCATATTTTTAAACAAGTGGCAAAGTTCCATTTTGGCTTCAGCTTAATTTTTTAATACTACACTTAATGTTTAACCACCTATATTTCCCATCACAGAGATCTAGGGATAGTTTTCAAGAGAAGAATTCTGTAGCAAAATGATATCTGAAGAGATTTTGGCTTTTGCTGTTCAAACCTCAAGGCGCTGTGTTGAGGCAGTAAATGAGATGGAGGACATAGTCAGTTTAATGGCTGACTACACGGGGATGATGAAAAGAAAGACATCTTCCCTATTCAGCTCAAACACTGTCCTTGTCTAAGGATTCACTATTGCTATAGTGAACAAACAGGACTGGGAAAAGGATTAAGCTGCATAAAACTTCAAAAAGCAAGAAATGCAGATAATGGTGATCTCGTAAATGACAGGCTATGCACAAAAAGGTTTTACCAGGTGGAAAACATATTGTATTGGAATTAAATGAACTATTCCTGTCTTGCAGTGCCATATATGCGAACAACACAAAATCAAATAGTTGCTTTACATCACGCCAAGACCTTAAAAGGTTGTTGTACTTAGTATCAGAGAAAGGATAATACAAAATACGTTTATTTACGGAATCTGGTCTGACATGCATACCGAAGATTTTTTCAAGACATTTTTATTAATCACTTTGCAAATGGAATTTGTCATTCACAAATTTAAGTTTTCAGGATTTTATCTATCTAAAAATGATTTCTGAGGAGAGGAGATTTCCCCTCTTGGATTTCCTGGATATGCTACAGCGTGTAGCAGGAAAAGCAGGAGGGAAGGGTAAGAAACCTTAGAAAGTGAATCATAAAAAATCTGAATAACTGGGCTGTATCAGTAAGAGCTACATTATACATAAATTTACCATCAGTTGTATACCAACCAACAAAAAAACCCCAAACACAACATGTTCTCACGTCCCACATGTTCTAATTACGATGGCCTGAATTCCTGCTGGAAATTTTTCCCCGTAGCTTGGGATGCTGTCTCTGAGAGAGCCAGGTTTAAATTTCCTATGAGCTAGGCTGTATTCAAAAGCCACAGAATAGCCACCTTTTCTAGAGCACCTGCATTTTGTAAAGAAGCCCAGCAGCATTGTCTGAACATGGATCAGACAGTATATAGCTACAAAACAAAAGAAAAAGGAAAGCAAAGAAAATGCAAGCCAGGCAGTCAGTCAGCACTGGGAATCACAGTACACATGCAAAGAGCAGCAGCTTATACAGTGCAAAGCTGAGAGAAACTCACACCAACAAAAGGAATAAAGTACTGAATAAAATCAGAGCTGCCATAAACTGGCAGAACTCAAGAGTTTCCAAGCACTCATGTATAATGCTCAATCACTATTCAGCCCGTTGTCTACTAGTTTGACTGGAAATCTAGGCTGTAGCCTCTGGACAGCCATAGTAGTTGAGGAATAAACCTCTTGAGAGTTTTCCCCCCCACCACCTCAAACCAAAAAACAGTTTGGTTTAATCCTGTAATCCTTGCACAGCAAAATTTAGAATGTCATGGTCCTGAATGAGGTATTAAGCTTATAAAGAACTGAATGTTTGGTCCCATACTTTTTCCCGTTTGCTGTCTGCTCATCTTCTATACAGTTTTATCAAAGAAAAGTAATTTGTTACACATCGTCAGTTTTTAAAAATGGAACTTTTCACAATAGGGTACTTGGACAATTAAACATAAGCCAGATATACTGCCAGCTCCCTGCACTGGATTTTAGGAACTTTTAATACAAATTGAGTGCATATTTTATTGCCAGATCTTGCTTACCACTGCTAAGAAATTCACAACATTCAATCTAATTAAAAATGAAATTGAACTACAATTCCCTAGAAAAAAAGGGCTGATTGGACTCAATAAGCTTTACTTAATTTATTTCAGAAACAAAATAATTGAATTGCTTACAGTCCAGAAAAAATGCTTCATTATTTGATGAGTATATGATACAAAGCCTTTCATATTGCTGGTTCATTCCTACATCTTCAGGAAATACTACTCACTTTTAAATAAGCATGTAGAGGAGGACTCTGTGGATAATGAGTATCATTAAATATTCAGTAAACATTAAAAAGAAAAAATAAACAGACTGGATGAATGTCCAGATGAGCAACCTCCAAAAAGCCAATAGCATTTCCTTGTTCATACTGAAACTGTTGATTCTGATCATGTTTATGGTTATTTCAGTCTATGTTTAGACTCTATTAGAGAGAATAGTGCTGAAGATCCGTCATACAAAAAACAATTACACAAAGATACAATTATAATCTTGGTAAATCATCAGGAATAAACTGATTAGACCCTTAGTTGTATTATACGCATTCTACTAAACTTTTAATCCAAAATCCACCAAACAGCCAATACAGTCACAGGCCTGAGGCAAATCTGTCAATTTCACCTTACTTTTTTTTTTTTATATTTGTTTTCCTAGTAGGAAGATGAAGCAATGACACCAGATGCAATTTACAAATACTCCTCCCAGCATGGGGCACTGCTCATACAGAAAGCCATGGACATCACCATCCTGTAACTCTCTCAGGGCACAAAAACCACAGAAGGTTTTCTTTGGCGAGGAGGCTGTGATCTCACTGCTCCAGCAGCCACCACACTGTTCCCCACTAGCATTTAGGGCACCCAGTCCCTGCTTCAGGGAGGTCTCAGATCTCTGCAGCCCATTTCTCCTCACTGGTCTTGAGCCCAGCAGCAAACTCCCTGCCAGGAGACGCCCCAACCGTGAAAAAACTTACTGCAGACCAACTTTTACTGCTACCTTGGTTGCATACAGCAGTATCTGGCTTCACTTTGGATCTCTTGCAACGGTACGGCTGAACTACCTCGTGGCTTGCAGTCAGGGTAGGACGTGTGGAAGGCCATTGCTTCCTTTTCATGTCACCATACTGGGTTTCCAGAAACCAAAACCTTCCCAGAGTGCTGTGGCACCTTGCTATGGCAAATATGGTTTCCTTTACATCGAATGAGCAGCCCTTGCCTTGCAGATCTGCCACGAGGCAGCCCACCACCAGCGGCAGCAGTTCCCGCCCAAACGCAGCCCAACGCCTCCTCACACGTTCCACCGCCCCTTCTGGAAGCTTCTGGGCTGCCAGGCAGATTAGCCAGGGCAGCGCATGGCTCGGCCAATCCCACTCGTGCTGGGGGTGAGGTGTTTCCTGATTGGTGCACTCAAACCCGTGGGTTCCCGCTCCTCCTGGTCTAGACTGCCAGGTCTCCCTCAGGCCAGGGCCGCCATTGGTTTTGCTTTAGAAAAACATATTTAGCCTGCATTGTGTTTTCTCTCCTTGTTTTCTGCTAAGCATAGCAATAACGACACACTAACAATGCTGTTAAACAGGGATGGGCAGGCTCCCACCCTGCGCTAATGCAGAGGACAGGGCTTGACCTCCCTTCAGATGCGGTGGCAGCTCCTATTTTTAGCTTTTAGTCACAAATTGAACCCTGAAGTGTCATCCAAAAAGGCCAGTTCACGAGTGGTAATACTTTATACTCAGTAAATACCACCACAAATAAAGGGCAAAGAGGTGTATTAAAAGGATTTTACCTGCCACTACAGTAAGAGTTATTAAATATATCATGTGTTGATTTAAAATTATTGCTGCCTGTCCGTTTAACCTATACCTTCCACCCGAGATGAATGTGCATTTTTCATTTTGGAGAATTCTCCATTCTTTAAGGAATAGGTATTTTGAGCAAAATCTTGATCACAATTTCCATGTTTTGCCCTCAAAATATACCACCAGCTATTCAAACTGGGACTGACCTACAGAGAGTCAGTGGAGCCGCTGTGGGGGGCAATGGGGAACGTATGCCTGCATCCAGCCCTTCGGTATGGACCGGGAATGCCACCCACTGCCAGGGGATTCCTATCTGCATCACAGAAGGGTCACGTTAAAACTGGCAACCCGACAGCAGGGAGGAAAATTTAAAGATTAGGAGCACGTAAATAATCATTTTGTTTTACTGGTTATTTGTTCATTGGTCATAGATACATTCAACTGAAGTCATAAACCAGATACTTACCTAAATCTGGTGTACTTGCCTCTCATAAGTAACTGAGTTATCCTCATGCTCTGACATTTATGAGCCAAAAATTTTTGTTAAATTCAAGGCCATACTCGCAACAAAAACTTAAGGCAATGTCATACTAGTCTTAGACAAAATAAAAATAAAAAAGCAATGCTGAAGTGTATTACCTAAGTGCTGCCAGAAATCAAACATCAGCGAGTACACATCAGGCTTGTTTTTCCACTTTCAAGCTACAGAGTTGAGTACTCTATTTCTCAGTTTTATGCAGTACAAATCAGCAACAGGGGTATATGTTTTCAGATGGAGCAGCAGCCCATCTGACAGGGAGGGAACATCTACATCTCAGTTCACATTGAAAGCACCAACCTTCTGAAGTAATTCAGATTTCCACAGCCATGGTCCTCTCCCCCTACAAAACCCCTACGGCTAAGTAGGCTGGGGACCAGACCTGAGGAGAAGGTCTTGGGAGTGCTCCTGGATGAGAAGCTCAACATGAGCCGGCAGTGTGCGCTGGCAGCCCAGAGAGTCAACCGTGTCCTGGGCTGCATCAAAAGAAGCCTGGCCAGCAAGGCAAGGGAGATGATTCTGCCTTAATCTTTAAGGTCCCTTTGAATTCTAACCGTTCTATGATTCTAAGTAGTGGTTTAAGTCATCTACTGAGGGTACAGGAGAGGACATCAACTTGTCCCTTAACCTCAGGAAAGGTATCCTCAAATTCTTATGCTATATCTGCTAGGAGAAGTGGCAGCTGGGCTGAAAGACTGAAGAACTAATATAAAATGTACTACACTGCTAGACATAGTAAATAGCAGAGGTCTGTGTGTTGCTCGCACCTAAAAGCCAGGAACATGTCCTCTTTTGTGCTTTGGATTTACCTCAGCTGTTTGTTACAACTGCTCCCGGGGAACCTGGGTGTCATTACCATTACTCGCTCAACCTCTCCATTAATTCCACATAATTGCCTGCATTTATGAATGGTTTCCACAACCAATTCTCCAAACAAAGTAGGCTTTGGACATTTAACGGCCCCAGACCACCAACCAAAGCAAAAGTACACACAAAAAATGGAGACAACGATGTAGAAAAAAAACATTACATTGCTTCTAAAATTACCAGCAAGACTAAGGGAGTAAATAAGCAGAGAGAAAGGGAAATACCTACTTGCATAAACACCTCACATTGTGTTTAATTTGCAATCTAAATTCATAATCTTCGTTTCTCTCAACAGTCTTTTCTCAGCTTACGTGTAGCCCATATTTGGGATATCCTTGGGGTACCTTGAGTATTTATTTTCCAGTACCGACACACTGAAATGCAACAGCCCAAGCCATCCTACCATCTCCAACACAAAAGCAGGATTATGACTTTAGTAGCCCATGAGGGTAGATGTTGTATCTATGAAGGTACTAGCAGATGTTCTCACAACCCACATAACAATCGGTCATAGATTTTTAATTAAGGCACATTTGCTGCCTCAAGTAATTGCTACTTAGGATGTCTGTTAGATTGTTCAGATACGACTGCCTTCATTAGATCTGTGCAGAAAAATTACTTTTCACTTATTTTATTATTCTTGCAATTATTATCTTGGAAGATTTTATGAAAAGCTGGTCTATTTCTTTTAAAGTACAAAACATTCTCTGCTTAACTATTTTCTGGGGTATTACACTGTATCCATGTTTCAGGCTTTTAAAATAACGCCTTGAACATAATATAACAGTCTCCTTAGATGTTGTATCACATTGTTATGTATTTTTAAATTTACATTTGGTTTAATTTTATGTTTCTAAGTGGAACATATAATGATATAGAGTATGCTACATGTAAGCCTCAGGCGTATCTATATATCATAAACTAGGAAAACCACATATTATTAATTGGTTGATGAATATTTTACTTTCATTTATGGAAAAGAGCAGTGTTTAACTACTTGGTTAGCATGCCTTTAAGTAAATCAATACTAGGAATGAACTTATTTATCTTCCTTATTAGAAAAACAGTCACAATCCAGGAATGATAAAAGAAATGATCATAAAGAATGTGCCCCAGTGCATAAAGTTATTTCAAAACCTATAAATATTAAAGAAGTTATTAAAAACCTTAGCAATAAAAGTTCTTTATAAATTATCAGTACTAATTTCCACTCCTAAGCCCCCCTAGAAATCCCAAAATTAAAAATTTGGCTGGTTTCCATTTGCTTTGACGACTGGCATTTTGGCAACTAGATTTTTTTTCCACAAGATCTTATCCATGAACCGTTCTACACAGAACACACCACGAGCATATCTTTCGGATTGAACACCAGGGTCTATAGCAGGAAATTTAATAAAGCAAAGTACCTCTTTAGGTACACCTTGGGTACAGCAAGACTGCACAAAATCTACACAAAAGATACAACAGCTGGAAAGTCAATGTTTGCAGCTTTTGTTTCTTCCTAGGTCCGTCCTTTTTCACTGCTTTTCCCTCAGCTCATCAGTAAAACAGAGCTTGGGCTCCTTCTGTGACCTACTAAATAGCCCATTTCACCAAGATGAAATAGTAGAAAGAGCTACGTGAAGGTGGCCCAAGGTTGAAGTACTTGATGGGAAGAGGGATGGCAGTTGTATTAGTTTGGCAGTCACAAAGCACTACGAAGTCATTCATTCACCATCAGTTAAAAAAAAACCAACAACAAAACAACAAACCCAACAACCCCCAGCTCTTCTTCAATAACACTAATATACAATTAGTTCCAGAACATCAATCTAAAATTATGCCCTTGTCCGGTCATAAAAAAATGGAATGGAAAATATAAAATGTAAAAAATGCATCCAAATTACTGTCATAAAGATATTTTTTAATGTAGTGATTGGGAAAGGAATACCCCAATACCAAAATAAGGTCATACAAAGAGTGGTTAAGAAAGATCAGCTAGAAGTGACTATTGCCGTCACTCTTCTCCTCACCTAGCTCACGGACAGCAGACACAGTGAAGTCATTTTTGTCTTTTTCTGGCAATTTTTTGGGAAAGGCAAGGGAACACGAAAAGAAAATACCTTTCCAAACCTCGTATGTTAAAAATACAGTTCCCCTGATGATGAGCCCACTGGAAAGACTTAGTACCACTTACAGCTCCTAGAACTCCACTGAACTAAGTTCTAAATGACGTCAACACAGAAGACTGTAGTTAGAATATGAGTGAAAAAGAAATACAATGAAACCCATGATCAGTCAGTCTCTGTTATACCACTGTTTTCTCTTGAGACAGAACTTTCTGTAAAAGTCTTTAAAGCATACACAACTTTACCATGGAAAAAGCAAAACCAACAATCTAAAAACTCCAGTAATAGCTGAAGCAGAACACAATGTTATGCTGCAAGGCCACGCAATGAGCAAGTGGTCTGACAGACAAATGAAGACATTCATATCCCCTGGTGTTTAGCACAGCATAAGAATCTACACAAAAATCAGGGAAACAGTTCCAAAGTTCAGACAAGAATTTTCTCTTGCAACGTTCTTTGCAGTTGAGGCAAGGACTGAAAACAGCATAAATAGAAATTGCCATTCTCACTCGTTATTTCTTTTTCTCCGGTGACAGATTGGGAGCGGTAACTAATCTTTGTACTTAGTGTTGCTTGTATCTGGTCAAAAAGGTGAAAAGAAAACTGGTTCAGGGTTACACCGCAAGTTTACTTTTGCAACACTTATTAATAGAAAATACAACTATATCCATTACATTTAGACTATTAATAGTTACTGAAATCACTGTGTCTAAGTCTGCATTTATTTGCACCAGCTTTACACCCATGTAACACCCTCAATTTCAGTAAACTTAAACTGGTAAGAAACTAAGGAGAGTCAGGTTTTGTAACTTCTATGTGAGCTGAATTATCTCAGGAAATGGAAAAATGTTTAATATATATAGAAACATTATGATTCTTTTTGATAGTAAATGCTAAAGAATAATCCTCAAGTAGACAATGTGCATAAAGAATAGTCAATTGTAGATGCAGAGACAGCTTAGACCAACAGAGAAACAAATTAATTAATGCTCATCTTTCTAACAAGACTCTATATGCCAATAGAAGACACTGAATAGCTAATCAGTTCTGCTAAGATACTTAAAGAAGGGTGACAGAGGGTTTTAAAATCTAGTTTACCTTTTTGGGTTTTTGCCATCATCTATTAAAGTGTCCTTTCAGACAAGATTTCTGAAGAGAATGATCTGTTCATGTGACGTTCCATGAAGGTACTGAGTTTAGAAGGCAGCTCTGACACTAAAACCCTTCTCTAACACAGCTCAGCGCTTCACATCCCATAAAATAATCTTTGATTATTAGAAAATAACTTAAGATTTTCACGTTTAATGCCTTAGAAACATTTATATTAATTTAATCTCCCAGTCACTGATGGTACCACCTAAAAATCTCCTCTGGATTTGAGTACAAACATTTCTGTCACTTCTTGTGGGTGCTCCCATCTCCATAAAACCCTTCTTTCAGAAGCCACATCAACAAGTTGGCGATAGAAAACACACTGTAAAACAGGGCATTGAGTCAACAGGTTCTTACAGGTTTCTAGAAAAGTGGATAAGCACAACCCATTAGAATACACCGAGCATTTCACCCCAGCTGGAGAAAGAACTTTTATGCAAAGAGGTCTGCTTTCTGACAATAAGCCCAAATATTTCTGTGTTTTTTTTTTGTCTCGGTATTTTTTAAAAACACTTACTGCTGTGTTTTTCTGAAGACCTGAGCAATTTTGATAGGGAACAAAATAGCTGTAATTTTCCAGACGGCACAGTTAACAAATGATCAGTCTTCTTGGATTAACCTATTTACTCAGCTGGCCCTTCCACAACAGAACTGTCAATAAAGTTATTTTTATTTCTCTGTTACATGCAGCATTAATCTGGGGTGGGGGGTGGTGGTTAATATTTTTTAGGAAAAAAAAAAACAGAAAGAGGCATGTCAACTTTTTTGTATGCTTTGAAATGTTTTGATTGCGAAACACAATGTTTCAAGAGAGATGTTTTGCATCACCCATCTCCCAGCAACCAGAAGGCAGCAGAGGCACCTACTTGAGGTCAGGGGACAATGCAAAATCTGAGAAATCCTCTCAAGCCATTTGCTCAATTACAATCTCAGCTCTGAATTTCCAAATCTGTGACAGATGTATTTGTCTCCAAAGGCTCTCGCTCTGCCTCACTTTTGAGAGAGATGAAGCTTTTCAAGGTGACAGGGATAACTGTGTGGAAGGTGGGTCTCGACTGTGCTGATGCAATGATAATACGTGGATATTTGGAGCAATATATAACCCCCTCTTTAATAACAGGATAACCCCTGCAGATGAAGTATATATTAAAAGAGAAGAATTCAGAGAACATACTTGTTTTTAATTTAAAATGTTTTGCCTATGACATTTCCTCCATGTATTTCTACTCTTTAATATTGCTGAAATTATGGTACGCTGCTTATTTATACAACGAATAATTTCCACAGCCATATGCTTTCTAGGTCTATATGCAGCTTGTGTTGTTCAACTTCATTTATAACTCGTAAATTTACTAATAAGTACAAGAGTTCTATTGAAACAGTAGTAAAATTCAAAGCCATGTATTATCACACTGACATGATCACTTCTTCACCTAAATTTCATAAAACAATAAAGATCATGTATTATCCATCAGCATAAAAATCCCAGATGGTTTTAGCTAGGAAATTGTGGTACGTGGATTTCAAGCTACAAGATACAAAGCTTTGTACAAAAATAATTATTAGTAAACTGATTTCCAAAATAAGGGTATATTTGTAACCAAATTGACTGAAATGTCAACGTGGTACCATCCCAAAGACTTACATTGACAGCAGAAGATACAAAAGGAAGTGTTGTTTCCCCTTTAAGGAGAAAACACACATGTGCTTTTAAATGTGCTTGGGGGGTTTTTGATTTCTTATTTTTTTTGAGGGGTGTTGTTTTTTACTTGATTTTCTTCCTCTTGGAGTGTAGTTAGACAATGTAATGAAAGCAATGTTAAAGATGTCTTTTTTTTCTTAGCATTTATAAATATCTTCAGAGGCAAACCAAATTGTCATGTAACACACCTTGAGTACAAGATACCAACTAGCTTAATTTCCAAAAAAAACCAAACAAAAAACCCCATAAAAATCTAATTAAGGAACACAGACTTCCGAAGCAGAAGTTCTAATTACACTACTAATCTTGAGGCCAAGAGATAAAGCTTCTCTCTTTCTAAGGTCTTCAAAGGGTGAAGATTCATGCAGCTAGTGCCCTCACCATTTACACTTCTCTGCTCCTATGTAGACCGAAGATGGAATATTTTGTGGGTAGGTTGTTATATCTATTTTTGTTCTGTAATAAGCGGCGAAGCATTATCAGAGATTTATATACATGCTTTCCCAAATGTGCAATTCTATATCAAGAAATTGTGGGTATGTACCTAGCGGAACTTATCAGCATAAGATATTGTAAAGGTCAGAAGTGGAACTTACCAATTGGTGAAATATTCATGACAATAATTAAATCAGCCCTGACACATTTTCCACTTCAGGAAGTCACAACACCAATGACTGTCATTTTTGGGGAGGTATAAAAAAATTAAATAATAAATTTCCTTTGTACTTGCTTTGTAAGTCATACACTTCCCTGAAGCATGAGCCATGTCACACAGGGATATCAGGCTGACAGAGGACATTCCTTACATTATGTTCTTATAGTAAACGATGGAGACTTTTTTTCTGGTCAATAAGAACCTCTTGACAGAAGACTTAAGGAGATGATCATTCTGGATGAGCGATTGTGCATGTCACCGTGACAGTTTATGAAAACAACATGTCAACAGTAACACTACTATGCTATGGCCATGACCTTATCAGCATATGAGAGTCTTACCTGAATAAACCCCAGACATGGCCTCTTTTGCTACAGGGGACGTGTTCCTGTCAAACATACTAAGCAACACACTTAAGTATGTTCTTCTTTATATTAAATAAAGGGAGTTTTAATGTGCTGTGTTTCTATATGCTTGTAGAGCCGAGAGAACACTAGAAACCTCACCTTATCAATCTTCTCTCTAGTGAGAAATACACTTTGTCATATTAATAATCAAACTAAATTTGCCATTAAAACATACATTTTCCCAAAATTAAATAATGTACTCTTTGTTTTATTCTGCTTGTTTGCTGAACAGACGAAGGGAGAAATAGGACATTTAAGCTACTTGTCCCCTTGTACTACTGCCATCACTAAGCTTTGAATGATTCTGCACTTTTGGTAGGTCAGAAGCAATCCCAATTTTCTGAATCTCTATGCCTTGAAATGATTTCATTTTCAAAGAAAATAAAGCACTTGTAGTAGGGAACAACAGATTTAGTCCTTGCAACGTTCAATGAATCTGTACAGGACTCCCATCAAAATTCATCCCGGCCAGGTCTAGTTGCAAACAATACAAATCAATAAATAATCATTTTAATAAAAATCTCATTTAAAAATGTAAAGTACGTTTGTGAGACCCACTTTACACTTGCAAAGGGTAGAAGTTTTCTAGAAAAAAAGCTAATGTAAAAAAATGTGCAGATGAAAACAAAACACTGCAGGTATTTGCAAACAAATTATATTGTGTATACAGTGTTGCACACAAAATAAATTTTTGGGTAAGAAACCCTCATATGCGTTTTTCTAAATGCTAAGATCTCAACCTCTCATAATTAGCTAATTTCTGATTAATTCTATTACACTGAAAAGGAAGAAAACGTAAATTAAACACGCTGTAGTGAAAATTTCTGTACTTTTATCACAGAAAAGTACCACCCTTCCAACCCCATTTTGTTGGCTTGGGCAAAAGCCACCTTTTAAAGATGCTCCCCTCAATGCCAAGTGTGAAGCACTGTGTAAATATGAGACAAACTATTTTTTAGACCTTTCAAAACAAGATAGATATATAGACTGTTTCGAATAGGATTGCTGCTACATACAATGTATGTATATTCTGCTTATGCAGAAAAAGGAGGGTCGGTGAAAATACTCCTAATTCTTTCCAAAAGTCTTCTCTGTATCTCATTGTTATGGTCCACACACAGCACCTCACAGCAGAGACAACTTGCATTGCCAGGCACAGAAGGAGCCCATAAAGCCTACGCAAACCTCAACATTTATCCAATATTGGAAACAGCAGATCCAACGTTATCACACATTTATGCACTGCTAACAGAATCTGAAATTAAGATGGCACACGTGGTTATTGAGAGACAGCAATGCCTACAGCAGTCTGATGCACAGGACTAATTAATTTCTAATCTGTCATAAAGATGTCCTAAACTTTTCCAAGAATCGCCTGAACCAGCAGATTTGGACTTGCCTTTTCTTCTTACACTCTATAATACGGTAAATAGGAACGGGACATGGTCAGGTGTTTAAGTGGATTAAATGTTATCGTTTTTCCTCTGAGATCGCAGTAGGAGGCCTGACTGAAATGAGTTGTCAGGTGAGTTCCCCAGTGGACATTTTATATCATAAAGCCATCACATCGAACTGAATACTGATATAAAAGGCAATACAGTCAGTTCCCACTCTAGGGAAAACCAGGATTGACTTAGAAGTGAAAAATACGCTTCCTTCTTATTGAAAGGGCGGTCCCTCTAGGACACCTCAAGGTCACTTCTGAGCCTGTGTGGTAAGAGTTTTTATGATGCCTGCATAATAATTTACAGTGGAAAACCATAAATAACAGATTTGACTGTCAGTGCAGGCACTCCTCCAGCCTTCACAAAATGCAAATACTCCGTCCTCAAGCTAAAATATTACCTGTGTCCAGAAATAACTGTGTGCTGTGCTGACAAACCTTGGCCAATGCACATACTATGACTCTTTACGATTCTTTAGAAGTGGGGCTTTTGATTTGTTTGCTTGTTTTTTTTTTTTTTTTCAATCTGATGAAGAGCCTAATTTTTAGAGAAATTTGAAGTGTAAAAGTGACGTGAAATTTAGAACTATTAATGAAAAATGTTACTTGTTATTTTATGGCATCCCAAGCTAATTTAGGAAAGTAGCCCCCACCAATTTTAATGTAAGGTTCCAGTGACTGTGATCAAACGATTTTCGTTTTCCCTCCCAATGAGCATCAGAAAGCTCAGGAATCTTTTTGGATGCAACATCTTTTTTGATTGACCATTTGTATCAAAAAGCATCAAACCCAATATTTTTAAATGAAAAAGTAAAAATAAAAAGTAATCACCATGAGAGATCACAAATCCAACTTCAATTATGGAAAAATTAATTGCTCTCAGAAAATTGTTTAGAACATACTCTATACTAAGCAAAGTCTATACTAGAGCAAAACCAAACCCTATACAAAAGCAACAAAAAACCCGACAAACCTTAAACCCACTTAAAAACATGAAAAAATAGTAGAGTAACATATAAATTGAAGCAAGTTGCCTTTTACTTAGAGCTAGAGAAAACAGAGAAGGTAAGTTTAACTTTGCTGCGCCTGTTGCTGTCTGTGAATTTTTCATTCAGACCTAAAGACAAAATGAAAATGCCCGAGTTCTCACATTGAAATGCACAATCTTTTCCTGTTAAGTGAAAATATGTTCGTTGTGGAATAATTGCCTTCTGCACAGAAGGTTAGTTTAATGTTTTGGCAATCCAAATGAAATATTCCAAGCGGCTGTTGCTGTACTTGCAAAGCGGGTGCCAATTATATTTGTAATGATGAACTTGGTGGTTTTCTTGTCAAATTCATGCACAGACATCAAAAGGCCCAAATGGCTGAGAGTGAAATTTTGACTTTGGTGTTCTAAGGCTTATTCAGCATCATGTAAAGAAAGAAAAAATGAAAATGCTAAAAACCATCTCCCCCTCAAAAAAAGAAAAGACCTCCCAAAACCCTGAGGACAAGCAGTTATATATTTTATCCAAGCTATGTTCTACCAAATTCCAGGTACAGAAGATCTGAAAAGACTGCATCAAATAACACCAGGGAAAATCATAAAAAACTTCCATAGGCTATAGAATGTGAAGTATAAAACACCTAGCTCCACTAATGCCAGAGAAAAGCTTGGCTATCAGCATTCTACTCAAAGTTCTGATACAATGCAAACTACGGGTGTGTTTGAAAGGGCAGAATTCAGATTTTCAGACATAAATCACAAGTGCTGATTTTGTGAACCAGTTTTCAGAGATGAATCTCTAAAGCCAATGCAGAACAAATGCAAATCAAACCAAGGGCTGGATCTGGCTGTATTTCCTAAGCTGTAGGACCAGCTTCAAAAGTGTTATTATTCAGAGAACCCACTGGGTTACCGAGACATTTTTTTTTTTTTAACTGTGCTAACTTAGCTGCATTTTAAAGGATAGAAAAAAAATAAGATCCACAAGGTTTGAAAATCATTCTTCAGTTGAGTAACCTGTGACATCCTGGTTTATCAAATAAAACACTGATTCTAAGAACATAACTATTTCCTTCTGGAAACTCTTAAATAGAGTTTTACATAAATACTTTGTTCAACAATAAAGATTTTTGATACCTTCCAAATCAGTTCACAGACATGTATATAAACTGATTATCAAGAAGTAATTACTGTGAAACAAGAAAAAAAGAGCTAAAAGAGCATAGAAAGGCCAGAAAATAGTCGTAACTTCTTTTTAATACAATAATAAACCAGTAACTGCTACAGAACATGCCATGAAATTCAAAGCCACTACAGAATGAGGGAAGTACTTATTGCCCGAAGAAAGGAGGTCTTTTCCTTTGGTCACTATTCCAGAAAATATAAAATAAGCAGCATGGACAGCACTGGTCTGTACTTGTTGTTCAGGTGGGGAGTTCTGGAGAGTAACGGCAGGGGTTGCCTTCCTCCTGCTTTCAAAGAACCAAAAGGCCGAGAGACCTGTTCTGGCAGGATGAGATTTTATATATTCACCCCTCATCTCTACTCAAAGCTCCTGTACTTTCCATTTCCTTTTCCACTTTCTCAGCTGTTGTTGAAATCAAATAGCATGTGTTGGGAACACAAGATGAAAAAAAGGCCCGGATAATTTATCTCTCAATGGCTCTTTTGTGAAGTCCAGGCTCAAGTAATCTGAAGGGCCAACTCAATTAGCTTGGGTAGGAGAAAATGCCTGTAATTTCCTAGATAAGCAGCAGAAAAAGCATCAGTACCACTTGCAGGAGTATGGCCAGAAAGAGCAAATTCAAAAGGTTTAGATTTTACGACGGAAAGACAAAGAGTGCAAGTCCTTCTTATTGCCCTCCACAGGAGGAGCTGATCATCTGCGTGGATTTAGGGCTGCGAGGTACAAATTGAGACAATGGATGGCCTTTGCTCGGCTCTGCCTCAGGACAGTTGCCTCCCAGCAAAGCCATTTCACTTGACTCTGCACCATTTATCAGGACATAGCACTCAGACAGTAAATTGGATGACTGCATTTGCTACTCACTTTTTAAGGGCTTGATAAAATAGAAAAATATGCTTGGGCTTCACACCTCTAAAATGTGACAAGAGCTTGAGAAGCCCCCAGAATGAAACTTTTATGAGTCAGCCATACTGGGTTTTTGAATGGAAGCCACTTACGGTCTCACCCAATTTAAGCCTATTGTACTAAAAAGAGGAGACGTGCTATAAAATGGTCAGCCCTTTCCCTCGGGAAACAGGGATTCATAATGGGAGCTGGAATAATTTTTCAAAGGATGCATTTAATATATGTAGCAAATGTGCAATTAAACACCCAATTGAGTATATGAATATTTAGAATTATTTTCCCAAGAGAAAATTAAGTGTTCAGTGTTACTGAAGATAACAGGACCCAGCCAAATAGCTGAGAAATCAGCGTTTGATTCAGCAGGGGGACTTCAGGAACTTTGGTATCAATCCAGAAGGGAAGGAGAGAATAGGAACTACAACTGGGAATACAAGCATGTCTGCAGAACTGAAATGACTTCTCAAAACACTCAGGCAAAATTCTGTGGCATCAGAAATGCAGAATAAACGCTTTTGCTCATTAACTTACACATCCCCTCGTTTACTCTGCTAATAGCACATTCCTCTTTCCATTCAAACAAATCCAGGGCTTTGGAATTGAGAAGGAAATGAGTAATAACCAGAAGTCCTTTTACTGATGCAACCAAAATGTTAATTACTTGAGAATATTGACAAGTTGTGCTACAGTTATGCTTCCTTCCAGACATCAATTGCTTTTCTCCTACCTTACGTAGTCTTCTTACTGCTTACATGAGGGAATTAGTTTCCCCCAATTATACTGTATAAAGAAGGAATTCTCACTCTGCTTTTATTTACTGCAGCGCACTTGACTAAAGGGATAAAAGAGCAAATTTTTTTCAACTATTTCATATTCATCTGGACAGATACGGATTGGATTTATAAGTGCACTGGCATTGTTTCACTCTTGGGTGGTACAGGTCACAGTACAGCATCCCTCAATGCTGGATTAAGTACGAGGTAAACTGATGTGCTCACTTTAAACTATTCTGGGTAGTAACAGCTTTCTAGGAACGGAACAATCGACCTCAGCATGATTTGGTTCCAATCAGCAATAGAAAGCCACTCTTTTGAGATTTTTTTTTTTGTTAATCATCAACTATAGATTTCAGAAGTCAGTATCATTTCTCAATTTTCTTTCCCATAGTACCCCACACAGAGGAAAACAAAAAGGTATCACAGTCAGTACTATGTTTTAAAATAAGTTTATCAATAAAAAATTAAAATATGACTTCAGGATGAAGCATTAAGGGATAAATCTGTGCAGAGAGATTTGTTTTAACTCAGGTATGTGTGGGCTGGGGGTGGATTTCTTAGTCACCCCAACACAGAAAAGATTTATGGTAGAGGCAGGGTGTCTCCAGGCTTCTCTAATTAGCTGTTATGGCTCATTCCTATTGTTCAAAAGGACAAGAAAGCATTGGCATCAGTCAAAGCAGGAGGAATATAACTGATAACAATGTCTACCAATCTCTTAAATTTGATGCGCTTTCTGATGGGAAGCCAAAACAAACGTAGATTTTCTCAGTAATCGCTAAAGAGCAAAATAGCTTGTGCAACATTCCAAGAGTCCTGAAATCAGGAAGAAGTAAATAGGTGACTAAAAGAAGCATCCAAAACAAAGGACTGATGGCAGTGTGAAACCCCAAGTACATAAACAGCTTTTTGGTACAGACTATTGTCCAGTATGTTTTTCGAAGGCTTTGGTTCAGAATTTTCCTACATAGGAATTAGAGAAGGAAATTATAAGGAAGCCTTCTTTAGACTGGATTATATCTAACAGATTAAAGAAGTGTTTAAGGAGGGGGAAGGTTAAGAACACAAGAGATTTTAAAAGGATGATAAATCAGAGAAAACCTGAGAAACAGGATGCTACTGAAGATGTTACTAGATGATCCCTTCAGATCCAGATCTCCAGGTCTAGTTTTATATGCTTCTATAACTTTTATCCACACTACCCTATATGTATGGCTCGAATTTTCAAGAAGGCCTTTGGGAGGGGACATAAAACCATTAAAAATTCCGTAGCACTCACATGGGAAATGGGTATATAAAGACTTTAAGCACCTCAGAAAAAATTCCATCCTACAAAAAAACCCCAAACACAGCGTCCTGAATAATGAAACAAATACAAGGTGTCAAACTTCCCTATAAACCATTTTGTTCAATATAGTTTATACAGATATTTATATAGTGCACTATATATATATCTTCATATCTATATACATATACACGCACATATAATGTGTATATATAGGGAAGGAAAGAAAGTCAGTCCCAGTTAAATGGAGATTTAAAATGTAATCTTCACAGTTCTATGTGCTAGCCATAAAAAGTACCAAAGGGAAAGAAATAAACAAGCAGGCAATAGAAAAGTGAAATTACTTTTTTCAAAGTAAACTTATTTAAAACTAACACAGTTATTAAACAGAAGCCCTTTCGCAAATTGCCTTTATTCTGGGTATCTTCAATATTTTCCATTTAGTAAATCCTTATCCGTAAGTGCCTGCCAATAACCTCTGCATAAACATGCAAGCATCCACATTTCCAAACTTTATGACAGTTAAAAAGCAATTTTATGAATATTTATGAAAGCAGTAAATTATTAAAATAAATTTAGATATTTACACATTAGAACAACATCTTCATTTAATGGATGTGGAAGAAATGTTAATATGTGAACATTTTAAAGATGAAGTGGTTTGGCCTTCAGGGCTTTTGTTACTCTATTAAAAGTTAATTTAGGACAGAAATTATGGCTTTTTCTTGAATCCCGACCTCAAAAGATTAAATCATGATCAAGACTCACAACATTTTTCAAAAAAGGAATGCATTGATGGTATTTCCGGAGGCTGGATATTGAAACTACTGCGGAGCTCACTCTGAAAAAAGCCTCCTCTGGCTTCTTTTCTGCGCTCACAGTGGTGAAAAAGACTCAGAGGAGTTTCAGGGCAGAGGAGCTGGGTGGTAGTGAGGTGGTTTCATCAGTCTTTCTCTCACCACACATTTTATACCATTGGAATATATTTCTTGTCTACAAACACAGCAGTTGACCCAAGTCGCTCTTTCTCAAGATGACGTTCTGCATCACAGAAGTGATTTCCTTAACCACCAGTAATAAATTCCACCATCTTTCCCCACATTCATGTATCCTCCTGATTCAAAGACATTAGTGGTTCTGCTCTGACCTCTTGTATATAACTGGTTGCTGAAGTTCACCAGTGATTCCAATAACCTGGACAAGTTCCTGTGCAACCTGCTCTGGGTGGACCTGCTTTGGCAGGGAGGTTGGATTAGGTGATCTCCAGAGGTCCCTTCCAACCCCATAGTATTCTGTGTTCCACCAGAACACAAATTTTCCTTGCAGCCTGAACCCCAGAAGCACTCGCTTTCAATCTGAAGGTGTGAGAAAGCAACTATTCAACCTTTTTTATGGCAGTTAATTCCTGAAGTACGGCTTCACTGCTGTTCTACATTTGTCTTGTTTCAGCTTTCTCCTCAAGATTTCTTCTTCCTTAATCCTGTCCCCTCTTTATTCCAGCTCTTCGAAGTCTCTCAAACTAGTCACAAGGAGTGGCCATAGTACTTAATTTTTTTTTATTCTGTCAGTTATTCAGGATTGAGAATTATTCTGGGTAAAGAGACAGATTTCTATGCACTGTGAGTACTCCCTGTCTGCTTCACTCCTCACTCCACTGGCTTAGCGGGGTTGGTGTAGGAAATTGTCGCTCCAGGTGCTGGGAGTATTAAATTCCTAAACCTTTCAGTTGCATCTGAAATTGACTGTGCCTTTGCCATACCGTAACTTGCTCCAGCCCTTGAAGCATTTCTACCATTCTTTCCTCCCACTAATAATATTAATATTATAACAGGCTGCAGTCTTGCTCCCTTACTGATCTTAATAGTGCCATGTCAATGGCTAAACCCTTTCTAAAGCTCCACTCTGATTTATATATATATTAATACATATCCCTTTTTAATCTATTCTTTTCATCAAAGCAATGTAAGCTCTATCTTGTTTTCCCCACCACCCCCAGAGTCAATGCTCTTTTTTACACTTTACCCTGCTATAAAGGCAGGGTCCATGTTCTTTCTTTTTGTATGTGGCTGCAGTAACATATTCTCTCCTTGAAATGGTCCAGCTTAAGGGATGGAGATGTGTCCGTGTGGCTCTGCCAACGCTCCAGGAAACCTGTCCCCTGCCACAGCTCCTGCCCTCCTGCCCCGATCAGACACTACCTTCTGTTTCGGTGGAACAGAAATACAACGCTCCCAGTAAAATCTGGAAATCATACTCAATTACCAAAATAACTTAAGGTCAGATTTCTACAAATCTTATTCTCACAAAGCAGCTTAAATTTATGAATTTACAAAATATAATTAGAATTCATGATATTAAGGATTCAACTGCGTATTCTAACAGCACATTAACTTCAGACTTTTCTGCGTACTCCAAATTCCCTGTATATTGCAATTCCAAGTTACTCCAAGCTCTGAACCCTGTCTGTTGTTTTCAGTGTGTCTGAAGATACGAGAGATTAGCCCAGCCCAAAAGACAGAAAGTAGAAGCTTCAAATTATTCCCAACCTTGATCCTCTCCCAAATTTTGTACCCTATCCAATCTCCATAAAACACTAAACTAAAACTCTACAGCAAAAATATTTTCAGTAATACAATTATTTTTCCAAACAGTCATACTTCCATCACTTGGGCTTATTTCTGTAAATTATCCCCTTGTACATCAAACTGTTTTCTACCATCACATACTTCTTTCTCTTAATGGAATGTAAAGACTAAAGAAATGTTGTTCAGTTTTCATGGTGAGTTTATTATTTCTTTCAGGCTTTTTCCAATGGACTCAATATGGAGAGAAAGAACAGTTGAGATTTAAAAAAAAAAAAAAGGCAAATTAAAAAAACAAAAGGGTAAAATAGGAAATTGATGAAGGCAGTAAAAGAGAGAAAGGCAAAAAGCATACCCATCTGAGGGAAAATGCAAAGCTGAAAAATAGAGATGTGATTAGAAACTCAGTAATGAAGATGAAACCTCAGTGCAGGATCTATGTCCTGGTTTGGACCCAAATCCACAGTGAGATATTTGTGTAATATAAAGTAATAATAATGAGAAATTAGAGAACATTAAAATGTGAAAAAATAGAAGTTAAATACAGAAATTAGAAAGAAAACCAGTAAAAATATATGTATATACAGTGACAGCTCTGTTATGAAGTAGTGTTCTGTTTTAATGGGATGTAAAACCAAGCACGTGGAAGACCGAGATAAGGAAAATACAGGCGGAGGGAAGTATCTGCTGAAACAGAAATGTGAGACTCAGTAAGTACAGAAACATAAACATTACCGGGAAGAAAGATACAAAAAGTGGATTCAGTGAGATACTGGGCCCATTTAAACCAGCAGGACTTGCTGTTTTTGGAAAACCTTCACTTAATATATTCCTTATGAAAGAAGAATCTATTTCTGATATCTTCCTATATATTTTCCTCATACTTTTAATAGCTTACAACCATTTCACAGCCAAAGAGACACCATTTATATTCTAAAAAAAGACAGTTTACAACCTCAAAAAGAAGAAATCACAAATAAAGGGCAAACTCCCTACCTGCGTGAGCAGAACACAAAAAGGAGGTTTGGGGAGTAGTGTTTTTAGCTCAGATCCTGAGCATGCATTCAAAGACGGTCTCCTGATCATACCATACTTTGGCTCAATTTGTGTAATTTCCACTCTAAATGTGCAAAATGGATTATTGTGGAATAGCAGCTGAGCACCAAAGTGTAGTGTATGTGGCTAATTTGTGGCTAATACACCTCAGCCACCAATTAGCATTTACTTCTTGGGGCCAGACTTCAGCCAACCCAAACTGAAACCTCCCGAGATGCCCCGTTCTTTCCCCCTGCTCCTTCAAGCTGCGCTACTTGCTAATTTAGACATAGCAATTGCTTACAAGAACACAAATAAAATTCGTAAAAAGTCCATCTCGTGGACATTTTAGACAGTGCTATTACAGCAAACTTTGCATCTTCATCAAATTCCTACTTTATGAGCCCCAATTGCCATTTCATTGCTTCTGACAGCTAGTGGTGAAATGCAGAATAAGATCTATTGGTGGAAATGATGCACAACAGCCAAGTTGCAACAATGATAACTGACCTTTCATGGGTATAATTAGATTGCATCTAAATAATTCAAATAAACAGCTAAAGCTACTCAGTTGAAAATGGCATTTTTATTGAGACAAATATTATTCCTGTAGAAAAAAAAATATTAAATGGTTATTTTCTGAACCTGTGTTGTGGTCCCAATTGTACTTTCTATGGCCAACAGAGCAGATCCCGATTCTCTTAATTATAAGATCTGGAGTTACTGTTCTTTTATAATTGCTTTTGTGAATTGGGAATGAATTGTTTAAATATTTATTGGGCTAGTGTATTTTCTGAAAGGCAAAACAGCATTTTTATTTATAAAATATTTGCAATTGAAGACAGTTACTTGACATTTAGAGTGTAAATGTGGTCTGTAAGTTGAGTCTATTAAGTCTAACTTACGAGTGGAATGGTGGCTCGCTCTCTGCCAGCACTTGGGAGCTGGAGGAGAAAGAATGGACACAGAGCACCCCACGTACTTCCCTCCCCAGGCATAACTGCAACCAAAGAAGGAGGAAGGAAGGAATTGAAGGAAAACACTGTTCTTGTTTTGAACTGGTGGTAACCCAGCCGTAGACCAGTAAATGCCAACGATTTTGCAGCATTTTGCTCTAACGACGGCCAGCATCCACTCACTACACACATTTATTCAGAAACAAAAGATTTCATTTCAGTGTTCTACATACACTTTTAGGAGACACGACCCAACTATTCCTGATCTCAGTTGCCTTTTATTGTGTTATTATTTCTTTTAGGGATTTCTTTATTTGCCAAAAGGCTTATAGGACACACAGAGAAAATATGGCCCACTACTGGGGCACTGTAGGAGACAGCACAGTAAATAACTGTAACACTTAAAAAGCACTGCAGATCACTGGGGCTACTATTAAGGAAGCATCTGAACACCAGTAAATGTTGACTTATTTTGATAGAATGAGACAGTCCTTGATTTGATATTTTGAAACTGAAAAAAACCCAAATAAATAATTCAGCTGGAGTGCAACAAGCGTTGGACTAACCTTATAGAGCAGAGGTGATTGTCCAAGCTTCAGAAGTGCAATTTTTTTGGTCACATTCGTAATGGCTTGAATCCGGATCAAGTCTTCCGCCGTCCCATACTGGACATCAACAAGTTCTGCCTGCAAAGAGAAGACAAAGATCAAGCTATGACTGTCACCACACACCACTGAGGGTGCTCCTTCCATAGAAACTAAGTTGTTTGCATAAGTACCAGCACCTGAGCAGACTCCTGCAATTACCTTACCCCCACTTCCTAATTAGCAATGCCTGTAATAACAACGAGCTTGAGAATTCCATCTGACAGACAGATCTACATCTTTGCAGTTTTCATTCACAATTCACCAGCTGCGATACAGAAACCCGATGGGTTTTTGCCAGTGGTTATAAGAAGTGGTTCTGGCCCTGTTGAGGATTTCCCCTCGTTAGCTACAGCAATGTATTTAAAGCCACATAAGAAATACCAACACACTTCTGTTAATTTTCTTAAAAGGAATCAGAGTCTTATAAAGCATTTCAGAAAATGAGTGAATGATTATACTGGTCATTTAGAAAAAATACATACTCTACCAATATACAGTTTTATTATGTGGTCTTGTATGATTCGTAAGCAGCCTTACTTCAACTATTGAGTTATTTTCCTATAACCCATCAGTTATCCAAGCATTATACTCAGAAAATCATAGTGAAAAGAGACTACACTGCTCTGACACATAAACTCTTTTCTTACTACAAATTTTTAAATTATTTCCAACTAGATTAAAAGTGATTAGAGCATGAATATCTTCAGCTTTTCAGTTAGGACACTGCAAGAATATGTAGTAAAGGTCTAAGTTATTATTAAATGTCAAGCACTGGCAGTGATGGAAAAACACTTCAAGATGTGCTTTGAAGGATTTTATATATATATATATAAAATATATACATTTTATATTTATATAATTTAAGAATGACCAAGGGCATTTTTCTAACACATTCATAGCAATAAATTCTGGTGAAGACCTAGCATGAGGATAATCAGTCTTGTACATTATTATTTTAGAATGTCATGAAGCTCTCAGGACACCGTCAAGGACATTCCGGAACCTCTAAATCCCTACACAGTGTTCCCATAAAACACAAGTACAGAAAGACACAAGAATATTACATGAGTGTTAAAAATTAAAATAAGAGGTGCAGTACAAGATGGGAAAATTTCTTTTTCAGTTCAGTTTGGGTAGCTGAAGTACGGACTCATTGCCAAAGGCAACAGTTCTCATTTTGGGCATCTCTGCACCAACTGTTTAAATTCCAGGAGTTGTTCTGGATACGTAGGATGTGTGAAATTTTACTCGATTTCTGAACAGAGGTATTTCAGGGAAGTGTTTATCCTTACAGAACTGTATCTGAATATTTTGTCTGAGTTTGCACCTCAATACTGAAGTTGAAATCGTACAAAAATTTTGCCAAGGCTCCTGTCTTCTTAAATGTATTCTTTTAAATTTTCAAGTTAACAAGTTTCTAAATCTGTAATGTCATCAGTGCTGTATAAACCAGGTATTGAGAAAGGTCAGCCAAAGTTATAAAACACTTCTGGAACAGAGAAACATCAGATTTAACACCAAATACTGAAATGTAGGAACGGAAAATCTTGCACTTGCTGCAGTTTCTTCTGAAATATGTGGGGTTTTTAATTTTTAAAGAACCCAAAAATTATTTCATAATAAAATTCAAATGGTGACTACAGGTTGAAATCTAATATAATTTTTTTCTTTTGTGATCACCGTATGTGAGAAGTATGATAAAAATCAAGCAAAGAAGTTTTATACTAACAGAAGCTATTTTATATTTTACCTAATCTGATGCCCCTGGTTATAAAGAGTTCACCTCAAATGAGGAAAGGGTATTAACCAGTGCAATTTCTTGAAGTTCACGCAGATTTTCCCTCATTCTGTAGACAGCTTTATTTTTATTTGTATCTACAGATATGTAGGTACAAATAGATACACTTTAGTGCAATAATTATTAGTCTCAGAAGTCTTATCTAGTGAGAAGTTGTATCTAGGCTGATTTCTGGGGAGACCTCTAATCTAATTCCTTTGGACCCAACGCCCTTCCCACTTCCCCTCAAGCAAACCGAAAATCAGAGCTTTCATCACTTGTGTGAGAGAAACTCCACTGAATTTTCCTGAGGCAAAATCAATACACAAAGATATAACATAATGAAGCATCAAACCACTTGATTCTACAGGACGCCTGTGTGAAAATGCCAGCCCTGCCCATCTACATTCATGCCCTGCTTCTCTGCACATCGCTTTTGCTCCCTGCTCCTCCAGGGTGCTATCCACCGCTCTGTAAACAACAAAACTACATGTTTGCCCAATTATTAATGCATTTAGCAACTGCCCTTGGATGTTCTTAGTTAATTTATGGATGCAAACTGCATCTTCGAGAGCTACTCACCGGTCTTTCCCAGGCAACACATGAGCTCAACAATGAGCTGAATGAAAGGCCCTACAAAAGCACAGCTCATTTTTTAATTATGTGAGAACCAGAACTTGACTCCCTGCTGCCCCAAACACTCTGCAAACCATGTTCTTTGCTCCAAATGTTAAAAGCAAGCCCCAACGCCACAGCTATTAAATACATTCATCCATCGAGAGTACACGTAAGAAGTCATTACATAATGAAAAAGCAGCTGGGTATAATATAACAAAGAGTTACATGTGCTTTCATTCCACATCTTCCACATGAAGGATACGTCAAAGCTCAATATATCAGAAGTCTTTCTTTTTTGCCCTTGCCTGAAAATATGTATGACCTAAGCCTCTTGTTACTGTCCAGCTTTAGGGGCACTTGCACACTCATATTTCACTGCAACTTCGAAGTGCTTCTCTTCTCATCACAAATCTTTGACCCTTAATTTTATCTTTTTGGGACCCATCAGCAAAAATATTGCACACATCTGCCCAAGCAAGTTATTGTGCCCTGGTAATATCACATATAGCCTAGCAGCTGGAGGTCTGCACAGCTAATCTCAAATCTAACTTCAGTTAAAATGACCAAAAAAATGGAAAAAAAAAATCTCTTGAGTGAAACTACACGTGGCTCTTCCCCCCACAAACAAAGTCAATAACCCACTGGAAGACTGTAGACCAAAGTCATAACATTTTGCCAGTACAGTCAAGAAACCAATAGGTAAACATGAAATTATAAATATAGTTTTAAAAATAATTCCTAGTCCTTCCTTTCTTCTACACTTGAATACTTTAGTAAAATTTGCTTAATAAAAACATCTCATCAAATCTAGTACAGCAACACTAGCTTAGAGTAGTCGGTTTGTTTTTATTCAATCTACTGGGGCTCAACCAATTGGACCCTTTACTTCTAGGATAAAATAAAATATAGAAAAAATATACATTTAAAATAATGTTAAAGAATACTATTGAATCCAAAGAGTGCTACCCTCTCAATAATCCACTGAGAAATTTACAAACTATTTAAGTCACACATTGTTGTTTCAGTCACAACATTCCCAACACCTTCAAGAATGAATAAAGATTAAATTTTCTATTCTTTCTTTTTTAGAAATGTTTACATGACATAATCCTCATTTTACACATTCCAGATTTTAAAAAAGCAAAACACCTCTCTCCCAGGTTACCCGTATTTGATAAGCCACTTCCCTTTGGTAGGATAATTCTGTTTAAAAACAAAAGAGAACTCATCCTTTTATCATACTCCGAAAAAGATCACTTGTGTACTGGGTTTAGATAAATCAGGGTAAATCCTCTTACCCTCAAACTGGGAAACAGCTAAAGAATGAGTTGGTTTAGCTATTTGAATTAGGTACTTACTCTCCGAATTGTTTCATGCGATGCTGTTTGAAAGATATGACTATTTAGGAACAAATTGCAATGTGCAACATGGAGTTCAGTAGTATTTCCCCATGCATGAAATGAAGTAGGGGTGGGTAATAAAACAAACATTTTTAGAAAAAGTAATTATTTTACATTAGACTTATTATTAGTTTCTAAGTCCCAAGATGATGCTCAATGAGTTGTAAACATTCTATCTCAAAAACTATGATAAAATCCCCCCAAACCAGAGAAAACAAGGACTCTGAAAATGCCACAATCAAGACAATCAAGGATCTTTTTTCAATTTCTTCTACTTGTCTCCAAAACAAAAGAGAATAAAACAACACGGATGAAAAAGTGTAAGACAGGTCTTGGAAAAGTATTAATTACTGTATGAAGTAGGTGGCAGCTGGAATCTTGAAGGTGCTGGATACTATTTTAAAACTTTCCTTTCTTTGCGCATGGTGAGGCAATTAAAAAGGCTAAGTTAATTAGGTAAAAAACAGTAAATGAAATATGTTTGTCATATCGCATTTTTATCGTTCAGCTGACTTGTATGAGGAAAGGAGGAAAGGAATTCAATTATAACATTTTACAACTGCATCCAATACACTGGGATAAGAGGCCGATTGTGGCTCATCTGCCGGTGACACACAAGACAGAAAAAGATTAAGGGAAAAATCCACAGGAAAAAACCCCAAAACCTCAAAGCCAGTAAATCCCAGGAAGGGATGTACTCACAACCATCAAAATGCAGACGGACTCAGTGCAGATAAGAAGGTAGCTCTTAGAGCATCTGCTTTAGCATCAAGGCTGGGAATTCCAGAGTAAAGCACCACATCTAAGCAAATAGTTTTACTATCATTTCTGAAGATAACACATTAAGGTCAGTACTGAGCAATCAGAAAGAAATCTTATCTGAAAGGTGTAAACTTATGCCAAAACCCAAAGTAGCATATAGAATGGCTGTGGTGAAAAATCTTCTCCTCTTAGTGTTACCTGTTGTTAGTGCCACAGTTCAGTAATCTCAAATTATGAATACTTTTTATCAAACACCAACCTGTTGACTCGTATTAATGAACAGCTTCTACACAAAGTATTGGGGAGGCGAGGACCATGGGCGCTGCAGCTATGAAAATGTTCAGTAGCACAGTCAAGCTCGTATTCCTGGTAGTTTTGACCTACTCACCAAAAGAGTGGTAGAAATGGATGATATAAAGAAACTCCAAGTATTAAAGAAAAACCTAAATATTAAATGCTACGTTATAAATTCTAAAATGCTATGTTATAAATTCTAAATACAATATATTTAGTATTACTTGTTCCTTCAGAATTAAGACAATTTCTCCAGAAAGCACAGATGTAATTCTAGAATTATCAACCCCTCAGTTCCATGACTGTTCAGGCTTACTACATCCCCTTCCTTCATTAAAGTCAATGCCCTTTATTTATCCTTCAACATTCAGCTACTATTTTCATGTTGTTCACACAATAAAGGGAACAGAAGCATCCAATGCATGATCAATCACAAGTAAATAACCTTCAACTAGTCATCCTGCCTAAAGTGAAAACTCCAAAATATATTTGCAAATTGTATCTGAGAAGACGGCAGTCTGCAATCAGGACATGAGGCTAACTTTAATTAAACACTTCACTATAATTTATTTGCACAGCTCTGAAATTGAGGCTGAAGGCAGCATTCAGCAGAGCATAAAAGTAAACTCACGCTGGCTGTAGATCAAAGCTGGACACCAACAAATGTGAAGAAAGCCACAAACATAAAACCAGCTCTTCTCTAAAATTAGAAAAAAAGGAGGAAAGAAAAAAGGGAGATAGCAGAGTGGTGCCAAATCACATGTTGGTCTAAACCCTGCTATGCTTTCTGACAGGAGCTGCTGCTCCCCATCCAGCCACGCACATCCCTCTGATAATCAGGGACCCACAGCTGTGTCCCTGTGATTGCCACCACCCAACCCTCTTTCCTTGTCCTACCGAGCACGCCAGAAACAAAATCAACAGCCACAGCCACCGTTTATGTACTTACTGTATTTCTACAGAAACGTAAATAACAGAAGTTATCTTTGTCCTTCACTTGGCAAAAAGAGGGAAAGAGAGAGACCTTCTGTGTTTGTGGGTGTTCATAGTACCACAGAGTGGTTTAGGTTGGAAGGGACCTTCAAGACCATCCAGTTTCACCCCCCTGCCATGGGCAGGGATACCTCCCACTAGACCAGGTTGCTCAAAGCCCCATCCAGCCTGGTCTTTGTGGCACACATCTCAAGACTGCCTCTAGTTCAATTAAAGTGCTGAAGGTTGAACTAAGAAATTAACATGCCCAACTATTGATTTCTTCTACAGTAACGGCACTCGGTATGAGCAGCATCAGTCCATCTGTTCCTTCATAGTTAGGACATGCCAAAGCTATGTGCAAGGGCATTAGGTTTTATTTTGGTTTCTGTTGCTAGGCTCAGCATTATCAGAAGAGGAAAAGATCTGGGAAAGCACAAACGAAGGCATGATTCAACATTTAGTAAAATAAAGACAAGTCAGACATAAGACAGAAACAAATCAGGAAAGAATTTGAGAGCAATTTTTAAGAGAAGAGTTCTTGGGGGTTTCTTCACATGAAAGAATTATTTCTTGTAGAGCTGCTTCTGCTATAAAACAAAAAAATCCTTCAGAACTCAGTTTTCATGCAAATACCATACTCCATTGTTTACAATAATTTCAAAATAACACTATCTTTGAAATCCCCTGGTGAGCTTTCCACTTTCTATTTTCTTCATGAAAAATTCGGTGTGTGGCCTCAAAATCCAAGCGTGCCGTCTTCTGGTAGCAAATATTACTTACAGATTTGTGTGTGTCCTGCAAAACTTGGCCATTCCCGAAACATCTGAGTAAACTTGTGGATAAATTTGGGGTAGTTACACAGCAATGTCTATTGTGATTTCCTGCGAATGAATGACTAAATTGTGTATTTGAAAGTAAATTCCCCTATCTTGTTGGTGAAATTTGGACATTGCTTAGCCAGATTCTATTTCTAGTACCACAGGATTCCCTACCCTTGAGCTTCTTTTTATGTCTTATGAGAAAACTGGAACAAGAAAAATAATCTTATGAAAAATAATAACCTAATGCATTTCCAAGCGACTGTCTGAGGCCAGCCAAAAAGAGATGATTTGTGCAATATGAATTTGAACTTGCTGCCTGAGCCCCAAAAAGCAAATCGTTACAGAGCAGGATTAACTGAAGCTGATTTTGCTCCGTTACAAAACTCAGAGATGCACTTGACCAACAATGTCTGGGCAGATTTAAATCACAGAACTTCAGTATCGCTCCACATAGCAAGATACATGTGTTTGTGGGTGATTAAAATACTCACCGGTGTCAGTGGTAAATAACTAGTGGTTTTCACCTACAGGCACTCCTCTTCAAACAGATTCATGCCATTTTTTCTTCACGGTGGTCAGCATCTTAGTCTACAGAGGCTTTGGGGTTTTTTTACTTCAATAATTCTACTCATACAATAAAATTCCAGAAGAATTCAATATGACTCACCGTGTCAGCTTACAGACAAAGAGTATTCTTCCTGGCCAGTTTTCATGATGTAAAATTGCACACTGCATTACAGTGGCAGCTAAAACTGTAATTTGTACCTAAAAAGGATTTAAAAAAGATGTCCCTTAACCTCAGTTGGATGGAGTTTGTCCTTGCAGACCGCATTTGGTCACGGACAGGTTTTACAGCTCTCTTTTCCCCCATCCCGTCTCTTCTGGATCTTCTCCTACAGGCTGCTTCTGCTGCTCCAGTATCCTTTTTACAAAGCGACTGCGGTTTAACTTGTTTTCTTGCTTGCTTTTTACAGCTTATAGCAGGGTGGGTTTTTTTACTACTAACTCCCAGGGAGACTGAATTAAGATCGAAGCCTTTTTATAGCCTAGAGAAAAGAATCTCTTCTGGTTTTTATGGTTACAGAGCCCCAGATAAATCTCACCTGACGTCGCCCAGCTCCCTGTTGATAGCGCTCATCCTGTTGACTCCTCCTTTTGTATCTATTTTCAACTTTATTTTTCCCTCTTTTAATTTATTCGTACTTTCCCCTGCTCTCTGTCCCCAATCACATTCTTCCAGTTTCCCTTAAGCAGAAAGCAAAACTAATATTTGAGTATAGCATCTTATTTTATGATATCCAGTGAGATATCCAATCAACAAACCTAATTTTTTTTTATCTTTTTTAATTAGATTTAAATGCAAATCTAGTTTGTCAGGTATTCTGAAATAAAATCTTCTTATTTAAATTCATATTAAACTTGTATTTATTCATTTTAAACTCGCTAAGAATGTTGCTTTAGTTATAAAACACAAAAGGACATGATACCATTTGCAGCCAAAAATCCTACCAGAGATTTTATTATTTTAAACTTTCATTAAGTGATGATGATTATTTGTCATCTCACAAAGTTCACTAGTGACAAAACTTTAAATTCTAATGATTCTTTTTTTAATGTGTTTAGTATTATTTATATCCTCCTCTTTGTAAGAGTTAACTGCAAAGATATTTAGTAGCCTTCGTCTCTAAAACATAAAAGTCACATTGATCACACTTTCCTAAGCAGAAAGAATAATCTGTATTTGCCAGCCTACTTCATTTAGCTTATTCAGGGATAATTATTCATGTAAATATACATTTACAAATTACAGACTAAAGATAAACTAAACAAAACAAAGAGAATTGTTCATCTGTAATGCGACATCTTAAAAAATAAATCATAAGCTACATATGTACATAGGTAATTATACTGGTGTGATTTAAACCTGGCTTTAAAATTTTCACTGAAATGACTTTAGGTCTGAATCCTCTCCCATTATGTCAGAACTCAACAAATTCTCAAGGCTGGACTGCAGTGACCCAGTGGCTACTCTAAAACTTTAAGAATGAAAGCAAGACATCCAGAGGCTGCAGACTGTCCTCCTTAAATGGCCTTTTTATCATATATAGAATAAAACCCAGGCATTCCCTCCCACATCAGCTGCAACCATTAAGTCTTTGGAGAAGCTGCCTGTACCTTACAGAAGATCCCTATAAGAGGTTTATATACAAACAGGATCTGCAGCAGGAACTGCCAGTGATTGTAGGGAAGATCCACCTCTCCATCTCAACTAGGCATCTCAATTGAAATATTTCATTTTATAACTATATTTGATATCTTAATTTCCTAGAGAGCAGCATTTCAACTTTGTTCAGTTGTTTCATTCTTCGAGTGCTAGACACTCGAGGGTTAAAACAGAAATATCTAGAAAGCGGCCTTAGAATTTTCAGGTTTCTGATTTTTGTCACGATTTTCAACATATTTTGAAACAACACAATTTTCACAGGGTGAGAAGCCTGTTTTCCAATCAACTCACACTAGTGCATGAATAGTGTACCAAACTCTACAGGCTGGCTGTATTTCTATGCATGCATAGAAAACAGAAGTTGTTGCTAGTGCAAGAAACATAGACACAGAAAGATAAAATAGACATCAAGCTCAGAATGCAGATAATCACGCGTACGTACAAGAGGAGGCCATCCACCGCACCAAGAGAACACTTGAACTTTCAGAACTGTCAGCAAGAAATCTATTTTCTTGCTCCTTCACAGAGTACTTAGAGCCTTTGCTTGACCAAACATCATGAGCTGGAACATAATCAGAGAGATGCCCAACCACATCGGGCTGTAAACACAAACCCGAGTGGGGAAGCAGCATTTTATCAAACCCAGAGACACAAACATGCAGTTGTGAAAAGGAAAATGACATCTTTCCTACCTGATGTGAATTCTGTTGTTTTAAGTCGTTACACGGATGTACAGGTCTCTAAATTACCTCTTTGGAAAAAGGATTGGGGGAAAATGCATTCTAAAATTAGAAATACATTTGGAGGAAAGAAAAGGACATGAAGGAAAACAGGGAATAGACTTGAGCAATAATGAATTCAAGTGACCCAAATGATTGAGCAAGAGAAACAGAAGGAAGGCTGTATGTGAGAACAGCATAGCTCTATGTGATTAAACAAGTAGATATTTCCATTTTTCAACTGCCTAACATTACGGAAAGAAAACTTATCTTACAAAAGACATGTAACACCTGGTTCTGGTAAAATCATACCAGGAAGAAACCCCAGTTCTTTGTTTTTCCAGGCTTTCAAGTTTTGTTTTAAAAAATGCACTCAGTATTTTAGAATTGTGATAGCGTACTCTGCACCACTCTGTCATCTAAAAGTTTCTATACGGCAGCACCATTTATCTTGTCTTTCAGAAATATCTAACCTTCATTTTCAAGGTGTTTTAGTTTTAGGAACAACAGCAAGGATTGAATGGAAGTTCAAGATAGGGCCCTGCAAGCTATTCTTGCTATAGCATTATCAGTAGCTTGCCTTTGTCCTAAGTCCTTCCAAAGATTACGGTGAAGGTTTTCCTGAACTGTGCCAAATTTCACACACAAATTTAAAATTGTGATCATTCATCTCTGCTAAGTGTTGGCAGGAACACCATGCAGAATTTGTGACCTTCGTTCCTGTGCTCTCAGCAGGAATGGAAAATCCTGGAGAAAGAAGAAATCCCATGCAAAGGACGGAAACAGCTCCTTGTTATGAAAGGGCTCAGGAAATCGTTCACCTTGTACAGTAGCATCCCATTAAGTCATATCTCTAAAGGAAAGATGGAAAAATGTTGACATTATCTAAAATGTATGGGAAAGTCTGAAAGGATATCAGAATGTGGACAACTTGATGGGGAAGGAGGAGTAATCTGACCTCTGGCACGATACAACTGATTTCTTTGGCGATGCAGACGCTTCTCCATCACTGCAGCCTGGCCAGAATCTAGAACTGGATCAGGACAGAGCTTCCCCCATCTCTCCCACACAGCCTGCAGTCCAGGGCAGCCTCCTTTACAGCAGTAGAGAAGTGCTCAGTATTATTGCAGCAATAGCACTTTATGGTACAGTTTTCAATAAAAGCAGTTTGAGAGATTATTACGGAACTATCAGATACTACAGAAATCTGCACTCAATTCTTTCTCTTCCCTCGTTATGATCCCTCCTCCCCAGGGTGTGGAACAATCAAGAAAGAAACTAGAAACAGGGAGGTCAGTATCCACTCTCCCCCATTCTGATCCAACCGCAAATTTCCTTAAAGGTCCATCTTCAACTGGTCCCTTTTCTGAATTTCAACAAACACAACAGACTAAATTCAACAGAGGAGACAAAGAACGCACAATGGTCATCATTAAAAATATTCACTAATTGTATCATCTACTGAAGAGGATCCCTCCAAATTTCTTCATTTGTTTTTATAGTTTTGGTACCCACTTTACAAACACTGTACATTATGAAGAAATTATTTTCATTGCAGAGAAAACTGAAAAATTATGAAGTTTTATTTCAGGCAGAGCGACTCTAAAGGCATCAAGACAAGAGCCGTAAGACCATCTGGGAAAGATCTGAATGGAAAGAGTCAGTCTTAGGCTCCAGGGCTCAGACCTGGAGCCCAACACTGTCTCCACACTGATACAATTTCTCATTCTAGATTTTTAGTTGGTGTCATTACATGATTGGAAGATTTTCTTTTAGCCTTAAGACCCAAGAATTTTATAGGTCAAAGGACAGCATGGACAAAGATATGAAAAAACAAAAATCGGAATAAAAATTTTGGCTAGAAATATGATATAGTGGCTCTATAGTGGAATTTCTAGCTTTTCATACTACTTCATCCTCTAAAATACTCCCTGAGTAAAGACCGTGCCTGGCAAGCAGTGACCTGCAGTAGGAGGAACATCTCTCCTGGATGACAATGCAGCAGGAACTCTCTTGCATATTTAAGCAGCTTGGCTCTCTAGTAGCTGAAGCTGTTGCCAGACCTTTTCCACCCTCATTCACCTCTGTCTGCCCCTCAAAGCCATCAGTGCGGAGCAGTGAATCTTGCAGGAGACAAGACTAACTCTATATGGTAACATAATTCAGTGGAAGGAAGATAAATCCCTTGAAGCATCTTCTTTCTCGCACACACCTACTCTTGGGCCTGTCACAACCTGGTGATGGATGAGTCACCTTCTCTTTGAACCACAGAGCACAGGAACTTAAGAAATAATTACGAGAACAGAACTGATATATCTCACCATTAATTCACATTTAGGCCCTTTTAATGAATGAGATAAACACAGTAACTAATATTCATGACAGGAGGCGTCAGACATGAGATTTATCTGTATTTAGTGGAACACGCAGCATATTAGACAGAAAAAACTAGGAATGCCTAATTCTAGAAAACGGGAAGTCCAATGTATTTTCAGCTTTGTTTAGTTTGCATTGATGGGTTTTTTTTTTCATTATGTATAAAGATATTTCTCTCCTGGGACTGTAACTGGTGGGCACAGCCAGAAGTGCTGTATTTCCAACCAGGTTAAAAGAGAAATTCTGAACGAAAGCTTTTTCTCAGGACGTTTTAGTCCAGCCAGTGAACGGGCTCGGGCATTTTGACAGCACTTCTGCCAACTGCACACCAAACTCAGCCTTACCTGAGGTTAGTAAATGGGTCTTTTGTTAATTTATTTCATTCTTTTTTACATTTTTAAGAATTCAGTTCTTATATTTTTTTTTCATTGTATCACAGCTGCACAGTTTTTCATCCTACTCTGAAAGGCTTTCAAAGGACATTTGCTTCAAAGGGTTTTCTCTGAGAGAGGCCTTCTTCACTTTTTGGTCTTTCTTACTATTAAGTCTCTGTGTCCAGGTTTATAGCATTCCTCAAAGCAGTCTCTAGAGAGGGTTCATCCTTTGCTCTTTTATACCAAAATTCTTCAACAAAGAAGTCAGACAAGCCGTTAAAATCTGTCCTCACCAAATTATTCATATCATGGCAGCTTTATCCTCAACTAGTTTGGATTACATTCAAAACCTGTCATGTATGCTTTTTTTTTTTTCTTTTTTAGTAAGAACTTATTTGCACTCTTTCAAAGTGGTCATTATTAGAAGATTATATTTGGACTTCATATTACCACATCCTAACACAGAGAGGAAATCTTCAGACTTGCTTTGAATTTTCAATGCTACTTTCATTTCAAAATATTAAAAAGATTTTAACAATGAGAAAAGAGAGTCCTGTAGAAAAGCATTAAATAAGTTGATATTATCATAGCAGAAGAAATCAATGTTTAAGATTTAAATAAATGTTGTCAAATATTGACTGTAAAAGTTATACTGGTAGAAACAGGTAAATCCTATGGCTTTGAATGATAAGATTTACCACGCTGCGTCGAAGATTAAAATAGTTACTCCTGATTCTTTTCAGCTCCCAGCCCTAATTCACAAGAGAGACCGCTGTTATTTAGTCTTTTTCACTATTTTCAAAAATAATCAATTGCAGTATGTCAGAAAAGTGTTTGTTTTTTTTTTTTCATTTTAAATTTTATTTTACTATGGTGATTCTAACCCATATTCTGATGGATGACTGAGTGATGCCTGGTACCATCAGGGCCAGAATCTCATGGCCATGATCCCAGGAACAGTATGTATACACACAGTAATATGTGATCTGCCTCCAACTACAGATGCTTTTGTGTTGCTAATGCTCCTTGAAAGGTTTTAGGACTTGTTTCTCTTCCTCAAAAGTAAACTAAAAAATGAGAACAAGCAGTAGTTTAATCAACATTCTATTTTACAGTCACTCATAACTAGCACAAAGCTGAGTAGCATTTTAAACAGTTCTTTATTGTTTATGAATGAAACTACTTTTATATAACTTCATTGTTTAAAAGAATGTAGTTTTAGGGACAAGGACTGAGTATTATATAAAATACAAAAGTGTTTTGTTATTGTTCTCATTGTATCAGTTGTAGTTGTTTCTCACATTGTTTTTCTCATCCTAGCAATTTTTTAAAAGCTGATAATATTTGCTTTATAGTCTGTTGGAGGAAATTTTTGCTTCTGTTTTTAGCGTAAGCAAGATCCCTTCAAGGCAGTTTTAAACCTTTAAAATAATGAAGAAATATAAAAGAAAAAGATCCCCAAAACCCAAACTAAAGACCTATCAGGAGATTTTTGCTTGGAATTCCTCCTCTGAGGAGGACACTGCCTTTGCAAACTTAAATGGAAAAAATACAGGTATGTTGTTGGAAGGATCAAATTTACTAAGATGATGTAAAAGAAATTACAAGGAGATGATAAGGCAGCGCTACCTAAGCAAAATGTGCCTTGTGATTTGGCAGAAAGATTTCCACTTGGCTTGGAGTAGCTTTGTGTTCAGGTTTGCACCAAACATCATTAACAAAAAGCAGGCATAGAAGAAGAGTAACTGGGTAGGAATAACCTACTGAAATGCAAAGGTGATTGCAACTTGCCGGGTCTAAATTATAGAATAAAATAATTAAAGGTGAAAATATTTCTCGGAGATCTGTGCATTTACAGAAGTTACGTCCACTTACCTTGTCTCACAGTGGCTACTAACAGACAAAATTCAACTGGTCAAAAATGATGGAATTCCAATTGGTTTCAATAAGAATTTTACTTGCACTAAAATCTGAAGAAAGGACCAAATCCATTCCCCAAGTCCTCAGTGTTTGCACCCTCTAGTTTTTACTGTGCAATTGGAATATAAATAATGTTTACAGTTCAACATTGCTCCTTTCCAAATATTTTAGAGAGGCCTTACTGAAAAATGCCTTTAGATGACGATGTGCAACGGCGTGGAAGCACTCAGTCATCTGTTATATCTGTAGATATCAAGATGCCTCAACTTTTCCTTTTTTCTGGATTTAAAAGGCCTCATTTATTATTGTTGACATTATTATTAAAATAATTAGTAAAATATTAGTACTGCATTGACTCACAGCTTTTGCAGCAGAAGCCATTTGCATCTTTGAACTCCTGCCCTTCAGTGACAGAAAAATCTCGCAGCAACATTAACCGGGCTTTTGTGCATGATCAACTACCATTATTTTTAAGGAACTGTACAACTTTATTTATGAATGGTTATTTGATATGTGCCAGAAAACTGACAGGATGTTCTGCAGGACATCTCTTCAATGATGGTTTCTTTAGTCCTTGACTGCAATTTTAAATTATATAACCTTCACATTGCGTTTCACAGCTTTCTATATGTAATTATAACGGAGTGGCAGCTATGCTGTAGTTAATGCTGAATATTGTTTTCTGTTTAAAGGTCAAGTCTATTCTAAAATCCATATTCTTAGTGAGATTGTCTTGAAAATTTGCTGTGCATACTTGGTATGCAGAGCAGTGGTCTAAATTATGATTAGTTGTGGAAGAGGTTTCTGAGACACTCTTCTATAAATAAAAGATAAATAAAGCTCCTCTAAAGTGTCTAAATGTTACAAAAATTGCTGTATTCTCATTTGTGTGTATGTGTTATTCAACCTATAGCCCTAACCATCTGCAAACTGATTTCAGTTGCTAGGGATTCATTTTAGCTAGTACATGTCTCTTCAGAGAAGAAATTTCAGAAAATGTTAATAAAGATAATAATGAACTAAATTGGTGTGCCTAAAAGAATTAAATGCACACACGTATCAAGATTCCCTCTAGCTTGAGATTTTGCACCAATGTGCCATCAAAAATGACCGAAAGACTTAGGGTGAGATGCTGTGATTATTTAATCTGAATTATATGCGCACTCTGCCTCTGGAATTCAGGATGTGCAAGCGAGCGTGCTGCAGAGGGCTTATTGGAAATTTTGCCTAAGGATAAAAATAACCTGGGAAGATTCTGAAATTTTCTAAAACCAACCCGCTGACACCAATCTTAATGCAGAAATATTGTTAAGGCAATTACCACTGATTAGCTAGAGGGAAGATAAAAGATAATAAGGGTGCACTAATCACATTTCCAGCACAATGAAACTGAATCCAATGAAAGCAAGCTGTTGGGTCAAGGATTTCCCGATGCATTGTCCCTCCAGAGGAACCTGTAACCTTCTGGTGCAGAGCTGGAAATACAGAGAGCTGCAAGTACTGCAAGGAGTCAGTGCTGCAGCACTAAGACCCAGCAGAGGGAAGGGGACAGTAGGACACACACATGGGGAGCCTGCAAGGAGCAGGAAAGATTAGAGGACCAGGTGGTAGAGGAGAGGAAGACTCCCCTCCCATCTTCATAGAATCATAGAATGTTTTGGGTTGGAAGGGACCTTAAAGATCATCCAGTGCCACCCCCTGCCCTGGGCAGGGACACCTCCCACCAGACCAGGTTGCTCAAAGCCCCGTCCAGCCTGGCCTTGAACCCCTCCAGGGATGGGGCAGCCACAGCTCCTCTGGGCACCCTGTGTCTCACCACCCTCACAGTGAAAGATTTCTTCCTGAGATCTCATCTAAATCTCCCCTCTTTTAGTTTAAAACTATTACCTCTCATCCTATCGCTCCAATCCCTGATCAAGAGTCCCTCCCCATCTCTCCTCTAGGTCCCCTTTAGGGACTGGAAGGGGCTCTAAGGTCTCCCCAGAGACTTCTCTTCTCCAGACTGAACAACCCCATCTTCCTGCAGAGTGCAGGACCTGGGAAAGAAGGGGATGGATGGGGAGCAGACACATCTCAGCGCAGCCATAAGAAAACAGGCTCTCTGATAAGAAGTGAGCAAGCCTACTTCCTTGTAAAAGAGGATCTGACAGCAATCTGAGTCCCGCTTCCCGTATCCCCATCTTGCCAAGATTGAAGAATGGTGGGAAGATCCCCGTGTGAGCTTAACAGATGGGTTTGTACTTCTCGTATTGCTTCGGGTTGCATTAATCTCTGCGGTGGGTTCTCATTTAGCTGAGAAAATGTCACCAAAACAAATGAACCGGAGCAGGCTGATACGCCATCAACAGATGTAGAGAATCTCTTCTGCGTGTTGTAGATAGAGGCAAACAGTCGGCATTCTCACTTGTCTGCTCCCCACAGCCCTTCCAAAAGCGATCAAAGATATCACTGGCTGCGTTGGGAGCACAAATGCCTAGAATCAGCAGACACTTCGAGCAGAGAAACGGGTAGAATCAGTCAGGGGGTGTGGACGATGGCAGGGAAGCGAGGTGATGTAGGAGAGAAGTCCAAGCAGAGAGGGAATAGGGACAGAGGAGAGGTCAAAGTACAAAGGACACATGGTCAGGTTTTGGGAGAACTGCCTTGGAAATGGGGATAATTCATTTCTGTCCGTGAAACCATCAAATCCCTACCTGCATATGCATTCCCATTACAAGAACATGCCAGTACTGGTGCTGTTCTTGCATCATCCCAAGGTTTCTGACCCAAAATAGTCCTTTCAGCCTATGGGGTCCAGGAAAGAAAAGCGATGTTTTGCCAGGCTGGCTGAGAGTGTCCATGATGAAAAAAGGAAGGGGTGGAGGAAAAGCAAAAGAACCAACAGGGATTTGGTGCATTCAGCTGCCAGTTACTCCTGAAGAGGCAGAGGAGGGTACTGGAGCATGTAACACAGGACACTAAATATCTCTATTTAGAGTATTAAAGCAGATTTAGGACTATGAAAAGTTCCTTAACACTTCAATAAAGCTCAGAGTCAATAAATTTAAGGTGAAAAGAAGGTGAGAAAACTTCAGGTCACACAAGCAGAACTGCACTAAACACAAAGCAAATACAGTCTTCATTTTGCTTTAATTAGTCTGTTCTTGAACGTTGTCCCAACACACGAACAGTTACATCTGCTAAGATTTTTCTCTTTAATGTTGGTAGAGAAGGAGGGAACAGAGCAGATGAACGTTGCGACACCAAAACAGAACGCTCGTTTCTTCCCGGGTTGTCCTCAGAGACCCGCCCAGGTGAGACCAGCCTTCTGCTGTGCTTCCGGCCAAGACGTGTCCTTCCCTACACTCGGCTGCACCCGGGGGAATCACCGCCGTGTGTGTTAACAGATGGGCTGCAACAACACGCACCCACACCGACACGGTGCTGGCAGGAGGAGGCTGGATCTCGGGGGGGTTCATGGACACTTCTCAGCCCTCGCTGACGGTTCCCCAGCTCGTCCCTCTGTGGTGACAGCTCTCGGACCAGCCCTTGCCGTGAAGGCAGGGAGCAGCACATTCAGATTCATCCCACTGCACTCACTCGGAGACTGCCTAGATAGTGTTTGACAAGGTATTTTGCTTTAACACATACATTTGATGCAGTGTAATTTCCCTTTATACATGCACTCTCCTGCCCAGAGTGGCTTTCCTGTTTTCAGCAAGCAGACAAAAGGTTTAAACTCTACAAAAGGTAGCTGATATTTAAGTTCTAATAAAAATATATTTCACGTATGCCATTCTTTCCGCAGACTGACCTAGTCTGCGATACATTATTTACATAACTGCTGCAATATCTGTTCCAAAACCAAGCAGACAGCTCTCTCCAGAACTGTAGCCTGCCCTGCCTGTCACCGCGATGGGTAAACAGTGTCACCTTTTCAGGGCCTGATGAATTATAGAGAAGTAGTAAAGTGCACCATCCATCACAATGGCACTAAGTAGGTTTTTGAAGCAGATTTCGGATCACAAACACTCACATTTTCACCCACAAATGCCGTTCAGACCGTTACCAGGAAGCACAAATTGGATGGCTCATACACAACGGCCATATGATGAATGGACATGACAGGTGGTCAAAGAAAATGAGTCTTGCTCTTCTGCAAATAACCTTGTCACCGTGAAAGTAGAGCTGTAGCTCTGCTGGTAGCCAGACTGCAGCAACTTAATGGTTTTATTTGCTTGAACTTCCAGCAAATCAAATATACAAATGAGATACAATGAAGCAGCAGTATTGAAGCAATATTAGCAATTCAACCTGATTATGTGACACACAATAGAAATTTTCTACTAAGGATGTGTCGCATTTGAAAGAAAATTATTCAGATTATGAGTAGCTGTTACAAGAATACCTTTTCGCAAGAAAACCTCATGATTTTGCAATCACAACCCACTGTAAGATATTCAAAAATATGTGAGTTTTCGTTCCACTGCAAGCAATCAAGTCACCCCCTGATGGCTGAACACAGCAACAGCCACCACCTGCTACTTCTCATTTAAAATTCTTCTACTTCCATTAGTTTAAACAGGAGAGATTACTGTGTAGGATTGAAAGTCGGGGAGGTTAGATCACTACCAATTTATCCATAGCCTAAATAAAAAAAGAAAGAAATTTCCCTTTTAGACAAAACTCTAGATCTGAGACACTTCGTGTAGACTTTTTGAAGAATAAAAGAGAACATCTGAAGTTTTGTGAGGGTGCTGGGCATCTCAAAGATCTGCCTGTAAAACTGTGCACAGAAAGTCATTCTTGCACTGAAGTACAAGCTTTGATTTTTGCCAAAGCCAAGGTAGACCCCCTAGTAATGAGTATACAGTGTGGGGGGTTCTCATTGCTGCAGAACTCAATCATAGATAAAACTGCTTTGAAATACAGCTGGAAGTACAAGTGTTGCTGGTAATAACATCAATGATTTTCCCCAGGACATTTGATTTCCTTTAATCTGATGAATTTGTTAGCAACACATTTATTTTCATGAAATAAATCTCAAAGGGCACAACTGTACTTTTCTCTCATTATAGGTACTGTTATTAAGTTACAATGAGAAAATGATATTATATATTGAGTTTTTAAGTGATAAATGTGAGAAGCCAAAGCCATTCATTAGAGCTTTTTACTTCCCCATGGAAAAGTTAAAGCCTATATCATGCAGGTCAGGACCTACCCTTGTAGTTGTTCTCCTTTCCTAACAACTTTAACCTGAAGTTGCTGGGTTGAGAGTCCCAGAAGAGAAACTGTGTGGAGACAACGACCATGAGACCCACTATAGAAAGAAGCATGTAAGGTACACAACAACAGAAGATGGAGAGAAGCCTCTCTCCCAAAGGAAACAAGAACTCCCTTCCTTCTCCTCTTTGGAATAAATCCCCTGGACTAAAAAGCTTCAACTCTCTTCAGAAAGAGAAGTTGAAGCTTATGGACTTCAGGATGAGAAATGTAAGGATCTGACTTTCTACCAGCCCTCCTATTTCCTACAGTCCAAAATATGAAATTGTACTAACAGTCCATAAAATGGGTTAGTTAGCATCATGCAACTTTCCCAATTTTGACTCATTACAAGATATCCACAGATAACATTACCTGTCATTGATAACATCATGGGAAAACACTGTCACAAAAGGAAATCACACAGGAGCTTGATTTTACCATTATAAAGTAACTAACTGATATGCTATAAATATGAAGATATTCACAAAGTATAAAGGTATTTTGGAAGAGATATCCTCCAAACCCAAAGTCATTTGCAACTTCTTCCTGTACAGTCTGTTCGTGTTTGAAGGGACGAAAACGAACTTATACTTGTACATGATGAAAGAATCCAGGATAGAAAAACCCCTGCATCATCGAAGTAACGCACAATATTTTAAAAAGGAAAAAGAAAATGGTTAGGAGTGAAACTGCAATTTTTATATTTCACAAATACGTACTGAGATTTATACTACCTCAGCTAGGAAAGTAAACAGAAATGATGACCCCTTAGTGCACCCCCAATATATCTGGAAAGCAAACACAGGATGGCAGCCAGTGAAGATACTAAAGAGGATAAAACAAGATAATCCAAGATCTTATTTCACTTGGCAAGTAACAAATCCCAACAGGCAGGATCTTTTCGCTGACAAAACTTCCTAACAAAAGCTACTGTAAGATAAAAATACAAATTGGGGTTTTCAAGAGGAAACAGAGCAGATGTGTCAAATGAGTTGCCACAGAAGAAAGTATGCGAGATCGACGACCATAATTCAGGAGCTTCAGGTATCAGCTCCGTGCTCCTGCAGGTCTCACTGCAGAAAAACTCATCTTTCCCTTCCTCCAGGCATCTCTCAAACTAGTAGCGCTTATACATCAACAAGGACAAAACATAGCTCTAAACATAGCTTTCCTATTTTTACACCCAAGCAGAAGAGACCAATTTATAAACTCAGATACTTTAAAAATAAAAAAAAATCACATGAAGCATTCAGGATAACTAATTTTTAAGTTTGAATTGAGATTGGCCACATTATACTTTACCTAAATACGTTTATTTTAAGGCTGTACATTTCACCATGTGTACTTCACCAGTCAAGTTCAACGAAAGCTGACGTTTTCTAACTCTATTCCACCACAAATGACAGAGACAAATGGCCATATTACCTCAAGAGCTCCTTTGGCAGAGTAAGCCGCGTATGAGTACAGGAGGTCTTGGCTATGAAGTGTTTTGGTCTCTCTGGTGCACTGTTGTCCACTGGGATAAAAGCACTCGCCGCTGTTTTTCAGAGTTACTGTGTTTGAAGAAGAGCCCGGTAGGTCAAGCAAAACAGAGTAATTTACCAGCCGGACATCTTCGAGGCCTTGGGAAGTCCACTCAACCAGAATTTTCATTGCGACGTCAACATCATCTTCTCTAGGGAACTGTAACAAATCCCTGGAGAAAAAAAAACAAAAAACACACAAGTAAAGACAGTTTTAGTTTGCTTCCCACCAAGACACTTGTACCTTAATATGCATCAGCCCATAATTTTAATCATAATGTGTCCTTAAACATGTGGGGGAAAAAGAAATCACCCTCCATTTTTTTGCAAATAACGTCTTACCAAATGTGAGAAACAAGTAACTGCTTTATGGGAAATAAAACAAGGAAAAAAATATTTATAGGAAACATATCCAATCAGAACATAAAGAATCTTGTAGAAATTATCACAGTAAACGATTGAAAATTCATCTCTCTGGTGCTGATGAAGTTTCTGATATAGCGTCAATTTAACCAACTGTTGAATATGAAGAATACAATTTGAAGGAACATTTCAGGGAGGGCATGATGCTGAAAATTAGTAGTAATTATATGTTTGGCTTAAATTCATCAAGTAAAGCAAATTTGCTAAACAGAATGGAACTGTTCCCCAAATATTGTGCTTGCTGTCAGAGAGTTTTCCTCAGATTTCCTACCTGCGCTGAAGGAGTACCTGAGCCAACAGCTTGGCAAGCACACGACACGAGCCTGGAAATTATTTTGGCAGCGTCTACCAGATGGGCCAACGGAGACCTCAGATGGGTTGGCCTGGGCTTGTATGACTGGGTTTGTACCACTGATCAACACCTGCGACCAGATGGGCCACAGGATGAAAACGGTGTCAACAATGAAGGACCGCCCTCCTACCAACAAATGCCAAACAACACGAGATGGAGAGAGTGTTTTAAAGATAACTTCAGAGGACAGACATGCTGAAGGGACAACTTAGGTAGGCAAGCATTTATGTAAGCAAAGCAGGGCAGAAATAAAAAGCTCCATTATCCAAATAAAAAGCACTATCCAAAGGCAGTATGAAAATGTCATGGAATATTTGCTGAATTTTGTAAGGATTTTTTTAAGTGGGTTTTTATTGGTGTCTGTGAGGCTCTCAGGACTGAGAAACAAGACTGAGGATCACAGAGGTATTGACTTCCAAGCACAGAGATACTGACGCTGCCTGAAACTCTTGTCCACAACCTTCTCTTCACAAAAAGGCCAATTATATTTAGATGCTTTAGGGTCCTTAGCACAACCTGGCTGTCTTGGACACATCAAAAAGCAATAGTTTAATAACGCATAGTCATTTTAAAGCCATTATTGCAAGGGATGGGTATTTCAGAATCCTGCTAAGGGCTCTGTAGGCACCTCCGTGCCATATGGAACCCAGTGTGAGACCACAGGTACTGGTTCCATCGGGTTCTGCACTAACCCCAAGGAGAACTCTGCCAAGAGAAGATTATGACCAAAAGCAAGCGCAAAGACTCCCTTCTCCACCCCAAAAGACCTTTTAAAAAAAACATATTTACTGCCTAGATAACTTCAAAGCCTTAAAAAGGCAAAAAAGCGAAGTTGTAACACCTATTATAGCCTAGAAACAGCTCAAAAGTGCATTCAAATATCTAATGCACATCGCCACATTATATGGGTGAAATAATTATTCCAATGTGCAAAGGATTAAAAAAAAAAAAATGCAAAAATTCTCTGTTTCAAGGAATATGTTGCATCCCAGGCTGCACTGCGACAGCAGCGTTATTCGCACGCAAAGTTCAAAATCTTTACAGGAACACTGGACTGATGCTGAAGACATCAGAGATCCTGTCAGGAGGAATAACCGTCTTGCAGATTTAATCTTTTTAAATTATCCAAAGTAAGTCTTCAAGCAGTCTACACAAACCAGACGAGTTAATCCAATCTGTAGTATATTACAAGTTTCCAATTTCATCTCCTGTGCCTGCTAATATAATGACATAAGCTTGGGCACTGCAGAAATACAGCAAGTTGTTTGATTAACACAATCATTAACACAATATCTGCATTTCCCTCAGGTGATAGAAACATTAATGGAATAAATAATTGAAGAAACTTATCCCAGGCCAATAAGGTTATGGCACATTGCAACAAGAAGTATTCAGTTTCAATAAAAGGAATTAAACATTAAAAGAAGAAGACACAATAAGCAAATTGCTCCCTCAGTAACAGAAGTTACTTTCCACTTCATAATTAAATAAGCATGTCTTTCAAACTTTTGTGACAACATATCTGATTAAGTTAAAGAAATGAACACACTCACTACTTACTCCGTAACGTCTTTATAGTGTGTTAATCAAATTGCAAATTATGACCACACGCTATATTACAATATAGCAGCACATATTAGACTACTTGGATAAATTTTATGAACATCATCACCAAGGTTTGGGGGTTTTTTTTGCAGATTTCTTACTATCACTGACTTGAACTTGTCTTCAATATAATTCTACTGACTGCATGGGCTTAAAGTCAGAGGTAAATTAACTCATTATTTTTATTACATACAAGATGGATAATAAGTATATCATGTAAAAATAGTAGTTTCTGAACCCTATCAAATTCTGAAAAGTGCAAAGTTTGGCAGATTCTCCTGGAAAAACCCCAACACTTCACGCGCACTTCATAGTCCTCCTCTACAAATTGCCAATTAATTCGCTTCCTAAAACTTCCAGGGCAGTGAGTTTCACAGGAGTAAGATTTAAATGGAGGAAAGAAACAGGCCCTGGGGCTGATCCCGTTTCTCTCTTTTGGGAGCGGCTGCGCACTCGGTAGGAATCGATAGCAACGCGATTGCCAATTTCCATTTACAATCCCACATTTAATAACGGCCGCCAATTTTTTTTATTCCCTTACTCACATTACAAAGATTCTTTATGCAGCTACTCGTTCAGGTTCAGTCAATGGGAATTAACCACAAAGTTAATGAGCACATCTCAGTTGCTGCAAATCTGCATAATTTATTGAAGTAGAGCCACCACAGACTTAAGATTCCATCTCGAGTGAGAATCAACATCAACAAATACAACAATAATAGTCTGAGTAATACTGTGCCTTTATCGGATGGCTCTCAAAGAGATTTCCACAAGTTACTTGCCTTTATTTTCTAATATAGATCAGATATTGAACTAACGTACATCAGAACAGGACATAAACTTGTTTCATGGGTATTTTGCTCCATCTCAAATCTGCTTGGTTCACGAACTAAAAAAAAATACAGATAAAATTGCACTGAAAACTGAGAAAACATGCCCTACTTCCCTTGAATAACGAAAAGTTTTCCCACTTTGATATGATGATGAAATAAAGAAAATATCGATGCAGACACGTTCTTACATTTCCTGTGTAAACAAGAATTCTAAGTCATGTTTCACAGCCTGACCGGCTGGATGTCCTGGCCAGTGAAGACCAGCAGACTATGACTGTTGAAGGTTCAAAGTTCTAAAGGTAGGAGAATAATTTGAAGTAAGACCAAGATATGTCTGTAATAAAGCCAGGCTCTCTGCAGCTTCAAAAGACCAGTCTTTAACAGATGATTATAAAAGATAAATGGGCACACGCGTGCACACACACACAGAATACAGAAATTTCATTTTCAAATTGGTAACCATGGGGGACATGGAGCTGCAGCAGCTTAATGGAAAGTCTTCTGCTGTAACAGAAGACTTTTTTTCACCACAGCTTGCTAGAGAGCAGAACGAGGTATTGCAAATAAGCCGGCTGCTCATTGCTCGTGATCCACTGGGACACCGCGGAACATGCTCAAAGGGTACTGAAAAATTACAGTAGGTCACTATAACAACGAAAAGATGAAATAATTTACCTGTATGAGACAATTCCTTATCAGACAGTTCTATTAAGCTGCTACAATCCACCCCAAAACAAATCTAAATTGCAGTAAAGTTCTACAAATTTAATCTTAAAAATCTATATGGACAAATTGAAGAATTTTGAGTGTGACTTCTTTGTTGTTTTTTTTTTTTAAAGATTTAATGTCTGTACTGCAATGAGAATGGGAAACGGCCTATGTTTCATGGCCTGCTGAAAAGAAAATAATCTGAATTCCAGTTAGAATTTTATCTGATTTCCTTATTCCCAAATTTTGACTGTAAATTTTTACTTTTCATTTTCTTCCATGAACAAATTTCATTTCTTTAATGAAATTGTTGAAAAGCAATTACTGGAATTTACGGTAAGAACGAAGAACAAATATCATTTTGGAATTTTTATCAGCTGATTTTTCAGCTGAGTAGCTGTTTTCAAATTTTGAGAGTCGCAACAACAACATTTTTTTGTAAAGCTGCATCAGCTCAAGGTGTTATCTTGCCTAATATACCATTTCCAACAGTGGCCGGTAGCAGATTATCAAAAAAGAATGCAAGAAACACATCATATGGGATTATAATATTTATAGACTTCCAGGCATATGTCTGTTTTTCTACAGAAAAACTTTGTTGAGGCTGAGTTTTAAATATGTTTACATATGTTCAGGATCCCAGAACTCGTTTTGGTCCATTAAGAGCCGCGCCGCAGTGGTTCCAGCAGCGCTGGGCGAGCGCACAGCCCGACTGCTCAGCATATGCACAAGTATTTTTCACAGTCACAGATAAGGGTATTTATGTGTATCTGCCACGTATAGGGTGTACACACAGCAAACTAAACGCATTCGGGAAATACCACCTGCCCAAGCCACATCTGCTTAGATTTTAATTACATGTTCCTGTTAATTAGGGTGCTCAGCTGGCTGGTCTCCAACCTGCCCGATCGGATTTCCCACGGTCTGAGCTGACTGTCGCAAGTCTGCTGCTTCCCAAAGAAAGAGAAAAACCCAAGGCCAGGAGAGGATATTTATCAGGAGGTTAGAACACAACAGAGAAAGGTTCTCATGGTGTAAATCATTGACCACACTCAGCTCAGTGCGGGACAGGATCCAGAACCACCTCAGGCTCTTCAGGTTACGTTGGAAAAGTCTCCAGCAACTGCTCCAGACAGTAGATCCATGACATGTCCTTTCACTCTCTAAACATTATGGACATATTTTTAGCACTGATATTAGTTTTGTGGCAGTCACGGGGCACAAGAAACCTGGTACTGCATTAATTCTTGTCACACAATGACCATAGCAATGACCAAAATGAACAGGTAAGTCTATGCACATATGCCTCCTGAATCATAACAAACTAAATAATACTGGCCTATAGCACAAAAGCAATGGAAAGCTATGGTTAAACGTAACATTTGGACACTAGATATGGGTCAGCCACTATGTGACTTGGTGATGTTGCTTCTGTTTGTCTGGTTTTTGGCCAGCCCGTCTCATCACCCGCAGCAGCCTCTCCACTGGAGATGGACCTCTCATGAGAGGCAGGGCTTTCTGTCAACCCCAGGCTGTCACCCAGTTCTGCCCCACAGAAGAATTTATATGTGGCTTATCAGAACAGAGTGATGAATGGGGGGTCTGTCCTAACGATGGGAAAGCTAAAACCCTGTTCACTCTCGGGTAACAACGTATTGCTTCTGCTGCCAAAGGGAACATTTACAGATCTGCACCTGTATATTTCTATGAATGGTACATAGCACCAAAAATATAGATATAATGCTATTAACGTAAAGACATATGATTTATGACAGCTTTTACTTTTTACAGACACAGAATAAATGTAATTCATGAAACCATAAAAAATACGGAATGTCAGATAACAGAACACTGGCTCTAGATTTGGTTGCAATCTCTAGCAGAAAAATGCTTTTTATTATTATTTTTTATTATTTTAAACATTACATGCACTGTGGCTTTTGGCCATTTTTGATAAAAGGGGACTTGAGTCATTTATTTAGAAAATTATACCATGAGCACGCACAAAAGTACTTTTAAGCAAAACTTCATAGCTTTTTTGTTTATGTCCACCTGGGCATTAGACTTTCTCAGGGCATATGTACCCTCTCTTGTCACAGGATAATTACATGCACAACAGCTTCAAGCCAAACCTCTCATTTTCCTGAAAAGTTCTTTGTCATGGGATGGAAGAACACCTTCAGATCTCTGCCCATGCTGGCTTCCAAGCTTCGCTATTTTTTTACATTATGGTTTGGGGTTTTTTTGCACTACAGGACTACCAAGCATATTGCTACTACCCACTGCATCAGAAAGTCAAATGCCTTTAATATTTTTTAAATAAAAATAATGGGGATAGTTCAAATCTCACTTGCCATCATCAGGATAGAAGCCAAGCTTGCATTCAAGGCAGATGGGCAAAGGCATTGTAAAACGACTGATGCTCTCACACTGTGATTCCACAGTTTATTGGAAAACAAACAATTCATTGTTTCTCTACACTAAACATTGCAAAGTCTTAAACTGGCCATAGGTGAGCTTTCCAAAGCTTTCTAAGAGATTTGGATGTCAGTTATGCTGACATCTAGCCAGCATCCAAATCTTCCAAATGCTTCAGAACATCAGAATGCCAATATCAGTTCCAACAAGGGCCTATCAAAGGATTGCCCAGAAGAGGGTAAAAAGCAGGAAAAGCACACACACAATCCCTCAACTACTCTTCTAGTCTATTTTAAGAAGATTTTTGAAAAAAATCAATAGCTCCAAGTACCTGTGACTTCTTAGAGAGTATTCACCTTGTCAGCAATAACGTGCCACTCTATACTGGTAAAGGTTCTTTCAGATCTATTTGTTTAATAAACAACAATTCTTCCAGTTACACAATCTTTTATTGTGGAAATAAACACCCAGGGTCTTGTCTATTCTAGCATCAGACACAGAAACAACATAGTAGTATTTTAAAGGAGTGTTAATGGAACAGTATGCTCTACATGTTCCCTCAGAGTTCAAGAGTCCATCACGTTTTAACAATCTACTAACGGAAAAACTACTGATTACATCTTATTACTGATGGAGAAGGAAAGTTGTTGAAAACCGTTACTGAATGATGTAAGTGCAGGAACTGAAGCAATCTTTATGACTTACAAGTTAATCTAATGAGTCAAATTCTGTCACAACACAGCGAGTGTGGCCAAATGCCACCAACAAAACATCAACTGACATTTGTATAAATCACTTCAGTGAATCCAAGCTTTGAAAGGTAAATATCTGTCAACAAGCAAGCCATCTGCAAACACATTACATTTAAAAAAAGAAGTCCAGTATGCGTTCTCCATGTAGAAATCGAGTTTATAACTGTTCTGAATCCTTTAACTCCGATTTTCAGTAACTCTTGATAATTTTAAGACGGAATTTCAGAAGCAACTGTAGGCATGAACTGCATCCCAGCACTAGGAAGGTTCTTGTTTCATTCTTCTGTGTATGGTTTTCTAAAACAACATAGTGAATACTCTCCATATTTCATGTATCGGCAACATCTGCAAGCGCCAGTCATGAAAATCCCTCATCTAAAGTCTAAAAAATGTTGTGTTGTGCACTAACGTTTGAGTCCAGAAATGGCTGAGCAAAGAACTGAAGAGTTTACTTAATTCAGATCCCTTGCGAGTCAGCCAAAAAGACTTTGAACATATGCAAAATATGTTATCTGGGTTGTAAATTTGATAGAAACTGTTTTGAATACATCAGATTTTCAAAAATAAAGACCTTAATACAATTTTTATTGCAGTATGGAAAACGGATGGCTAAAGAACAACATTACCGCAGATGAACGGACTCTGAACGAATTGACTTATCAACAGAGCACAAAAGTACAGTAAAATGGCCAAAGTGAAGGTTGTTTAAACGTGTTGATTTGCAGTGGACTGTAAGCATGTGTAATCAGGTGAAGTTCTGCTAACGTGCAATAACTTGTTAAATTACTGCTATTTGATCACTTACACTCATGCAGGCGAAATCTGAAAGGCAGTTGACTTTGATATTAAACCAGATGCCCAAGAAATCAAACCCACAAAACTGTGGAGGGTTTTGAAAATGTTCGGTCTAAGCAAATTGCTCGAGGGCAGACAGGTAGGCAACGGCAGAGCTGGGAACAGAAACCAGATGCCCAATTCACACACGTGGGTTTCAGTTATCAAAGACTCTTACATTTTATTTAAAATCACCCTTTTCCTTTTTATAAAGCACTCGCTTTTCTGTAACATACACCTTGCTTAATTATCCAGTATAGAGACAAATGAGAATGTCATTTAGCATTTCTTCCCCATCATTCTAGAGACACATAAAAGAAAAGGATGGTAGTCACTATCCGTTTTCAGAATAGTTAACGAACCACAGAAACCTTAATATGGAGAACAACAGCTCCAGACCCTCAAATAGGCTATTTTTCAAAATCCCAAAGACTGTCAATTCCAGACGGAGAAGAGAGAGGAGACACCTTGTACATTGTATACTTCAGCACAGAAGAAGTCACTGCCGTGATTCATCGTTCCTTTTGGCTACAAGAGGGTTTGGGTGAAAGGCTCTCCTTTGAGGAAAGCCAGGAAATCCTTCTTCCTCACACTGAGCTCCCAGGATTCAAATACAAATCACACGCAGGACTGATCTACTCCTTCATATATTTCTTCTTTTTAATACAGTAAACTGTTTTCAACAGGTGAACTGTCTTTAAAAAAAAATTCTTTCAAAATATACACAGAATGGAGACATCTACGCAAGAAACCTCTTTTTCTTTTTTTTTTTTTCATTAAACAATCTCGTTTGAAAGAGGATCTCTCAAAATGATGCCATTCTCTTTCCAAATCAATAACATCACCACCACTATGTTTTTTTTTCTTATTAACTTCTATAGTTGATAAGTTTCAGTCACAAGAGGTAGGTTTTCCTCTGTGGTATACAGGGTTGTATGCATAGCATCACGATCTATATCTTTTCACAATTCCATCTAAAAAATTTTAAATAAACTTGTACCACGTCCAAAGATATAACACTGCTCTGTATGATTTAATTTAAACTTTTATTTTGGACATACAAGGATATCTTAGCCTCTGTTTTAAATATAGCATATCTTCGAAGTTTATAGGTCTAATTATTTAAAAAAGGGATTAACTACTATTTTCTCCTAATGCAAGAAAAGAACCAGGTCCCAAGCTCCAAAGAACCGTGCCCTGCGTTTTCCGAGAGGTTAGGATGCCGAGGGCAATGCCTGCCGTGGCTGGAGGAGGACAGTAAAAAAAAAAAAAAAACATTTAAAACATTTCCCCACCTTGAAAGTGTTTGCATATCACCCTGCACTCACAGGCAGAGCGCTGACCCAGCCAAACTTCACAATCCTATCATCTCCTTTTCTTCCCAGACCACAGGGAATATGTCAGTGTCTCAATAAAATGTGACCAGCTGCATAATGAAGTCCAAGTGGTACCTTTTACTGTCAGAGACAATTACGTTTACTTACAGCAAGAGACCATTTCTGTATGTACATGAATAGCGGCGGGTGTTTCACTAACACTTTTCTATACAGAAAACCTATTGATCAAAAAAAAAACCCACCTTGGAACCTTGCTTTTTATATAGAAAATCTGCTGATCAAAAAAAAAAAAAAATCTCAATACTGCCCAACGGGCAGTATTTTATCCCTTTCATTGGCAATCATTATGTTACACTGTGAACCATAAAGAAATTAAGATAGAATGCCAGGTGTTATTCTGACAGCACGGACATCTTTATTTGAACTGTATGATTTAACTTTTGAATAATATCCCAGTCCCCAAAGGACAATGAGGAATTAAGAGAGCACACTAACCCAAAATCCTAGAAACACTTAGCAATGCTTAGAAAAGCCACCTATTATTTGAAGATTTAGGATTATGTGGAATTAGATAAATCCCCAAATAAATGTTTAATTTTTAAAAATTAAAAAGAAGGTAAATCCTTCGTTTTATCTCATGAATCTCAAGAAGTTAACCCTATATACAAGACGATGCCACGTAACCTTTCTGTTCCCAGCCTCATTTTCTTCTCAGTATACGTTAACTTACCACTACAGTTCCAATGGAAGTGGAGAGATTTCTAGCTGCTATGTCAGCTTGGATGTTTTATGAAAATATTTAAAAGTTCAGTCAGGTACAATAGTTAATATGAAAACTGTAGATAAAAAAAAAAATGGGAAAAGGGATACAGCATCATTTCTATGTGTTTATGCAAGGAAAATGTTATCACGAATGTCATATCGCATGGCTTAGTTCAGATAATCTCCATCTCACCAGCTGAACTGCATTTCAGCTGAATTTGTTTTTATCTGACAACACTGACATCTTTGAACTGACCCTTCAGTTCTAATATACAGCAGAGGAAATCAACACTGATAACCAGAGCAGTGTCCCGAAGTTATTTATGCTGTACCACAAATCAAATCGCTTCTGGATACACAAAAAGCTCTCTCCAAAGGAGGAGGCACAAAACCTTACAGAGAGAGGCTTGGGAAGAGACCACAGGAGATCGCTTGGTTCAAGGCAGGCTCAGCTCACCCGACGGCCACCCCAGGCAGATGTTTTCCTGCCCTGCTCCAAATATAGAACCTCCTTGTCCGTCCTAAATAAATCACCCGATGCACTGCTGCGTTTGAGCACACTTCATTTTCTCCTTTCCACCACTGGTGTTGAGAACAGGCTAATCCTTTTCTCTTTGCAACAGGTTTTTTTTACATGCTTAAAGATTGCTCTTATGGCCTTCCCTCAAATCTCCTCGGTCCTTTCATCCATTTCCTCAGAGCTCCTGCTCCTGAAATCTCGGACTGCCCTCCCTGATCTCTTCTGGCCCTCTTCCAGCCTGTCCCCTCTCCTCCTGAAACTGAGCTCCAACAAAGGGACACTGTGAATACGCCACTTGCACTGAAAATGAATGATTAGAATCCACTTTTCAATTGCCTTCATAAAAGTCTATTATTCCTCTGCTGTCCTTTATTCTGATTTCACCTCTGAACTTCTCCAGTAAGCTCACTCAGTCCTTTACCTCTGTTGACCTCAAAGAGGACTCCTCATTCCATCACTCATTTGCTGCAAGAAGGAATGGTCCTGAACAAACCTTAATGCAGAGTATAAAATGCATTCGATTTTCAATCTCGAGTCTGAAGCTGCTTTGAGATTTGGCTTCCAAAGCCATCACTGCGTTTGCATTGAGAATCTTGTCAGTTTGCTCTTGGTTCAGCAAATCTGCAGTCGCTCTCTCTGTCACCACCACCTGCACAGGCCACTTCAGGTCCATATAAAAAAGTCCTTCTTTCTGTCACTTCTAAGGTGGATCTACCCACTCCATCTCCTCTCGGCAGTCTCTGTTCCACAAAATCAAAACCAGTTGCTACATGACGCCCACTCAACTCCAGTAAAGTGCATCCCCCCAACACAACACCTAGAAAAGTCCCAGAAAAGAGACCTTACCCACTCCTCCACCTTCTCCTTTTAGACTTTCTGGTATACAACATCCCCTCCTTTCACCTTGCAAGCCCAAAAATGTAACTTGCTGCCTCCAAAACAATCTATTTAACCCATATTTTCTTGCCCGTTACGGTCTTCCGGCCCTTCTTTATCCAGAAAATAAAATAAACCACATAAAGCATCTCAGGAACAGTGGGTGGTGGTTTCATGGAGTTACACTTAAACGGCCTAATTAATTTTGAGTCGGTCTTACGATCCAACTAAAATTTCAAAGTCCAATTTTCAGTGAATAAAGCACAAATAAAAGACAAAAAAAAAAAAAACAAACCACCAAAACCACCACCCAAAACCCAACAGCAATATGCAGATGTTCAGGAATTGGAATCAAGGCTGAAAAATGCTCCCTAGTACTCAACATACTTTAATGTGCAATCACCTGAATTGCTTACTGCAAGTACAAATGGGCTATTGTAGTACAGCGATGTTTCAACCTGAAGGCCAGAGGGGGTGGCTGTTGCTAGGCAGTAAAGAGGAAAGTGCTCTATTCCAAAGCTGCAATAGCAATTAAATCTTGGGGAAAAAAAAAAGGAAAAAAAAAAAAGAAAAGCAGAATGGTTACATATCAATGGTAAATTTCAGTACGTTTTCTTGTCTCCCTGCAAAGACATACGATGATTCTGAGTCTGAAATTGCTCTTAACATGGTGTTGAGGAAGCTACAGATAGACAGGAGGACACAGGATTCAGAAACTCAGCAGCAGAGCAGTTTTTCAGTGGTTTTGCACCTACAGAACACGATCATGTTCATCCATACTGCAGAAAATAAAAATATTGACATGGTCATCCTGCACGGTTTCTTACATCTACTACCAAGACAAAGTCATCTATTAAACTACCCTCTTGCTGGAGGAATTCTGGGAGGCAGATGGTCTATTTGTTATTAACATGACACGACCGCTCGGGTTCTTGGTAACAAACTACCTACGTGGATTATGCAGACACAACATTTCATCTCCAGTTTCTTAAAAATCTGTGACGTTAACACATTTGACAGATTCACTGACACATAAAAAGGATAAATATCAAAATGGAAAAACTAATGAGGGGTTGGAAGTCTAAATATATTTAATCAAGCTGAGCCATACAGAGCAGCTTCAGATTTTTTTTTTAATCATGGGAGAAAGAAAACGTAAAACTACAGCTTTAGCAGTGCAGCTACAGTCAAAAACACATAAACTGACAAAAAAGTAAAAATTGACAATTTTAACTATACCTGAAGCAATAGCCACTAAAACACACGTATCTAAAGTCTGTGTTTTTAGGAAAGTAAAGACAAATTAAATTTAGTTTTACTGGAAGTCTTCAGCAAAGAAATCTACTTTACTTAAATATGGGAACACAGGAACAGTTTCACTCCAGCCTACAGTGTATCGTGCTCGTTCCTCAATTTCTTCCTCCGCCCACCCCAAACAGTTGCGATTAACGGCCCATATTACCCAAGTGCCAGTGCGTACGTAGGCATTATTTTAAAGCAGTTGCTCTGTTTAATGTGAAATCATTGGAGGCTTTTACTTCTCTGCGTTTTCCTCCAGCAGAAAGCGTGCCCACAAGCAGTTTTCCATAACTCCACCCCAGCGCAAACTGCTCCCCCCAGCCCCAGTTCAAACTATATGCAAGAAACTCCTTTTAAACAAAAATATACACACTTCAATTTAGATCAACTCCTATTTCTCCCAGGGCAGAAACAAAGGAAACTAGGATAGCGTTTATTGACTGCTGAATTTTGGTTAGGTGCTTAATGAAGTTACTTTTAAGACAAACTTTAAGTGCAAGCAACACTTACTATGAGACCTGAGCAATTCGGGGCACGTTAGAAGGCAAAAAGGAGCAGGAAAACTACGTTTCTGAGAGCTTTGCTACTGAAAAAATAATGATCCGGAAAAGCATGCAATATTGAGTGAAACAAATTGTGGATTTCTTTCAATCTGATCACCAATTAAAATAAGCATCACACGTGGTTAAGCTTAGAAATTCACTTTATCTGAAATCATTGTAACACAGAACACAAGGGAAGATGCTAAGCATGTTTGCGGTGAAGTTAATAGTTTTGTCAACAAAATACAGTAATAGCTGTGATATTTATGTAAGCAATATCTCCCAAAGTGCCTAAAGGATTTAGGAAAGCAAAAAGAGTTGAGCCTCTATTTTGAGCTGCACGTGGGAGCATCTTTTCTACATACTGATTCAAACAGCAAGTTTCCTTAGGTAATGGCAGTAATGCTATATCAATGCAGAGTCTTGGTAAACGGAGAGCACAAAAAGGCTGCAGTCACCCAAATATCTGCCAGACACTGTGAAGTAAAATGAAGTCCTTAAAAATGGTTATTTGAAAGAAAAAACTTGGCTTCTTTACCTTTCTCAGTGAACTCTAAACTGCCAAAACTGTTAAATCCTGCATATAACTTCTCTTGTTTCTGAGGTTTTGTGACTTGCTTTGGTTTTGGATTCTGTTGGGGGGGGTCACATACTCTTTTTACCGTTCTTAACTGGGAATTTTTCTACCACCTCTGCTCAGCATCCTCCTCTTCCCACAAACTGCCCATTGGTAACCTCAGTCCTTTGACGGCTTCACATCTGCTCTCTTCCTCTACCACATCTCACCCCTGAAACATCCCTTAGCAACTCCAGCCCCATATTCAACAGGAACACGTTACATTATGTACCAAGACAACAGGATCAGCAAACAAACAAAATAACGCATTTGAGCCCTGGGACCAACTAAATGACTGATGAAGGAAATACACCTTGAGGGGAGAAAGAAAGAATTCACCTTGATGGGGGCTGGACCACGTACGTCTCCCCCAGCCCTTTGTCCTGTATATCATGGCAGAAAGAGGAAATACTCCAAAGGCATGGGCTTACAAAAATAATTCATTCACAATATCCAGACGGTGGAGGGGGAAGAGGAATAGCCTGGCTTCGGAAGCGTTTTGCCATCTTGTACCCAGGTTTTATATTTTGAGATGAAAGGGATATCACCTGAGATGACTTGGCAATCTATGCCCACAAGTCTGCTCTCTAGCCCAGCAAAAGGCACAAACTCTTATAAAAATGGGTGAAATATTTTTTTTCCACCTTGGTAATTAGGTTCTACATTTTCTTTAAAAATATTACTCATGCTCTTCATGACTAATACACTACTTCTCTTTTGGAGTAACAAAGGAGATGCTTTTTTAAGAGTTTTTTGAGGGCTGGAAAAAAAAAATCATTATGAGAAGATTTTTGTGTAACTTGGTTATCCAGAGGCAGATGTGAACATTTACAGAGTTGAGTAATGGCAAATGAGAATAATCTTGCTCTGCATTATCTTATCGTCTGTTCACCTCGGCCACTGTATTAGGATATGGAGTTTAATGACACATTTACAGGAAGACAACAATAGCTTTATAGCTTGCTGTATAATAGGTTGCTAGGATGCATTTATTAAATCATCAACAATACTACCCTATCTAGGCATATATTTAGTATACCTATTAGCAATCGGAAAAAAATAATCAAATTAACCCATGGCCAAGATTTCATTTTTTAAATGAAACATTAGAATCCCAGATGCATATTTAAAGATAGAAAATCCTGAATTAAAAATGACGAGCACTGAAAATTAGGTCACATATGTAGGAGTTTCATTAAAGAGTTAAGCAGCTGGTTTAGAAGCCTGTGTCCCCCTCGGTTAGAAAATCTTCCCATGGAAGACTGGCAAGTCAGCAACACCACGTGCTCCTGACAAGCCATGTCAGATCTTTCGGTACCCGAATGGTTTATCCTCTTCTACCTGCTGAATCTTCAGCACTGAGGCTCAAGAGACAACCAAATGCTTGGCCCTCAAATATGGTGCTACCACATCAGTAATGGAAATTCACCCTAAAAACTCCAGCCTCTCCAGCTGCAGATGTTTCCACTAAAGGGATTATTGTCCCAAGCCTTCCAACAACTCCTGCACCTTTGCCCTCCACCTGTAAACTACTGTTTATTCAGCTCTGTTGATGGAACGATGAACCCACCCCTCAATCAAAACAGGCTGGGTCTATTTACACATTTTAAACACCGTATCATATGATACGTTTGTTAATCCAGCTCATCAACTAGCTAAATATTTTTTAATAACTAACTAAATATTTTTTTCTGCAGCAAATCCTCTCCCTAAGACTAATTACAATCTTTTAACAAGCCACCATCCAACACAAGCGTGCTTCCAGCCTTTCTCCAGCACCCACAGTAGGCACTGGCGATTTTCCGTCCTGAAATGAAATCCCCACATCAAAATCTTCCAGCTGAATGGGCCTGACCTTTTTGAAGGTGCGCTATTAATAAGATGAAATAAACTGCAGGACTCCAGCAACCAGCTTAAAAACTCAGTCAGTAGCCAGGAGATGACATGAAATGAGACCAAGTGGCCTCTTTTTAATGAAGTAGACCATCTCCAGCAACTACAGCAGCTTCCAATAACCGACATACCCTTTTACAATGCAAAGATACATCTCCATTGGTGAACGAATAGAAAAAAGCAGAGTTAAAGGCATTCAAAAGGCACACTGTTTCTATCTGGATGCATAAAATAAAGCTTGTTCGTATACAGGTTCCCACACGCTGCCGAATTAAGGATAAACCCCCAACCAAATTAACCGTAAGAGGAAAATACCTACTTTTTTTTCCTATAAAAATGCAGGTCTTTTCCATAATTGTTTAATTTTACAGTAAATTTTAACAGTGGCATTTTCTTTGTTCAAAAGTCAGATAGATATATGGAATTTATATAAACCTACAGGCATACCTGGTAAACCATGCACACGTGTGTGAGTGTGTGCACGCAGCGTGAACTGCTGTGACTGGAGAAAGCCTGACACCTCCTTCATCTACAGCCCTTATTTCCCAATTTAAGGCCGATGGCAGGAAAACCAGAAGAATTCAATGCAACTCCTGATGACAGAGATCAAAGAAGAGGTTTGGAACACAACCTGCCTTCCCCACCCTTGGACACTTCCAGCTGCAGTTCAGCTTCTCTTCTGCTGGATGAAGCCTGAAGTCCAGGAGACACAGCTCCTTCTACAGGGCAGCATCGTCCACCAAAGCCTGGGAGAAAGCCCCACAACAGCCTTCAGCTGCTGTTAATTCCCATTTTAAAGAGGGAAGAACACACACGTCCTGCTGGGGAAACAGATGCACCTGTTCTTCCAGCTTTCTTTGTAAAATGCCCCTTTAAGTCTGCAGGATCACAGCTGCCAAAACCATAAAAAGATTGAAAGGGAGAAAACCAGACATTTTGCTACCAACTAAAAAGTTTAAGTAAACAAATCAACACCTGGTTTTGCCATTTGCAAGCATTATTATTCCTTGAGTATTTGGATTTTAATACACTGAAGACCTTTATTTTCCAAGACACAGAGAAGCTACCGAACCTACTGATGGTATCTAAGTTCCTTAGTATCTTTTGGAAATCAGACGATTATGGGAGCATTTTCAGAGCCACAAAAAAAAAAAAAAATCCACTATCCAACATGGTCAAAAATTTAATGCAAGCTCCTAAGATAAAAATTACAGGATCACTTCCCATACACTGAACTCTGCCTAGCTGGGTTAATTACAGAACAAAGCTGCACCCTTGCATTCAAGCCCATAAAGTTGGGCTACTACACAAAGGGCAAAGTTTAAATTAATCAAAGCCTTTTTATGTACCATGCACATGTTCATCAGATGCACCGTGTGACAAAGACACTCATGTTACAAAACCCTATCAAATGTTGGCACTTATGGAAAGCATTATTTGCAGTATGCTTCAAAAATCGGTGCTCAATTCCAGAGACCTGCTTATACCAGAAAATACATTTGTGAACCATTTTTGTACAAAATTCTTTTGAGCAATCAAACCACTATTTTGCCCACCCTCCAAAACCAGGTGGGACAATGACATACAAAACATTTTCTTCTAGTAGCCTCCCTCCATAGGTAAGAGAGATCATAGATGATCATAATCTGATTACCCACCTCCAAGCAAGTATTTCCAATTATTACAGCTTGGATTATCAAATAATTCCTGCTAAGCATAGTATTAGAAACATTATTAAAATTAATGGTCGCAGTTGTCAGCTGATGAATGCATAATAAATATGGCATCATACATATGACCATAAGGAGACAATATGTAAGGAGTTATTTTTGAAAGCGAGAGACTTATCAACAACACATGAATTTTAACAGTGTAATTTTTCCAATCTCTTAATGTAGACACACTTGGGAAGAAGTGGTAACTGAAAATGTCACAAGATTTTTGTGTTTCTTGACTGTATTAATGCTGTTATTGCTCAAAATACCCAAAATATGTTTGGCACATCCACCCCAAAAGGTCCACTCAGGGCGTTGAACATAAAATACAGCTTAAAGTAATTTCATAAACACAAGCTGGAGCAGAGGAGCAAAAGCTCAAGACACAACATGCTGCCAAGACGCCATTGTCTATTAACAGCTCTCATTTTAGGCACATCAGTGTAATGCGATAAACTATCGGCAAGATTTTTACAGAATAAAATTGCTATTACCGAGACAAGCAAATAGTACTTGAAATGTCATGCACGGTTCACAGTGGAGCCTTTCCCCCCAGCTTTATTCTCTAATTCCTATAGAAACACCTACAGCAACAAATAAAAAGTTTCTAGCCATGCAAATCTATTCTGCATTTATCTCAAGCCTTAGCTCCCGGAATCCTGAGAGGATGTCAGATTTTCAGCTTCTATTAAAGAAAAAAATATTTTAGCTCTTAGGATTACAAAGGAGAATGTGACAGAATGACCCAAGGAGACTCAAGCAGTCAGATCACAAATTAAAGAAGTATTCCTATTAAACATAATTAACTTTCATTGCTCGAGCAAGTAACAATAGAGAGACGATGAATCATTTTGCCGTGTGGTGTTGGCAATTCTGCTTTCTGTGTGCCTTCCAGTACCTGAAAGGGAGCCTACAAGAAATCTGGAGAGGGACTTTTTACAAGGGCATTTAGCGATAGGACAAGGGGTAATGGCTTCCAACTAGAAGAGGGCAGATTTAGAGTGGATATTAGGAGGAAATTCTTTCCTGTGAGCGTGGTGAGAGCCTGGCCCAGGTTGCCCAGAGAAGCTGTGGCTGCCCCATCCCTGGAGGGGTTCAAGGCCAGGCTGGATGGGGCTTGGAGCAACCTGGTCTGGTGGGAGGTGTCCCTGCCCAGGGCAGGGGGTTGGAACTCAATGGGCTTTAAGGTCCCTTCCAACCCAAACCATTCCATGATTCTAAGATTGTGAACACTGAGCCCTACCCCACTTTGATTTACACTAATGAGAGAAAAAGGACGTAATAAAATACATTTAAGTCCCACTCTCCTGCTATAATATAAAGAAAACTGTGCTAAAAAAACCCCAAGAAGCTTAGTCTGGAAAAAACCCAGGCTAACAATTTAATTTCTGACTGCAGACACATTACCTTGTCAAATCGACAGGCAGCGAAAGGCTTTTACTTCTTCCTGTAAACGTGTCCCTAATCCTTTCCTTTTCCGCCCTAATCCCACCACCAGATGGAGGGCACGTTGTGTGGCCCCCGCAGGGGAAAGAACGAGGAACCCCACAACCCCACGAACGGATTTTGACTCATTCCAAAACACATAAATATAGTTTAAAGTTGCCAAAGAGAGCATTTGGGTTAGCAGTATATGGGAACAGCGAGTGGTCCCTCACACACTGTCACTGGTGGAAAAGAGGCACAGTAATGGTTTTAAGAGGAATAAAGTCCTTCATTTGAAACTGTGCCGAGAGTTTAACACTAATTTATCTAGTTACCAGTTACATTCTTTAGATTATAAGACGATATCCAGCCGACACAGGATTTATTCTTTTAAATTGCATTTCCTTCTTGAGAGTAACCCAAGGAATGTATAGTTTTGTTGTAAGCACTGTATACATTGTGAATAAATTTACTATAGAAAAAAGGGAAAACAGTTTAACTCTTCAACCATCTGCTATACTGTGACTCTGCTAATTTAAGACACGGTCAAAGCAATTATGATAAAGGCAGAAATTACATCAATTTCAGCGAGAACTCTGAAAATCAGCTGACCACAGGAGTGAGAAAACTCCTATTTAGGTCTGGAAAACTCCTGTCTATTCTTTATTCACCCTGTCCTCTGGCACTGAATTCGGATGTTTTCTTCTCCTGTTGCTTCTGACAGATTAAGCAATTCCAGAGTTGTCCATAATTAATTTTAGCATGAAGGTAACTACCCTTACACAATCTGGAAGACAAATGAAATGTCAGAGAAAGGCACCCCAGAGTAATTTGTTTCTTGCCTTATCTACAAGAAACAGGTGTAATTTTTTAACAGGTTTGATAGAACAGCACAAGGCAGTGGCTCGCCACTAGTCACTTAATAAATGCAAACATAATAGAAATACTTTAAGTACTAAGGAAAGGGTAGGGAGAAAAACAGAAGTCAATTAGTAGAACAAAACAACCTGACCCCTACTCATACCCCCAAACAGCCCTTAGGTGAGTGTCACACACCTCAGTAGGTTTTGGATCTGCAAGGAAGCAGCCAAGGAAATCCTCCTGATAATGAGCAGGAGATGAAGAGCCACCAGGGACCTGTGAGGCATCTCTACCCACGCCATAAATTCAAAGAGGTAGCAGGAGTGCAGGTGTCACATATGTTAATGTCCCATATAGCCCTGCCCCGGAACTCCAACTATCCAACCAGCCCCAGGGCTGGGGTGACAGTCAGGGCCAGAGGAATATATGGTGACAACGATGGTTTTATTCCTTTAACCATGTTGACACCATAGTGCCTGCCAAGGCTACAACCAGCATGCCTTCTGCTTGCATGTCTCTCACCTTTTTAAAAGGTAATAGAGCCTTGGCAGAGCCTGTGTGCTCACAGTGGAGCAGCAGAGATGTCTGGCGGAGACACTGTGATGTGCAGTAAAGAGGACCAAAAGGCCCAACCCTCATCTCCCTTCCCCGGAGAGCAAGGTGGCAGGAGAACAAAAAGCCACCAAGAGGGACACAGCCACACAGGCTGGGCTCCCGGGATGTCACTATGGGATTACCAGACGCACTTTGCCGCATTAGGTGGGATGTTATTTATTAACACTAAAAGTACAAACCTGTCATCCCCAAGCCTGTCTTCTCTTGTTTACCTCACCTCTCCCCTATCATCTTAAATCCTACTATTCTCTCTCTTTTCTCAACTCAAGATTACTTTTGGTCGCCTTATCAGTCTCCTCCAGGCTGATAGTTTCAAAAGCAGATATATCCTCCACGCGGGTGTCTGACAGGTACGGCCTCACTTTTGATGACACCTCTGCTGACAGCACGTCGCAACCACAGATACGTTTAACTGCATCTGAAAGCGCTTAAGGACTCCGTAACCAGAAAAAGTTTTCTTATTTTTATATGAAGATTTCCATTGTGACCTTTCGGCTGGGTATTAGTTATCAATCTGGCGAATTCACGCGGTCAGAAAATGCTAGTGAGTCAGTCAGTAGAGATCCGAGAGGTGGGCAAAAGTCTTCATTTCAGTCAGTAACTGAAATGGAAATATCAGCTGAGTATTGTTGAAAAAGGCACGTTACCCTTTTTTCATCTCCAAAATTTAAATTTTTTAAATCTCCAACAGCGTTTCCCGCCCCCCAGAAAAATGTAAGGGAAAACTGTTGTTTTCCCTCACCCTCAAAATCACTCGGAATCGGGGTCAATCACATCCAAGCTCTTACACACACAGTCCTTATTCTTGGACTCAGTGAATAAGTGTCTTCCTGTCCCACACTAGGGAAAAATCCAGACCCTGATTCCAAAACCCAGGAGATCAAAGAGGAGGTGAATCGATGCCTGTTTCCATTCTAACTGCTGTGAGTTCCAGCGCTCCTCCACCCAAATCCTGCCCCTCCTTCAGATACAACAAGGACTCATTTAAATTCAGCATCACCTGAATCTTAGGGGGGGAAAACAACAACAAACCCCAAGCCCCCAGATTTAATTCACAAAGCCTGCCAAAAATGTTAGTAATTCCTCCAGAGTAACCAAAGAGTGATCTATGAATAAAGGATACGTCACCAAAAAGTTATAGAAAGCAGAGCTGTCTTAATTCAGTCCAAAATGTCTTTCATTGCCCGTGAAGTTCACAAAACCATCAGCCAGACACAAGTCAATCAAGAAGTAGGAAAAAAAAGAAAATCACCAAAAACCTCCTGGTGACTGAAATTTCTTCCACAGAAAAGGAAGAGACATTAGTGGGAATAAACGATTTCTGAGAATTTTGATGGAGGCTATAATTTTTTAGGGCTGTCAATCTGATACCTTCAATATCACCAATCAGATATTGAAAAACAAAATGAAAATAAAGCTTTAAATAAGCGTGTTACAAACAACTCATTAAAACTAATACCAAAAGAATGTAATAACCTTATAGATACACATAAAGAAGTTATTAACATTGAAAGAGGGCATGCAACAACCTACCTAGGTATTATCAACACTATGTTAACTTCAAATTTCCAAGACAGATTAACTGATCATTAATATATGTATTTTGCAGATAATTCTCCAAGTCATTCACCTGACCTCAGCTGACTCATTAAACTAAGTAGGGTTTTTTTTTTGTTTGTTTTCTCTTGGTTTTTTAATTAATACTGTCAATATTACTAAAGGCAGGAAAAAGAGAGGAACGATTCCTGGCTTTCAGATTTATTGATCACCAAAGGCAGTTTAGCAATTACATTACCAGCACAATAAAATCAAATCCCACTGAAATCCATAAAAGTCTAATGTATATTGATGAAAGTAAATATGCTTAAATAGTTTAAAAAAAGATCAAAATAACGTATAAAGGTTGTTTCTGTCAAAACAAGCAGTCTCTTGGACTTTGTGTGTGCAAGCCAATACTTGAAAAATCATGTTCATCCTGAATACAGATGCTGTTGTACACCAAATATCCTCTCTTTTTCAATAAAAAGTTTTGTGCCTTTATGCAGCACATGTCATCACAGACATTTTGATAACGTAATCCAGTTTTGGACAGAATGACCAGGACTTCTCCCTACCAAGCACTAACTCAAAGGCAACACTCCCCAGTGCTCCACTGCACGAGCAGAATATGCAATTAATAACCTCTCATTTTCTTTTTAAGTAATCTGTTTGAATTTAAGCTGTGGGCATATTTAAAAAGAATATGAAGATGTATTTGTCATCTTTTTCAAATCAGCAGTAATAAACTAATCACTACAAATTTAAAAGGGAACAGCTACTTACTAAAGGAATAGCAAAGTACAGGTCAGCGATAAAAAGTTTGTTTTATTAAATAACGTTCTTTATGAAATTATGATTCTACTTGATCTGCAATTCAAGCTTCATTTGCAATAGGAGAGGGAAATGGCTGCACTAGTATGATTAATAAAGCCTGAAATAACTGAGCTCTGGAAAGAAATCCTTGTGAGAGCCATTTGGATCAGATCTTTAAAGAAACCCATCACCAGCGTTAGGGTCTTCCAGGAGGAATTTGCTGCTTCACCTGCTGCAAGCACTGGAAGTGGGAGTCTCTGCAGGCAGCCCTGCCCAGGAACGCAGCAGCTTATACATGTTTTCTCTGAGCAATAATATTCTTACTGGCTACATATTTCATCTTCCTACCGTGTTTACTGTGAAGGTTAAATATGGCTTGATTTTAGAGTGACATCAGAATTATTTCTGTCATTCCAGATACAGATCAACTCTCACTACTTCCCACACCACCCAGACTGCATTTAAGTTTGGCTTTGTCTCCAAAAGATTCGAATAAAAAATAAAAAGGCTTGGTGATTTAAAAAAAAAATAAAAAAATTGGATTATACAAGTGGCACATTGTCCTTAGAAGACGAGGACAAAAGTTTTCTCTGAAGGACACATCTTCAAGACATCCTGTAACATGTCATAGAATTGTCTCAGTTGGAAGGGACCTTTCAGATCATCGAGTCCAACCATCAACCCAACACTGACAAAAACCACCACCAACCCATGTTCCTCAGCACCACGCCTGCCCGGCTTTTATGTACCTCCAGGGACGGCGATTCCACCGCTTCCCTGGGCAGCCTGTTCCAATGTGCCACCACAAATGGTGAACAGGGCACTTCAAGGTGCTGCTCACCCAAGAGATGCCACATCTGCCACCGCAACTGGCTGTACGCTCTATGCTCTTTCCCCTCTCCACCCAATTAAACTCCTCTTTTGTTTGTGCAGAATTAACGCAAAAGTGATGGATGAAGGCTTATTTTTGTTGTTTTTCAATAAAAATACTGCACAGAGCAGCAGGCAACATTTAGGAAGGAACGATGCATTTAGATGGTTAAAGAAAAGACGCATTTGCCTCACAAAAATAAAAATTTTTGCAGAAGAGTCAGAAATACTTTACCTCAAGGCATAATACAACCATTAAGTGAGCCATAATTATTGACTGTGAATTCTTACAGTATGCTCTGATGCATTTGGCATTGGCACGGAACAGGGGGCAGTAAACTAATTCAATTACATGCTTGATCTGTGAAGTTTATTGATCTTCAGAAGTGGGGCTAACTTGCAGGGGCTTAACTGTGAAAGTTAAGATGATGCTGAAAATATTTACTGCTTATCTTCTTGCCTTTTTGTTGCTGCTGTTTTTAATTAATTAACCATGTTCTGGGTTGCTAAACCGGAGTCCACACCTTTTTATATTATTGGGCATAGTTAAATTATGAAATACGTGTTTCAAATTTTATTACTAATTCTGTATTTTCTTCATTTCTCAAGTAAAGTACAATATTTTAGAAGTGTTTGATATTGGCATAATTTAGCCTTGTACTATATTTTCACCTTCAAGATTCTTACCCAATCTTTGTCGGAAATCAGAACATTCTTTAAGCGAGAAACAATTTAAAAACTGGCTTCAGTTTTTAAACTGAGAGATCCTGCTCTATCTCACTCTCAGAATTTATCTTCTGCAATTGAGTCAGGAATTAGAGGTATAACAAGACTCTTAAGTTTCTCTTAGACATAATACCAAGGTTAATGCTCATTGGGCCAAATTCACCACGTTACCCAATATATTGCTGCTGTAGAAAATATAAGTTCACATTTTCTCAAATGGAATATCATCAACGTGATATAAGTATGAAGTGTTATGCGTATGTAGGCAAAAATGGTGGTAGCATTTGGAAAACTTCCTTTTTCTCCACTAGTCCTTTTTTTTTTTGCTGCTGTCTGCTGTGACATGTTATTGCCCCTGCATTTCTTAGTGCTGAAAATATTTTTTTTTTTCCCTATTTGAAGTAGCAGCATTACAGTCCATCTTTATAGATTTTATAAGGATGTGGATCCCAGTTTAACGAGCATCAGAGAGCATCTGGCAATTACACCCCTGAGGGAGGCTAACTGATAAATTAGCAGACCCACTGCAGCAAGGATGGCAAAATCTAGTCTTTAAAAACAGCCCTCAAATAGTCTCTGGCATAAATGAAAAAGTTTACAAAGAAGCAGCTCCTACCTTATTTTGAAAAATGTTAGTAGACAGTAAGTGCCATCTTAGAACAAAACCCTTGCCCAGTTCCAGTTCTTTTCTAAATTGGATTTAGAACTGTGCCCAGTTGCACAGCTCCTCATATGGATACGTAGATGTCCCACCAGGAAAATCAGGATCACAAGTAACAATAAAATATATTAATTCACATGAAGTCTCAAGTTCGTAAAATACATCTGATAATATTCCAAGGTTTTAATACCTGGGCTACAGTGAAGAAGCAAAGAAGAAAAAAAACCAAGGAATAAACTGAAGAATGGCTTCACAGACCAACTGCTTCAGATCCATAGACTCAGTGGTCCTGTCCGGGGAAATGGGAATTACAGCCAAGAGCTGCCCAACAAAGAGAACCGGAGCAGTTCACTAGCAAGGTGGTTGCTCTATTGCTCCATTCTGAGGCCTTCTCCACCATAAAAAGAGCATTTCAAACACATTTCAGAAATTAAAACCAAGTTTAAGAAGAAAGCAAAAGGGAAAGGGGGAAATATATAAGTGAATCGTGCTGTCACAAGCAAGTTTCCAGTGTAAATCAAATGGACCTGTAATTCACAGGATCACATTATGAAAAACATTATGAGATCATCCACTTTTAAAGTGTAATTTATCTGCCAGTATTACAATATGGACGAGCAATCATGTATATAAACATGCAAATCATTTCAGGTATGTCTGAAATAGTGCAATTTTTTTCAAATAAGTTGAGTAGGGATTATCTGCAGAGTGTGAATGTAGAAGCTCATCAAATGTAGATTTTATTATGGAAGGGAGCAGGAATGGGCCACCACACTTTCCAGGAGAAAAAGCTGGTCGAGAATGCGAGGAATGGAGTGGGGCAAGAAAAAAAGTCACAGGAGGGTGTCAGCCAGCAAGATGGCATGGGAATTCATCTGGTTACAACAACCAAGGGAAAAAGATTCTATGGAAGACGTAAAAATGACCTGTTTTTGTCCAGGGTTAACTGATGCAGTTATATGAGGGCAACTGAAAAGCATCTGAAACTAAAAATTGCCCTAGTGCACTGCGTAAGTACAGTTCAAAGAGAAGGTGCTGAACACATAAAAAAGAAGAATAAAACTAAACAGACCTTTTCATCCAGCAGCAGTAAAACTAGAGGGCAGAAAACGATGTTAAATCGCTTAAGCCTGTTGTATCAACAAACCATAGCAAGAAAGCTACAAGATATGTGTCTCAGGGTAACCATTCCTATGCAACACCTTGCAAAATAATAAAGCACTTGCATCAAAATCAAGTTGAACCCACGTTAAGGGCTCACCCTGGGAAACTCGGGCACCGGCAGCGTGCGACGGAGGGAACGATCACGTGGGGAATGCAAAGCCACAAGAAATAAAACAATCTACAGCACAAAAGCAAGAAACCACAGAGGGCTTGGAGCAGTGTTTAGATAATAAAGCAGGTAAAAAGCCATCTCTTGGCTAAATAAAAATATCACCCCAGAAGATGAAGGGCATTCAGTTATTTTAGTGACTGTCAAGCACAATTAGCAGCTCGCTGTGTTCATCCAGCACTAACTGCAGCCTTAAATGAAAATGTAAACTGAGGACAAAGGCAAGTTGAAAGTACAAAAGTCTGGACAGCACAATAAGACAATTTTGGAAATAAATACATGATGACCTATAATAACTACAGGATGACCATGGCCAACAATGTGCCCTTGTGGCCAAGAAGGCCAATACCATCCTGGGGTGCATCAGGAAGAGTGTGACCAGCAGGTCGAGGGAGGTCATCCTGCCCCTCTGCTCTGCCCAGGTGAGGCCCCAGCTTCTGGGCTCCCCAGTTGAAGAAGGACAGGGAACAGCAGAGGACCACAAAGATGATTAGGGGCCTAGAGCATCTCCCTTATGAGCAGAGGCTGAGGGACTTGGGTCTTTTTAGTCTAGAGAAGAGAAGGCTGAGGAGGGATCTGATCAATGCTTATAAATACTTAAAGGGTGGGTGTCAAGAGGATGGGGCCAATCTTTTTTCAATGTTGCGCAGAGATAGGACACGAGGAAACGGGCATAAACATGAATATAAGAAGCTCCACCTAAACATAAGGAGGAACTTTGAGGGTGGCAGAGCCCTGGAACAGGCTGCCCAGGGAGGTGGTGGAGTCTCCTTCTCTGGAGACATTCAAACCCGCCTGGATACATTCCTGTGCAACCTGCTGTGGGTGGACCTGCTTTGGCAGGGGGGTTGGACTAGATGATCTCTAGAGGTCCCTTCCAACCCCATATCATTCTTTGACTTGTTTGTGATTTCACTTTCCTCTTGGCCACCTGAGCACTTGTGGAGTCGCATGGACAGGAAAGCAGATGAGCTTGAGAAATACCAACACGCTATTAAGTAACTTCAGACAAAGGATTATTTTAACTTCTGAAACAACTCATTTTTAGTAATATACAGAAAAGGTTATGTTTCAAAGAAAAAACCCACCACTTTCTAATGCCGAATAAATACAGGCTATTATAAAATTTTTCTTCCACTTTCCAATTTAGACTGTTCAGAATAAGACATTAGGAGAAGTTGGGACTCTTACTCATATTTGGTCCCACTTACTCAAATTCTCTTCATCTACCATACGCGGGTGTAAGATTAAAAAAAAAACAACACTTTTCCTAGAGACTGCAAAGATTTTTAAGTACATTTTCCTGGGCTCCTCCAGACATAGGAAGAAGGGAGTTTTCGCTACTGCCTGTAGTTTCTTCAGAGCCACATTAAAAACTCGTGTTGTCTAAATTTTTAAACATTACTACTGAAAACATAAGCTTTGAAAAAAAAATATGTTAAAACATTAATGTGCATCAGACTAGACTTGAAAAATTTCACAAGATGCTCATTTCCACTCGTGCAGATGTCCAAATACACAGCTTTAAGATGAAAATTTGGTATTTACTGTAAACAAATCAAGAAGTAACATTTTTTTCCCTTTTCAATGAAAGGTGGTTCTTATAAAAATGGATGTTAATTCCTGATATCAAGTTGGCCAACTGAGTTAAAATTTCCAGAATTATTCTATTAATAGAGTTTAAATCTCTCTCTTAGTAGAGATTCAAACATTTGTTGTGTAGTATCTCTGTAAATACATAAATTCCCAACATCTCAGTTGTCTTATTCCTTCCAATAATACAGTGCCTGCAACTGATTGAGGGAGTTTAAAACACAACCAAAAAATGCAAAAAATCCCAAAACCAAACTAAAGGAAAACCAAAACCCTAACACCTGAGATGAATGGAGCTAAGGCACTTCCCTTCACAGAATCGCATGGGGTTGGAAGGAACCTCTGGAGATCATCTATCTAGTCCCAACTCCCTGCCAAAGCAGGTCCGCCCAGAGCAGGCTGCACAGGAATGTGTCCAGGTGGATTCTGAATGTCTCCAGAGAAGGAGACTCCACCACCTCCCTCGGCTGCCTGTGCCAGGGCTCTGCCACCCTCAAACTGAAGAAATTCCTCCTCATGTTTAGATGGAACATCTTGTGTTCAAGTTTATGCCCGTTACCTCTTGTCCTATCCCTGGGCACCACTGGAAAAAGACTTCATATCCACTAGTATGGAATCCAACACTTATTTATGAGAGGCTCCAGGGTACAGTGTGATGTATATTTTGGCAGCAATCACAATTGCAATGGAACTGGAATTTTGCATTTTGCATTTACAGTTGTTTTTGTTCTTTTTTAACCTTCAAGCTGCTTTAAAAAGAAAAAAAAAATAATTTTTAATCTGCATACTGCATAGCATCAAAATAGCACATCTCCAAAGCTGAGAAAACATATGCTGTCAGCAAAGAACAAAATGATCTCTTTGATTCTAATACCTGTGATAGTAGCATGATAATAACTACGTGTGACAACTTCTCCCCTACTCTCAAAATAATTATGGCTCTCTAGAATTCAACATCTGCGTTACCAGATGTTACTGTCAACCATGTAAGCAAAAGCACTGCAGAAACCTGGCTGCCCTCCAGAGTTCTTCTCTCAATACCTCAGCAGATGCAGGTGGTTTTCAGTAGTCCAATATTTGGAGCACCAAGCCATGCAAATCCACTTATGTAAACAAGAAAACAGCATCAGCAAATAATGCATCATACCCAAACAGGTTCAGGGTAGTCCAAGACTGACATTTCTGCCACGTTTTTGAGAATTCACATCAGTTTTAGCATGTCTGAGACAAAAAATAGTGATGTCGCGACATGTCTCCCGAAAACCCATTTCCATTAAGTCGTTTTAACTTCAGCATTCGCTTTCCTACACAGACATAATACGTGCCAGCTGGATGACACACGAGCTATTAAAAACCAGGTATGCGCAGCAGAATTTTAAAATATTACATCAAAACCATAAATCATTCGCTCTTGAGATATAACTTGCAACTTAGCACCAAACCCGTTGCCTGAATAGGATGATTTACATACAGCGCAGTTTTTATGGAAGAATTTTTCCTCTCCCTCTATACCTCTAAACTGCTGCAATCTGAAATCAAATTATCTTCAACAGGGAAGCAATCCAAACTCTAGCTGAACTTTCTAAGTGAAAATAAACATATTTAAAACTGAATTAACTGTAGCCAAAGGGTAACAATCTTTCACAAACGTGCCTGAAGCACTTCTGATGCGGAACCTTTTTGATATCATACTCCTTATGTATTAAACCAACAGGTTTAATACAAAACCAAGTAAGAACAAGCTTCTTTCTCCTAACGACTCCTCCATCATTTAATTTCCACAAACAGCCAGAGAAGAGCCTGCCCGGTCCTACTTGGCCACACTTTCCTTTGTTTCTCTGGACATCCCTTTCCCAGAAGACGTACATAGAACTTTGGAGGACAGCTCCAGCTGGTGCAGCATCTCTCCAGCCCCAGCAGTGCTCTCCTGCCACCTAAGTGGGAGATGCCTGGTTGAGAGGTCCAGCTCCTCAGAAACGCCCTGTGGATCCCCAGGGATGCAAAAGTTTTTTTTGGAACCACTGGACTAACAGAGTGATGGACACACAGAAGGACATTGCCACTTATATAGAAGAGCTTTTTCTAACAGTTGCCCCAAAGCATTATACACAATCAGCAAATGAGGTCTGACATTTTTATACCCCTCATAAATTAAAAAGGTGTGTGCAGGGGGCTTAATTTAGATGTGAAATATGAACAAGAAGAGAACCCGTCTCCTGGATCTTCACAGAGCTGTGCAGCTGGAGAGCAAAGTAGAGCAGGTTTCGTAGCCAAAGGGTGCATCCAGTATTTGGTACTTAGACATGAATCTCTAAAGGGTAGCAAAGGCACATCAGCTTAAAGTGTTCACATATCTAATTAAGTCAGAAATCACTAGGGACTTTATGACAGCAGGACTGTAGCTCTACAATACTAAAAGTCAAGGTTTCCGCTATAAAACTTCCTTTTCATGCCTGTAAAAATGAGCTGTCAGAATTATTTCCAGGTTCAAATATGTCTTATAAGCTCTTCACCTTCAAGCAAATTAAACTGAAGTGCCCAATCATTTTTAAATGGCATAAGTAGGAAGTTTTAGGGGTTTCGCAGTCTCTGATACAATCTGGAATATTCAGCCTTTAACTGGAACTTCAACAATTAAGGTTTCATTAGCAGCTGTATCTTCACCCTCCCTCCAACTCTGCACTTATAATTTTCTCATTTTATACAATTATGGCTAAGTGTGTATTCAAAATTTAAGTAGCAGAAACTACACATGCAGGCATTAATTTCAGGAAAACAAAGGCAGTGTTACTACTGGTTACTGGCATTTTAGTGGCTCAAAACCGTGGAATTTGAGTTTAAGACTCCAGACCACTGGCCACTCTATATACAGCTAACAAAAACCTTCACCACCCCAAAGAGTTTCCAGCCTACATACCTGACAAACCAGATTTTTAAAATCCATAGTCGCAAGGTCTTAAGTTACTTTGATCCTTCTATGCAAGGAAGTATTTCTTTTAAATGATTTTCAAAAAAAAGCAGTGTGTATCAATGTTATAAGCAACCTGATTTGATCTTCCCGGGACCCATCTCAAAATTATGTATAGACATAGCTAATTTTTAATTATTATTTTTTAAGTAAAAAAATAAATCCTAGTGTCTTACTGCATCTTGCTTAGATGTGTCACGACACACAAGACTTCTCACCTAACAAATGGAAAATATTAAAATGGTCACACTGTTAACCATTAATAACGAAAATTTAAATGAAAGACTCTGAACTTAGTTACAACAATTGCAAATTCCGAAGAACAATTCAAGAAAATAAGTGCACACTAGGCAACCTCAAACAGGAGTTGAGAACAGAGGTTTAAATCTAGTTTGAAAGAGGATTAAGTTAAATTCATGCTACTTAGTTTTACAGATAATCTCAAAGGTGGCTGCAAACCAGTGGGGCTACCTTTCAGTGACAAAACCGAGGGAAAAATATTTCAGGAGCATTTAAGAAGACTCTAAGTTGGTTGTTACATGGCTTTCTACTCCTCTCAGAACCACAGCTCCATTTTCATGATCTTCAGTATATTGTTTAATATTATAGTTCATTTTAATTCCTAATTCATCTCTACTATGTCTTTTAAGTTCTTTCTACCTATAACTGGAATCATAGTAATTTAAACATGTCTGAGTCCGCATTTAGTTGACTACTCCCTTCTGCTCACATCCTCACATCTGACAATACAAGAAAATGAGAAAAATTCTACATGATACTCAGGGAAAAAGGAATTTAAAGTAAAATATTTGATTCTTTTTTTTTTTTTAAAGAAGGGTCCAAACAGCACAAACTCATACTTTTCAGATTCCCAGTGCATAGTGATGCTCAGGTAAAAATTCATGCCTGTCCTTTTTTGTTTAGTTGTGGTTTGGTTTGGGGTTTTTTTGGTTTTTTAATAAAAGACGAATCAAATAGAGGTAAGTAATCTGAAGAAATCAAAAGATGATCATAGAATAAACATTCCAAAAGGAATGCAAGTAGAATACAATCAAGAAACCTTTTTTATCTTCATCCAGTCTTCATTTTCCCTAAATAATTAAGCTTCCTCTAAAAATTCAAACTTTCAACTAGGAGATAACAAGTTTGTGAAGCTGTACTTTAATATTTCCATGTATTCAAGGCCAGTAAGATATAATATTTCCCATAGGCCTGGAATTCTTCTGGTAATGAGGGAAAAGCAAGTGAAAAAGTTTGTTACATTGCCTTCAAGATCAAATAAAGACTTCTCCATGGAGTTTTCCTCCATTACATAAAACCAGAGGCATATAATTACCTGTAAGCAAATATTCACTTTAATTTTCCATATCTAGTAGAATCTCTCAAAGGTAGTGCTAGCTTTATGGGCTCAAATAATACTGTAAGTAAAAATCATTTGATTTTACTATGGATCCTCAAATATTCACAGGGCAACTTAAATACTGTCTCAAAAATATGCTAACAGAGATAGATTATTTCCCTCTCAGCTATAATAGTAATGAAAGAATCTCAAATACATTCTAATATTTCCATGATTTGAAACACTGGTGGCAGGAAAGAAAAATAAGAGCTTTTATGGCAAACTTTAATGGCACTGGCAATTGAAAGAGAAGATAGTATGTTGTCTGTAATACAAAAAAACTTAACACATTTGCCTTTAAGGTAATATATCTTGAATCACTGGTGGCATATCACCTTCCTCATCCCAAAGTCACTCTCCACGAGTGGCCCAACAGCACATAACAAATACTTAAGACTCATCTTTAGATAAATCTCTTTCGTATCTCTGCTGAACCAAGAGCCACATAATACAATGCATCCTGCAAGCAGCGTTTAACGTACAATAAATAGAAGGAGTTAAAATGTCTTTATGCACCAAAAGATCCAGTATATAACCTAATCTTAAAGTTAATTCTTTTTGGGTAGACTGGATTATTCAAGCAAGCGCATTTCAAATGCAAACATCCTGAATTCTTTAGAGGATAAAATAATTTCTGAGTAAGAGCGTAAAGAAATCCTATGCTAAAGGTGCTGCGGGAATGTCAGCTGCTCTTATCTGGGATGAAGCAAATGGGACCAGATCTCAAAGAGAGTCAGCTGCTTTGGAGAAACCAAAAAAAAAAAAGTGAGTAAAGATGGCTCAGATGAAGTCCTTCAGAAATCAGAGGACCCTGGTGGCATCACGCCCTTTGCTGGGAAGAGCATGTCCAGCTCAGATGGGCTAGAAAAATTTTGACATCCCACCAAAATAAATTTGGGAAATGACCAGTTTTGAAGATGCCAGGGAGGCAGCGTGCCCAGCTCGGGCAGGGAGGAATCTGCCACAAACAGAACCTGTGAGCTCTGCTCCAGAGGAGAGCACTAGGAGCTTGAATTCCAGACCTCCGAGGAGAGCCCTGCCCCCCAGGCCACCATACAGCTTCTCTGGTGGGTCCTCACAGCCTCCTCAGCAAGGCAGTGCTCAGCAGAAATGTCCCCAAAGAGTTCCTCACTTACCTGAGGCCTAATTTGGTAAGGGATAATTTGATCTTTAATGTCAGTCTTAATTACATTAACTAAGGGGAAGGGATCCAATGGTACCACCAGCATTTAATCTGGGGTATGACTCATCCTGATCCAATTAACCGTTTCCCAAACAGCGAGACCTTTTTAACTTCAAGACAGGAGAAAACGAGAGAGAGGAAAAAGAGCCCTAAACCTCTGCAAGCCTCGCTCGTCCTTGGGGAGCTGCTGATCGCCGCTGCCACAATCTGTGCACAATTCCTGCCACGGCAAGGCTGGCAGAGCTGTAAGCAGAGCGTTAAGATTAATCCCGCCAGGATGTGACGAAAGCATGTAAAACCAATTTCCAAAGCCGTAAGACTGAAAGTCGGATTTAATTTATTTAGCTTTGTATTTCTAACATACTGCCAAATGATTCTTGTTTTTACAGTCTGTTAAAAAAAAAAAAGAAAGTTTTGCTAGTGGAGAGCTGCAAATCCCAGATAAAGCCCGGCTGTTAAAGCAGAGCTATAAACAGCTCCATGCACCTTCCAGCAGCCCCACGACCGGCTCCACCTCCGCTCCTGCCGCCACCAAAGCCCAAATGCTCTGCCATAGTGTGCCTTATTAATCAAAAGAGAATATTAGCATCAAACCCTCCCAGGCACCCTGGCTGAAACAGCTCAATAATAAAGGAAAAGAAGCGGTAACTCCAAAAATACAGTTTAGCGCTAGTGTCCTCTATCAGACGAAATTGTCATTCCCTTTTTTTAGACCAAATTGAGGAAGAATTGCAGAATCTGATCTCATCTGACCACAGCTGACAAGAGGCAGAGATCATCAGAGCAGGTTTGAGGCTTTGAAGTGTATTTTAAGAACTTCTTTCTTCTGTGTTAGAAACCCCCAGGAAGGCAGTGGGGTGGTTGGCAGAACCACAGAATCACAGAATCTTAGTGGTTGGAAGGGACCTCTGAGATCATCAAGTCCAACCTCATAAAAAAAAATAAAACAACCAAAAAAAAAAACCCAACACAAACAACAAACCCAAAAACACCACCCCACCAACTAAACCCCACACACAACACCCCACCACAAACCAATAATCTTGGGCACTAGAGCATGCCCTGAAGAGCCATGTCTAAACGTTTCTTAAATACCTCCAGGGATGGTGACTCCACCACCTCCCTGGGCAGGCTGTTCCAGTGCCTGACCACTCTCTCAGTAAAGTAATTCTTCCTAATATCTAATCTGAATGTCCCTTGCCACAGCTTCAGACCATTTCCTCTGGTCCTGTCATTATTCCTTTGGGAGAAGAGGCCAACCCCCACCTCTCTCTCATTTCTCATCAAATGCTAAATAAATAACTTTATTAGGAGTTGAGGCCCATCCTCCAGTGCAGAACTGTGCCCTGAATAACTCTCTGGGCATTTATAACACAATCATCACAGTATTTTGAGTTCTTACAGTTTCAAAGGAACTATGAAAACAAGAAGTACTTGCAGCCCTGGGATGACAACGGCAATCGGGTTTCAGCCATGACCACACAGAGAAGTGGGAATGAGCAGCACAATATGAGACACTTTGAAGAAGAGTAGTGTGAAGGACAGAACTTCAGCTACTGTGCAAAATCCGAGCTATGTATTCACCATACGCACAAAATTCCACAGAAAAATGAACAAACAGCTATATAAATATATATATATTTCTGCCTAAAGGAAAAAGTCTCTATAAAACTTATTTCAACTAAAAATTTTTTATAAAAAATTTTCCATAAGGAAAAAGGAATACCTGTATTAATTTCCAAAATACCATGTCTTATCCATCTATTTAGCACGTAGGCTGAATAATTTAGAAACAAAATCCCCCACAAGGTCTGTGCTAGGGTTCTGAGGAACTATGCAGACTTAACTCTTTTTTGTCACAGGGTTTCATTTTCTTAAATAGTCTCTAGAAATATTAGCAAAGAAAAACAAGCGTGATAACACAGAAGAGAACCATTTGTATTTGCACTGCTAGCAACACAGCGGCAGGTTCCATTTGCCTTGCACTAAGCATGAATAATTCAGTTTCTTGCTTTGTTCCCTAAATAGTTGACAGGGAATGGAAACTTTATTCATGACCGTATGGCCTTTTTCTAAGCTTGTCTATTTATTTAATAACGTACATCACAGGGCCCATCACCCGGGTTGGCATTTATTAAAAATAAAAGCATTCAATAACTATTACTAACGAATGGCCGTGAAACAAGCAACTTCCCAGAACTACCACCTTTTTTGCTTGCAAATAGCACTCAGACAGCTATTTAAATAATTAAATGGTCTCAATCTGCACTGCATCAGCCTTGGCTCCTGGAGCCTTCGACAGGAAACAGATTCCAGAACCTCTGGGAACATGCTCCTGCCTCGGCCACGATCATAACTGCAAATATGTGAGCTCTCTGCTAGATCACAGCTGGACCAAAGAAAACAATTTCCATCAAAGGCATAGCGATATTTTCATGGACTCTATCCATTTTTAACCATCAATCCTCCTTCCCACTGACTCCCTTTCTTCACATTTTGGAGAACTCCTTGCCTTCTCTGGTCTATAGGCTCCACTTTGCCACTTGAACAGAAGAAAAATGTATTATTGCATAATAATATGGAATAATGAGAGCATAACACAAGTTTTGGACAGTTGAGTCAAGGCAACATGCTTCAAAACTTCATTTGGTCAATTCTATATTATACAGGGGGATTAGTGCATCAGCCTTCAGCTCCATCCTAACTTCCAAAGGAAAGACATCCCAAATTACTTCATTTCTCTAGACGGAAAAGAAATCCTCTCTATTCTCAGCAATTCATAGGAACTCTCAGAAGAGCCTTCTGAAATTTGCTGGAGAGAAGTCAATCTTTTATGGGGTCCTAACCCCCAGAGCAACAGTGATCTTCTCCCTTAAGCCTCACACTACCCACTTAATTAGCCCATGGGCTAATGAAGTTTGAGCACCCATCAAAAAAGGTAAAATGAACAAACCCCTCAAATGTTACCGCATCACTAAAAGTGAAAGACCTGAGGACTAGTACATATACTGAGTTTTTATGATTCTGACAGCACCAGTAGAAGACACTCTCTGTGAAAGAAACATCACAACAGCTGAAAAGACGGAAGTTGTTAAATTTTCTCCACTCTGTTAAGTAACCAACTTTCACAAAAGGTAAACAAAGACGTGAAGTTGGTTGAGGACCAGAGATTGCTTTGGCAGAAAATGTCAACACACACACACAAAATTCCCCAACTAGGAATAAAAATCCTGATGTTACTGAGAAAAAAGATTTCCAAACAATTTTACTACTGAGCAATTCAAACACTTTGTTTCAATTCTGTTATCAGTTTTTACATTTTACTAAAAGAAAAAAAAAAAAAAAGGAACGGATAGAGACAATTCCATCTAATTGGAATATTTCAATCTTTTCAGCCTAGAGAAAAATGCTCATAAAGTAAATATGATTCAGTATTTTAACTTGGACGGGAACTAGTTCATCAGGAAATCCTATGTATGTAAATTTGTGTCAGTTACATGTCCAAGGGAAACATCAGCTTATATGAAGGATGAGACTTCTTGCATGTTTAAAGATTACACATTATCAAGACTGAGAAAAATCAGACATACATATAAGGCCACCTGCATTATTTAATGTCGTGTCCATAAAGAGTAGTCTAGAAATTCAAAAAAAGCCAACCAACTTGTTTAATTTTGAAAAGTCTAACACTCTGCAACTTCCAGTATTCCTGGGAAAAGCCCCGACTTTTCAATAGATTTCAGATTTGTTTGAGAGTGGCAACTAGAACACTTGAGAAACTCATCAGCTTTCAAAGAGAATTGGACTGGGAGTAGAAGCCCCTTAATGCAAGGCTACTGTAGAAGACTATTATTACAATTGATTATTATTCAGACAATATCAATTTCATTATCCCCGATCGATTCCCAGCAATGCTCCTTCGTAGCCTTCGGTTACAAACGCTGCAGGAACTGTAACTTAATACTGCCCAGCAAATTGCAGTCCTGCTGCTCTCACTGAATTTGGGAACAGTCTGACTTATTAGCAGGCTTCTAGTAAATAGCTGTCATAGGTGCTGGCTGTAGGGAACTGGATGTCAAAGCACCATCAAAGAGGATCGAGAAAACTCTTTCCCCTTGAGGCTTTGTTAATTTGATTTATGTGTACAGGCAGGGAACTAATTGCTAATTGTTGCAGCTCGTACTGTGGAATTGCAGCAATTCCACTCGAACACCGGATCTCAAGAGGACCGAGAGACTTCAGTTTTACACGCGGCTGATGGGAGATGCATCCTAAACAGGAATCTGCCAGTGTTTGGTGCTTCAGAAATCTTACAGGAGGACTCTTCGCAATGCCCCGTGCCACCATCTCCTCAGAGAAAGCAGCCACCCTCTCAGCACACCGTACCACCGAGAAGCTGGGAGCCAACAGAGATAACTCAGCAGGAGCCAACTCCTACAGCTCTGCAGGCAATTAGGAGATAGTCGGCATATCTAGTGCTGCTAATTAAATTGTTAAGGGGTTTTGTTCTGGAAGGTGATTTCCCCCCCCCCCCTCAGTATCTTTGTACGTACATCCCTGGGACCACCAGCCAAAAATTGCTGATTCTCCTTGTTTGAGTTGCAAGGACTGAACAGTGAAGGACAACTCTGTCCAATTTCTGCATCCTCACGGATTTCCGCATCAGAAGCAATTGGCCTAAAATGAGAACTGGTTGTCATCTCAACAAGCTGTGTGTTTCCTCCTTCAGATTCTTTCTGTTGGAAGAAATATGGTCTGGTTACACCTATAAAACTGATGGATGGCAACATAAATAAGTCTTTTTCCTCTAAATACTGCCTTTTGGCCAGTATTAGTGTCAGCATCGCTCAGAAATGTCTAGTCAAGTATTTCTCTTTTTCAGGTCAAGTCAAGCACAGGGCCTGCCGCTCGCCAGAAGTTTTTTTAAAAGGTATGGACTTTTAAAATCCACGTTTCACCATCTGTTCCAGTTTGTTCTGCTGAAACAGAAACAATCCCCTGAAAACCTGAGCTTTTCAAACAGCCACAGGCAAAGGGGAGAGGAGATGTCCCAGGGGCAGCCCAGCCAACGGGAAGATTCAAGGCATCATCAGACCCCTCCCGATCCCTCCATTACCCCAAGCAGGCAGGAGTGAGGTATGCTAGGCCTTTAAAAAAAGCAAATTACTCCCTCACCCACACTGGCACAGCTTACTGCATCATCTCTTCGGAGAAGTAGTACTTGTCACCATTCAGAATTGCTGTTCTAATTGGGACTAAATTGCCCCACACTTTTCAGCAGCCACGGTAAAGCTGTAGATAGCTAACGGCCATGGAAATTGGTTCCCTCTCTAACCACACGTCTGCTATGATGACTTCAAGGTAATTTCAGCAAGGTAGTCTTTAATTTTAAAATAAGTAAGGTTAGCAATCCAAAAATAAGAGATCAGAGGAAGATTCATTTATTCTCTATAGCTTACCAAAACCTACATTCAATTTTCTTAGAAAATGTGAGGCACTGCCCCAACACACAGATGTTGTGGAGGAAAGCACCCCGATGGGAGATGTCCAGGTGTCATGTCCTGTTCCACCTAATGCAGAACAGACTGTGACCCTCAGTCCCCCGCGTCCCATGGAACCTCTCAGCAGCCCTGAGCTGTCCCCATGTTCCCCTCTCAAACCTCCATCCTGAGCCTGGAAACGTTGCTTTGAAACACTGTATCCCAAAACAGGCAGATATATGAAATAAATATATAAATAAAATGGAAAAAAAAATCATCCTCAAAAAATTCCCAATCAGCTTCTGCTGTTCCACAAAATACACTTTCTGGAATGATACATTTATAAGAAAATACTCAAACCCCTCATTCTCTGTTTTCCACACTGATGACCTAGGATGTCCACCCAGGACATCACCAACTAGACACAAATCCTCCTGCTTCTTTTCTTCTGAGAGAAGCTCTCAGAGGTTTGGCAAGCTTGCTTTTATTTTCTTACATCTCAAAGACAAAATAAAGTACTTTTTTTGTCTTTGAAGAGTTTCTGAACTGATAAATTGGCCCAATTGTGATTTTCTCTCTATTTCCCCCAGCAGAAAACTGTCTGTTGCTTTTGAGAAAGGAGCAGTAAGAGAGAAACCATCCATGTGTGCCACGACAGATAAGGAAATTTATCAAGGGAATCACTGCTTATTATGCCGATGTGAATATACAGCTTATTGGATCTAATTCATTACTATATCACACTGGTGTATTGCTCAGAAACAATTATTTTAAGGCAACACCATGTACTTCATTTACAAAGGACATAGTTATAATACCAAAAAACCCCAAACTTTACTGTAAATCATTTCCCAAATCAAAGATCTAAAAATCAATGTATTTTTATGGTTACCATAAAAAAAAAAAAATCAACTGAGAGGAAAAACTGTTCTCGGTGAACCACGTGGTGGACTTCAAACGTGAAAAGTGTCCTCATAATGTTAAGTAAAGCATAAGACAAGACATTTCTTCAAAAAGGAAGAGAAATTTTATAAGCATATGCCGTAACTGACCGTAACAGGAACAAACTTACACCTCCTTGTCAAGCATTATATCAATATAATTCTTTCTTCTACAGAAAAACAGATGAGAGAGCTATGTTTGGCAAATTTAAAAAAAAAAAAAAAAAAAGAAAAAGAAAAAAAGAGGCAAATTGAATGAAACCAAAGAAAACTATAAAACAGACAAGCCTTTCTATCAACACCTCTGAAGTACAAATATAACCCATTTTTTTTGGTTTAAAAATATATATACATATATATTTGACATAAATGGGTATCTGGAGCCTAAATTTATCGATTCGCTGTTCCACAGACACCGCTGGGGTCATAAGGGCCATCTTTCTTCCACAAAAGACACCTCCCCATGTTCTCAGAGCCATTCTTCGCTGGGGAGGCAGCAGGAGGATAAGCGGGGAACGTTCACTTGTTTGACATTATTCTTATCTCCTTTCAAACGGGGCTTTGTACTTATAAATACACGTTCCAAATTATCATGTGAATAAAGAGAATCCCAAGTGATTACCCAGAGTGTGGGAATGAAATAAATCTGGAGAGCTCGCTTCACTCCCAGTTATACCCAGGAAAGTGCCAACATCCATTTCTAAAGATGCAGCAGGCAGGGCTTCAGACTCAGCCCAGGTATATTTAATACTTGCCTTTTCTATGGCAACACAATAAATATCTGAAAGTGATATACAGGAGGCAACAAGATGAGTTCCTGCTGAGATTTGCCTTTTGCAATGTGTTTTTCAACTGTTGGCATGCCAAAACCCCAGAATTTTCTCGTGTGCAGGGGACACTGCTCAGATCAGAAGTAGCGAGAGCAGTGGTCTAGGCCCGCAGACTGCTACCATCAGCCATGTAGATGTCAGTATGTAGCTACTAATTAACCGTAGCTGTTAATAAAAGAAGGGACAAAACAGGTCTTTCCTAAGAAAAACAGTCACCAGAGCTCTCCTTTCTCTCCTCACACCTTTCCGTTGGCTCTGCTCCTGCCCTGATTTCTTACTCCTGGGACAGCAAAGTCAATTTTTCCAAGCAGCGGCCTCTAAATTTAATTCAGTCCAAATCTCCAGAACTGAAATCTTCCAAGAAGTTCCAAAAAAGCTCTCTTTGCTTGCTAGGTCTGTGTTTTGCAGGCCTTACCCAGTCAAAAAGTGTGAAGCTGCGGGGTTTTAACAGTACTGATTATAACTGATCAGAAACAACCAATGCTTATGGAAGTTTCTCACTTCACTTTCGGAAAAAAACAAGTCCTTTTCTCACTGTGCAGGCACTTTGGTTCCTTTGGCCATGATCACACAGGAGAGCCACTGCTGTCTACTCTCCCAAAGTCCTTTGAAGAATTAAGCTTAAGTTATGGATGGCACCAGGCACCGGTGACAAATCAATTCTTGCCAGAGCTGGATTTGTGACTTTCTGCAGGTGATATTACCAGCTGGAAGAAGGCACAGAGATGCCTCCAAAGGACAGTTAGTTACAACTAGATGTATTACAAAGGGATTTAAACCTCCCTATTGCTTGAGGGGGGTGAAAAAACGACAGTGAAGAAAGCATTTCAGTGAGAATATACAGGATAAAAAGCAGAGCTGAAATGACAGAGCTCTCTATAGACTGATGAAGAGCAAAGCAAAGACTGTGGCATGGAAAAATGTATCTAAGAGGACCATGAATCTGACAGTAACCAAGACATACCGTGTAACTCCTCTCAACAACCACAGAAGAGCATTAGAATTTTAAAAATAGTGTTTGAGATAATTAACTATTCTGATAAATAAGGCATAGTTAGAATTATCATCAACATAACTGTCTGCTTTTCTTTACACTTACTATTCAACACGAATCTTTGTTTAGCAGTTTAATTTACAGAAGTCAACCTCAGAATTATAACTTCCTATAAAATAAATAGGATAGCCCCAAATTCACCAAACAAATTAGGATTGTTTCATTTTTTACCTGGTTTTGGAAGAACAGTATTGAAATAATTTCATATAAAATAAAAATACTGCCTTTCATATTTCCTTCATTGAAATGCTCTGCACTGTTAAACACGCAACAGGACGTATTTGCTTTAAGACGCAGAGGTGGAGAGTAATAATTATTAGAATGTTAGAAATCTTTGAAGAGACTGTATTTCTGCTACTTTTTGTGCCTTCATTACCTTGTCCCTTTAGATTATATTAATAACATTCAATTCAAACCTTAACTGAAAACACTCATCGAAGTTCAGTTTGGACAAAACTCAACTGTTTACTATTCTAAAATATAAAAGCTTAACAACATATATGATGACCAAAACCAAAACCTTGGCAGTCGGTGACAGTAACCTTGAAGTCAGTGACATTGCTCCCTCTAACTCCAGATCAGGGTTTCTCAGATTTTCTTCCCTTGTCTTGTCCCAAAGTTACAGTAAGAAAAAAATCAGCCATGAGGCAGAGAGGACACTTCACAGCACAAATTGCACACTTGTCTTTAATTTGGGGAAGAAAAATAAAAACCTACCCATTGGCTAGCTAACCTGCATCTAGCAGATGCACAACAGGATAAAGATATAATCTTTACCATCCCTCTTTTTATTTACAGCGAGAAGTAAAAACTAGCTGAATTTTCAAATGCACTTAAATGAAACTAGAAATCTGAGTCCCATTTTAAGAAGTAGCTTAAAAATGACAGTTTTCATTGAATATCGGGCTCGTTTACTTTTGAGAGTTCAGCAGTGTGCTTAGCAGAATTGCTGGGTGTTTCTGTATTTTTGAAAGTCTGCCTCTTACGACCTTAAGCATTTACTATAGACTTTAGAGACTTCTACATCTAAACGCATTCATCACGTTTGAAAACAGGGCTTTTCCCATTCTAACCATTATATTGGGGAGCCGCAGACACATTCCGCAGGGAGCACGACTCCAAGCATGGATGACTTCTCTCCAGCTAACGCCCTCTTGACACGCTCGCTCTAAAAGGGCTCCGACAACTCAACCATGCTGTGGTGTCTCAACCCCGCTGGCCCCAGGAGACCATCTACTTCCAGCCTATAAATTTCACCAGCTTTGTCCACCTGTGTTGCCCTGGTACATTCTGCTGGTTACAGATATAATTTTAAACAGCGCCCGAGGTATTCTGTATCTCAACTCCTACCTGGTCTCTTCTGGATGTGGGATTTATGCCCTTTTTATGTTCACCCTGAAGGCTTGTGGGAGCTAAGTAACACCAGACTTGAACTAAAAACCTTTTCATATATCTTCCAAAAGAAAACTAAAGAGAAGACATATACACGGCACAAGCAGACAGAACACTACTGGATTCCCATCAGATGAGTGATGTTTGCAGAATTATGTTTCTACCAGTTTTTACCAGTTCTGACTCTGCCCATCTATGGAGCTGGTTTTTTCTCTAATAAATACTTATATGAACAAATTTAGTACTCATACTCCTAAAAATCTAAGATTTACTGATTGAATACTATTAACAATGTTCATCCTAATTTTTTACAGCATGTAAAGCCCAATGAGCAGGGTAAGGAAAACTCTTCAGGTTTTTGGGGTGACCTCTTTCCCCCCTTCCAGCACCTCTGACAACTGGAGTCCTCTCTGAAACATCAGGAGAAAACTCATTTCTACTTTTTATCATCAACATTGTAAGCACTTCCCTACAGGGGGTGGGGAGGTCAAAAAGGCTTACAGAGATAATCTTTACTTAGGCTGTAGCATTAATTAGGCAACTTGGCCAAGGCCAGTAATTACAACCGTGCTAAATTGCACTGAATTTCTGTAGCATTGATGTTTCATGGGAAGAAAGGTGCAAATTTGAAGGAATAAAAGCCAACACTGGCTTCTCTTACCTACTGACTTGTAGTACGTCTGCTGGGAAAATGCTTGGACCTGGCTGATGGGGATGGCCAGTACATGAGCTCTCACCACGAGCCTCCAATAGAGAAGGTGGACAGGAACACCTGCATCTCCCATTCCCTGTTCCTAGCACAGACTGGCAGAGACACTTCCTTCAACTCCCACAGAATCCAGTCCAAACCCCAGCAAAATCAACACAAGTGCCCCGGTACACTTTTGCAACCTCTTTAGAAGCCCAGAGAGTCCCAATCCTCAAAGCTTCCTCTGCCTGCAGCAGATTTCATCCCAATAGGAAGTTCCCACCCCAGACCTCCAAGCACATTAATGTGATGTCTGCTTGGACGATATGATTGGCACCGCTGTGTCTTCTATACATTTTTCTTCTAAGTCCTTTATCAGGACTGTTAGCAAAATCTCTTACCATTATTGAGCCTGATCTAAGTAGTAAACTAAGAAAATTAAATTAACGTCATTCTCAGTAACATTTAGAAATTGCAAGCTAAGCAGCTGCCACTTATTCGTAGTAACTCGAAGTATATTATATTGAAAGAAGTATTACAATAACAAATATTGATTTTGTCAGGTTTGAGGTTTGTTTTTTTTTTTTCCGAGCAACACGTTGCATGTTCTATATCTGTGGGGCTACACAGACGTGGGTTTCATTGCCGTAGCTCTGACTCTTGCCAAACAGATGTTGAGGGAAAGCAACAAAACACAACAAGGGATAAAAGCTGTCTCAGATCAAAATGTTGGGTTAGGAAAAACCTTGTGTGTAATGCCGTATACTAAAAACATTGAGTGTGTATTAATATATTGAATGGATAGGTAGCTGAATTGATGCTTGACGACATATATTGAGATCACACTGTTAGGTAGAAAAAAATTACCAAATGCTAAGAATTATGTTAATTAAAGGATAGTGACTACATAAGATTTTAAGTTACAAAGCATTCATATAATTCCTTTTACCTGAAGTCCTGATTCTCACTAATATTCTAATAGCTAGCTGAAGTACTTTGAATAGTGATGAAGAGTTTGAAGAGGGATATTTTTAAACCACTCTTTGAAATAATAAAATGGCAAGCAATTCCCAGTCCCTGGACACAAAGAATTGGAGTATTATCCTGAGACCAACAAGAGTTCTCTGTAATTTGCTTTAACTTGTGTAATACCCAACCGATAGAGCTTAGCTTATTTCAATACTTTATTCATGATTAAGCCTAATGACAGAATTCAGTTCAATTTACTCTCTGAGAAGACAAAGAGGTTAATTTTTTACCAGAGTCAACACTTTTCATCACCTGTACCCTTTCCCATTATGAAAAAAATTTGATTTGTATGTAGTAGAGTCACTTCAGTGCATGAAAACTGACATGAGAACCTTCATACCCATTTTTACCACTGAATTTAGGAACACCATTGGCTCAAAACATGGTACTGCTTCAGGATTTTAGGTTTGGCTTAGCAAATATAATAAAAGACAAATTATGTTATTATAAGACTTCTGCAGTTTCTTTCAATGTATTTCTGATTTACTCAAGAACAACTCTTTGGAGGTCCATGACAACAATCCTTTCTAACCTCAGGTATTGCATGTAAGGTCTTTTGCTTCTGAACTGGTACAGTTAAAAAAATCTGCAATGTGTTTCCTTTATCATGAAAAAGGAACTTGCAGTTCCAGAAGCCACAAATAAGCTTATCTCCCCCCTCATACAGAAATAACTTTCAAAAGTTGGCAGGAAAGCCTAGTTTCTTCCATATTCACTGCTACAGAAAAGTGATTATACTCCGACACAAACGTGTTATATAAACTTTCAAAGCGGTGAAAAGATTCCACACAGAAGGAAAAAACAATAAAATCAAACCCTATCAGCAGATATTTTAGAACATTTTATATTCAAAAAACAGGTACTAAAGAAAAAAAAAGAAATCACAGTCTTTCAGAGTTCCATTTTTCCCTCCTAAACCCACCCATGCAGACTAAAGGTTTCCTTCGCTGTATAGACTGAAAAACAAAAGCCAGAATATACTTATTTGCATGACAGCAGATGAGGATTTCTGAAAGTACCAAATACTAGAAAACATTATCGAAATCTTGCTTTTTGACAAAGTTATTTGACAATTGACTGGATCTAGGACAGCTGGTCTATCGGCTATATTTCTATTCACTTTGAATTATCCACTTCTTTCAATTCACATACATTAAAGCTAATATTAATGTATTTAGCAATAAAATATTCTTGAAGCAAAAACTATAATGACTAACACAAATCCACGTTGTTAAAAATTACTCTAGTTTCATATAGGTTTATAAAAGCTTGCCAAGCATCAAAAGAAAACTCAACACGAAGAAAAAGTCAAGATTTGCAAATAAGATTCCACATAAAACAGATCACTTGACTGCACTTAGACAAAAACACATCAAGGTACATACCTGTAAATCCTTTGAATGTTTTCAGCTTTGATTTCCTTGAGAATCTCATGGTAGATATGAAGGTTATTTGGTTCTTGAGATGTTGGGGGAGAAGGGCATTTCTTCCGTGCATAATATCCTATCACTATTCCAAAAATAAATAAAATCAAAGCAGTGCAAAATACTTTCAGTATCCGAAAAAAATTGCAGCGGTTGCTCTTTGGTGCCTGTCTCGTATAGTGTGAGATGTAGTCGGGGTCTTCCTGAAGCCGCTGGAATCTTCCCTTTGGAGAAGACGAGGGCTGGATGGGCTCGAGATCAAGGTCAGGGCTCTGCGAGTTTCCAACACGATGTTGGACTGCACCATCCAGTCGGAAATGGTCAAAGCCGGGCTCTTCCAGCTCTTTTTCCATGTCCCATTCCAGTTCCAGTGCCGTGGCTTGGAGCTCATCGTTGTCAAGGTACGGAGAGTGCCCCTGTGCTCTCTGGTCTGCGTTCACTTTGTGATAGGCCATCTTTTTCTCTATAAAAACAAAATTTAAATAAAAAAAACAAACATAAATGTTTGTTTCCTTATGTCCACATAAACAATTTATTTGTTCTTTGTAAACCTGGGAGAACCTAACATATATGATAAAAAGCAAAAACTGGGTTCATAAAATCATAGAATCATAGAATGGTTAGAGTTGGAAGGGACCTTAAAGATCATTGAGTTCCAACCTGTCCCTGTTTCCATCATCCTGTCTTCTTCTGTAGCATCAGCAGTCCCATGACCACCATCAGATGTGAAAGAAGATATTTAAAGGAATACAATAGATTGTAAGAATATGAATAAAGGGGATTTTTCAAGTGACAATGGCAAAACACAAAAGTTATCCTATTATTTCGGCAGTCCCCAGGATAATATTAAAAAGTTGAGCAGAGGCACAGTTTCCAAAGCAATTATTTGTTACCTGAAAGTAAATTTAAAGCTTAACAACTGTGTGTATCAATTTCATTTCACACACCATACAAAATAATGCTGTTAAAAATAAGTTGAAAAAGTAGAAATAATATAACTCGCCTGATCTGTTTCTAGACACAAGGAAATGATAAGTTAAAAAAGAAATTTCAGGGTGACGCTGTACTTACACATCAATAAAAGGCTTCCATTTAGATGGAGCATTCTATTATTTAGAGGTATTTTAAATGCATAGTTCCCGAATGACTGATGAATTTACTTAGAAATTGTCCCAGCTGTTTTGCTCCACTTATTTTTCCCATTTTAATGAATCAAAAGCACTGCCAGGTAAGTATTTATATCAAAATCATTCCTTCAATGGCAAGGCATATCTGCGGCACTTCTAGATATTTCTATGGAAGTACGAGCCCTCTAAAGGGAACTCTGACCTCCAGTACAAACATTCAAAGTCAATTTTCAACAAATCATTTTTAACAGACTGCAACAATAGGGTGCCGTTTCCCTCCATACTTTGACAATCACTACTCCATCACATAAGCATCTGTAATTTAGGGCTTTTCAAACATCAGACTCACTCATCAATTAGAATAAAATGAAGATAAAGACATTAAACCTCTCACAGTGATGGATATCAGACTGACACCTACAACACTGCGTTATCCCTCCGGTTTTACATTTTCAGGCGTTTTCTTTCTCTAAGACTTACTTCCACAAAACATTATTGAGGCCACATAATAGATGAACCTACTCTAACGGCAAAATAGAATTTAGCTTTTAGAAGCTCTCTGAAGAGAGCAAACCGTTAGAAAGCATTGATATAATGAAACAGCCTATTGTCCACTGACAGACTGTCTTCCTCTATATAATACTGATTTTCAGACCCTATTTCCTTGTACAGCCGTACAAATATCCCTTGCCCATAACTGTCAGGCAGTCCAGGAACAGTCAAGAGAGCCCATACTCGAGGTACGCGTTTCAAGGGCAGCTATAGTATGTATTTTGCAAATCAATGCTCTGCCCACAGTCCAATTTTTTCTATATACAGGGGAAGCGACAGAGGCTAGAATGAGCACATTGTCTCCTCATCCAGGTTGGCAAGGAAGATATTTAATAATACCAGCCCCAGAATTGATCCCTGGTGCACCCAGCTTCTTACCAAGCACCAATTGGACATCAAGTGATTTATTAATCTTCTCTGGAAAATTGAGCTAGGCAATTTTCAAATCATTTATCTGGCCTTTCACTCTGTCTCCTCCTGTTTTGTTGGTGGAGGCATTAATTTGCAAAACATCACTACCAGATAATAACAACTGCCCAACAACCTCATATTTCCCACTGCATTTCACGCTGCTTTTTATTAGAAATTAAAGGCAAGCATTTTCTCCTTTGAAAGCAAAACAAATCATTACTGTATTCCACAGATACATAATTTTGACTCAAGAACTGCTAGTCATACAACAAACTGCTCTAGCCAAATAAATAAAAACATATCAGATTACTACAATATTACCCATAGAATAGGAGTTAAGGCAGTTTTTCAGATGCAGTTACACAGCAAATATTAATCTTGCTGCACTTATAAATGGTGACCACTGCATATCTGTGGTAGTTAAGTTTTCTCTGCATTTATGACATTTTATAAATGTGTGCTATTGTTCAATGGAGTGTAATAATAAAGGTTATTTAAATCTACACATAAGCACATAATAAGAAATCCTATGAAATTACTTTAAATGGTTGTTAATGCAGATGAGTAGTAACCACATCCCAGAGCTTAGTATCTCTGCAATTCAATTTTCATACAAAGCACCAAAACCAGTTACCTCACTCCAGGAAAAAAACCCAAATAACTACATGAAGTAAACCAAAAATCAATATTCAATTCAGTTTTATATTTGAGCCTTGTCTTTGGTGTACGGGAACTTCTTGGCAACGTGTGTGATTTAGTTAAAGAACATTAAGAATGCAAGAGTAACCCCAGTCCGCATCTTCACCTTTTCTACTAATATCATTAAAGTTCATTATTTTAATGTAAGGACACAGTATACTTTACCACGAAGTATGTGGGAATAGGGCCCGCGCTGTATTTAAGTGTGCCAACACTGATTTTGGAAGGGGATCTCCCGATTCTCAAGGCACAAGTTATTTGTGCCATGTCATCTATAACATCAGTTCTATTTAGTATTTGGCCGGTTAAGGAAGTAGAAGTGACTTAGAGATTACGTATTAAATGTAATTTTAGGTAGGAATTAGAAGGACAAAGAAAATGCCTCACAGAGTAAAACAAAAGAAAATAGAAAAATAGACAAACTATGAAGTCAAGAAAAATCACTATGATAATCTAGTTCAATCTTCTCTGTAACACAGACCGTAAAACGAACATATTTTTGAAAAACACTTTTGAAAACTTCAGGAGATAGAAAATCCACCCCATCTGCCAGCAAGCTGTTCCAGCATTTAATTGTTGTTAAATACATGTTTTATTATAAAGATAAAAGAGCAACTGCAAAATGCCAGAAGTCTGAACGGGCACCGAGTGAGCTTTAAAGCCATTCTATGGGGACAGCAAAAGGGATCGTAAACTCTGGAATACTGGACAGAGCCAAGCTGATGACCAATAAAGTTGATGTGCATTTCTACACTTCCACTTACTTGTGGGAAGAACGTTTGTAGAGAGGTACCAAATCAATGCTATTTATCCTTTCAACTAACTGTACACCAGAAATCAGGACAGTCAGCTGTATCAGGTCATTATTGCCTTAATGAGTCCATTTCAAAACTATTTACCTACTCCTTGATCTTAAAAATAATGCAATTACATCCTGATGGGTACATTTTGTTAGGAAACAACCAGAAACTTTTTTTTGTGATTGCTTTTCTACTTGAATCCCTTCTCAATGAAGCCTCTGAAAACTATATGAAAAGGACTACATGAAAGGTGCTGCATCTGTATCCCTGCCACTCTCCAATACCTCCACAATGAATATTTTAGGAAACCAACAAAGAAAGACCAGTATGAATATATTACAGTAAATTCTGCGTGACCAGTGCTGTAGTTGTTTAATCCAGTCCCTAAATAGCAGAGACAATTAGCAGGCTCTTTCACAGCAGGAAGAGTGGCAAGTGTTCACATGCTGCCCATAGCCAATGCCGCCTTGGGGCATTTAGTGTTCATTACTGAAAAGGCACGTATTATCCAGGAATTTTACTAAAGCCATTGTGGCTTCTTTGTGTTGTCACAAAACCAGAAATCCAGGCTTGTTGGCTAATCTCATTTTAAACGTTCTTTCACTTTGATTTTCTTCTCGGTATCCTCTATACATAGTGTGCTTGCTTTAAGCCCTAGTAATCTTTTTGCCCCTAGGCAAACCCCCAAAGCAGGTACAATGTCACCTGTCTGAAGGGCAAATAGCTGTACTTACTGCAGAAATCAACACCCACCACACATACAAGTGTTTAAAGCCTATGTGACAACAATTTAGTACTTTGTTAAATGAGATGAAGCCAAGTTTCAGGCCTAGACAAATTTCTTGAGAGTTATAAATCCCTGACAGCGGTTGTTTGCAGAAGAGATTAAGATGACCTTGTCAACAGCAACATTACACCACACTGTAATTAAGAAAATAATGTGGTGTTTCCATCATCGCTTCCTTTATTTTCTGCAGTAACGATTTCTCCCCTCACGTTTGGGATGTGGGCTTGGCAACCAGCACAGCTACAGTAGGACAAGTAAGTTCCTTTCACTCTGCACATCCACTGTATAAAATTAAATGACAAAACTTACCAGTTGTTCACATTCACATCCAGTTCCACCCCCTGCCCTGCGCAGGGACACCTCCCACCAGACCAGGTTGCTCAAACCCCCATCCAGCCTGGTCTGGAACACCTCCAGGGATGAAGCATTCACAGCTTCTCTGGGCAACCTGTTCCAATGTCTCACCACTCTCAGAATAAAGAAATTCTTCCTGATGTCTAATCTAAATCTCCCCTCTTCCAGCTTAAAACCATTACCCCTCGTCCTATCACTCCACTCCCTGATAAGAGTCCCTCCCCATCTCTCCTGTAGCTAGAACACCCTGGGCCATCCAGGCGTGCACAGGTACACACGTATGTATTTACCTGCTGCCTTTTCAGAAACTTTTAAGTCCTGGGGCTCAAAGAAAGAAGAATTGCCAAGAAGCTCCTTCTCACCCAGCAGCCAACTGTCACATAAAGATGAGGCAGACTCAGCTGGTCTCTAATATGCTGGGCATGTATTGCTAACATAGATCTTTTCCATCCTCAGACATGTTTGGTTTGCAAATACCTATTTGCCTGAAACAAAACTCAGAAATATTTACTGAGCTTCTACTAGCTAACAGCATCCCTGATATATGCATAGCCTACCTAGGAGGTTTATTAAAACTGCAGCGTAATCAGATCAGTACAAATGGCTCCGTTAGAAAGTCTGGGCGTTTCTCGTGGTACGTGCTGTGCTGCTGCCTTTGCTCTGCTTCCATTTTCAGACCAGCTTTTCCCTCCAGCTCAGGTGGGTAACAGCTGAGTTGCTCACTCCTTACCACGCTCATCTGCAACCATCGGTCTCAAAGAAGGAGGGAGAAGCCCCCCACCCCACTAGTTCCTTACTCCATGAATTAATCACTCATCCTTCCTTTGGGCTCCACACTCAGATCCCACTGTTGTGGGGAAGGGCGTTGGAAAGGATCATGCTGTTTCTACAGGCAAAAAAGTGGATGGAGAAACAGGACTCTCAGCACTAGGAGGGATGTGTGGTGCATGTGTTTACACACTGTTCTTAAACAAGGTGACATGGTTTAGTGAGGTTGTTTTTAATCAGAGTTAGATTGATGGTTGGACTAGATGATGACTTAAAGGTCCCTTCCAACCTAGACAATTCTATGATTCCATGATGGTATAAGGGGAAGAACTGTCCTACAGCTTCGTTCTCAGCCCCACCACCAACCCCTCCTGCCCCAGCCACCTCCCCACACCTCTGCCTGAGCTCCTGGCCATCCCATCCTCATCCCACTGGGCCCTGCTCCCCCACAACAATCCTGTCCTCCCCACCCCTGCCCAAAGCCCCTCGCTCCTCCCTTCCCTGCAGCCGGAGCTGCCACCCCATCTCCTCCTTGGCTTCTCTCTTCACAAGAGCTGATGGGGAAGGGAAAGCCCAGCTGACACCAAGGGTTCCTCAGAAAAAAAGTCCCGGAGTTCTTATCCCTGTTTTGGAGACATTACACAATTACAACAAACAAAATACATTCAGAAGGGATGCACTGGCAAAAAGTAGGAATAAGTTTCCTACTAAAGAAAAAATTAAACCCCGTGTTTCAGCCACAGCCTGGTTTAAACTGCAGCTACCACTGGATCCTGGGTGATGTCCTCAGCTTCAGTGGGATCTGGGGGGATCACCAGCAACCTCTCCTTCATGCAGAGCAATCAACCCTCTCCAAACTGTTCTCTGAACACCTTAATTTTTCCCTTTTGCCATTTCTCCTCATACCAGCTGCCTGTATGCTAACCTAGTATTCACTTTGCCTGCATGTACTTTTTTTTCCCAAATTTGAGTTTTCATCAATAATACATTTTTGCATTACGCTTCCCCAGACATTATAATTGCCTCTGAAAGAAATAAAACATAAAGCTTTACCAAGACAAAAAACTATTATTGGGGCATTTCTATTTAAGCTTATAGTTGAATTTGATGTGAAATAAGATTATTGTAAATGGTGTTTAACTTGAAAATGCTGACAGCAATAGCTGCAATAACAGACCCTAGCAGTTCTTAAGAAAGTTAATTTTATGTGACTCATTTCTGCTTTGGAAATTTTTACATTGCCAGTTCTTGGTTTAGGAACATTTCACTTGGATTTTTTTCAGCATCTTTTTGCTCATTAATTACAGTAAAGAACATTTAAATTATTGCAAAAAAGTTCAGTAATTTTAACTTTGAATATTTGGGAACTGTATCCTTGCAAGCTACTGCACCCTAAGAAACTGCGCTAATTGGAGTCTACTGTACTTCAGATGTGCAAACCAACGTTACAAAGTAGTATTGATTTCAATCCATGTATTTTTAGAAGAAAAAAAAAACAACAAAGAACTGAAAAAAAACAAACCCCCAAAGGGTCACATTTATGGATGAGCTATGAACAGGAATCTGGCCTCATTGCACACACAGACTCCATTCCTGGTTTTTAACAATCATTGCCAAAATCTAGCAATGAAAACATTAACACATTCTGCTGGGGGTGGGGGAGAGGGGAGGAATGAACAAAAAACCAAAATGATGACTCAGGAGCAGTTGGGATCCAAGATTACCTCACTGTAGGCTAGTCCAGAGGTAAGAGATGGGCATGAGTCAGCCGGGCAATTTCAGTCTGTCCCCTGAAGGGATCTGGCCCCTGATATGGGGGCACAGCACACAGCAGACCAGTAAAAACATAGACTGTAGACAGTAAGTTGCACTCAAATCTCTTCTAAAAGGAAATCTAACCAAATGATGTCCCTCAGCATCATGTCTACCTGTCTATTTAAATACTTACAGGGATGGTGATTCCATCACTTCCCTGTGCAGCCTGTTCCAATGCTTGATAACTCTTTCTGTGAGGAAATTTTTCCTAATATCCATTCTACTCCTCCCCTGGCACAACCCAAGGCCATTTCCAAAAGGAACAAATGGACAAAATCCCATTGCCTGTGACGTGGGAGAAGAGATCGACCCCCACCTGTAAAACTTCCTTTTAAGCAGCTATAAAGAGCGGGAAGGTCTCCCCTCAGCCTCCTCTTCTCTAGACTGAACACCCACAGCTCCCTCAGCCTCTCCTCACAGGACTCATTCTCCAGACTCCTCACCAGCCCTGTTGCCCTTCTCTGGACCCACTCCAGCACCTCAATGTCTTTTTTGTGGTACGAAGCCCAAAACTGGACACAGCACTCGAGGTAGGGCCTCGCCAGTGCCAAGTAAAGGGGGACGATCACTGCCCTGCTCCTGCTGGCCACAGTATTCCTGATACAGGCCAGGAAGCTGGTGGCCTTCTTGGTGACCTGGGCACACTGCTGGCTTGTATTCAGCCAGCTTGGACCAACACCCCCAGGTCCTTTTCTGCAAGGCAGCTCCAGCCACTCTGCCCCCAGCCTGTAGGTTGTTGTGACCCAAGTGCAGGAGCCAGCACTCGGCCTTGTTGAGCCTCACACTGTTGGCCTCAGCCCATTGATCCAGCCTGTCCAGATCCCTCTGCACAGGGGAGGGATCCTCAAGCAGAACAACCCTCAAGCAGATCAACACTCCCATCCAAATTGGTGTCATCTGCAAACTTACTGAGGGTGCACTCAATCCCCTCATCCAGATCATTGATGTTAAAGAGAACCAGCCCCAGTACCGAGCCCTGGGGGACACCACTCGTGACCCCTGCTTAGATCAGATGATCTAAGCTGGTTTTCAGACCCTAGGATAAATGTCACAAACTTATCTGGCTACAGAAGAAAAATCCTCATATTACTAAGATTTCACATGAAAATCAGAGATACACACAACACATGAAAACCTAATATCTCAAGTCATGAGCGATTTTTTTTTAGGTAAAACTACATTCTGAATGATATATTTAAAATACTGATACACACAAATAAAGTGTTTCTGTTTGTCACCATCCTGTGGTCTTTTAACTTGCTGCAGAAAAATAGGTCAGTACTTATAAAAAAAAATAAATCCTTATTTCAGGGTACATTTTATAGAATTTTTTTTTTCATTTCTTGCTCAGTGGGGTTTTATTGAGTTTTATCAATTTCAACAATGACATGGAGCCCTAAAAATAATATATTATGGAGCTGAAGATGGCAACATTTACAATTTAGCTTTATTGGAATTTTAATATATTTTGATAGATGACAGCTTTAATGATTCTGTGCATGGTTTATAGCAGAAAACAGAGTAAGGCACCAACATAATTTTCTGCTTTTTTCAACAATCTGTATCCAAAGAATTCAGAAAACAAGCAAGTTTACTTCATAATCACGGCAAATTTATTTTCTGGGTGAACTCGGGAATGTTAAAGCTCAAGTACACAGAGTGACGTTGCCACGGCAACCGCTACTGCAACCCAAGATGGGAACGTGTTTATGAAAGCACATTTATATACCCGTACACACATGCCGAGGCACACCGACGCTCCGCACTCCTGTCAGAAGGCAATCGAGCTATTCACGCGTTCCCGGTCCCGATTCCGCTCCTGGCAAGGCAAGGGGACATTTGCTGAAGCCATTAAGCTGCAGCAACCCCGCGTATGATATATACAATGCCAGGTTGTTTCCACACACCGTGGTCATGAAGCCTTCAAGCCATTACTCCTGTTTCTAGGACCTAAGCAAGGAAACCTTAATTTGCCATAAGATGTAACATTAGAAGATTTAGTGTTGCTATAGCTATAGGCGAAGAGTGGAGTAGTAATATGTTTGGTGTCCTTTGACCTTTTTTTCTCTAAATCTCCGCTGAAATAAGCTGTCAAGTTTGAGAAATGTCAGAGTTTGGTCATTTGAGTTTGCCCGGAGGTGCAATTTTGCATGGTGTACAATTCCTGTGAATTTATCACAACATGTTATTTCACACATAGTCAACATGGTGTGACATTCAGCATCCTGAATTCGCCAATGTCCACATGCTGAAATGAGTTTATGATTTCTCTTTAAAAGAAAATCCAATGTGTGTTAGTTCAGGTCAAAAGAGGAATCCTCAGTGGGTTTCTGGGGATAAAAATCTAAGGAAGCATCCCTGCTTTCTGCTCCTCTATCTGCATAACTCCATCAACAGTTCCGCCACTCTTGACACAGCCCTTCCACATCAGCCAGCACTGAGTTCAGCATGGAAACATCTTAAATTAAAAATTAATTTGTTCTTTGAGTATCACTCACTCTGCAAACAGGTTTAAGATCTGTGATAAGTAAACCTACATGTAAAGCTCTATATATTAGCAATACATATGGTTTCTTACACTTTGGTGTCAGCCCCTCTGGAATTAAGTCACAAAAAGCAGCAAGATTCAATGCTGGTTTCAGCCAAATCCTACCCAACTGTGACCACAGCCTTAGGAGAAGTGGCAGAGCTGCTCAGCCTCTGGTTTAATCTTCAGCCTCTCTTTGATGGACTCCAAATCATCACTATGGAAATCTCTCTGCCCTGCTGAGATGTATGAAGGTGAGGGTATTACATTACATAAACTAGAGAAGCCCATTATCCTAAAGTCTACCTCAATTCTCAGTTATCTGTCCATTACAGTCTTTTTTGCCACCTACAAACTGACAAACTTTTATACAGGCAGAATTTATCACAGACTGCTATTAGGCTGAACTCTGAGCAATTCTAATTAATACTGTTAGTCTGTACTAATGAAGTTACGGCAATAATTTCTTAAGAAGTAAACATAATACTTCTTGACCACAAACTGAGAAACCTTAGAGAGGAGCATGATACATACTTCACAATCTAAAATAAACAGATCAGCTGCTTTAGAGGAAAAACTTTTAATAAACCTTCGTGTTCTTTTAGACTAGACCAGGATTTGTGCATAGCTGTTACAGCTTAAATTGTTCACACTGTAGTACTTTTTGATTTAGAGACATTAGCAACCGAAGATAAGCAAAGTGTGCATTACGACAAGAACAAAGAGGACATATTCAACAAACATATAGCTTAGTATACCGAGTTAAAGTAGGCTATAAACTATATAACTGATGCTTAGAGGTATTTCAGCACTTCCCATCTAAAGCAGGAATGGTGCATGAACAGAAGGACTGATGGTTTGTGCTAATTCAGCTTTATAGCATCAGCTAAATGCGTGTTGATGATCTTGCAAGATGCTGGATACCCACGCCCAGGTACACGCTCCTGTACGAGACAGCAAGTGATGTTTGGGAACTTCTCAACACAATAATATTCATCAGAAAATGAGAATCTGCTGGCACCAAAACCTCTGAATAGCAAATGCCACAGAACAGCAGCTGTGGATGACCAGTCACTGAGCATACTTTGGGAGAAGATGAAGCCTTCTCTTCCCTGCTTTCAGCTAGAAAACAAAACAGTATTCCTGCCACAGCAAAATACATTACATCTTCTTAAAAAAGCTGGAATGATACATCAATTACACTAATTCTCTTAATTCTGAAAAGTCACAATGAAAAGGTGACGCAGAACCACAGAAACGTTGGCTGGCAGGGACCTGTGGGATCACCTGCTCCAACCTCCCGCTCAGCGGGACGGCTGCCAAGAACAGATCGAGTTGCCTCGTCCTTAAACTGAACTCATCAAGCATTCAATCAGAGCTAACGGGTTCAATATGAACACAAATGTATGCCATTTCTCTCTCTCTCCTTTTTTTTTCCCCCGCTGCTGATACATCTGTTTCTTAGTAAAAATAACACCAGTATGCAAAACCAAAAAAAACCCCAACCTGTAATATAACCAGTCTTTAAAAGCCATGCAGACATTTTTGCCTAAAAACCCAAATAACAAACAAGGAAAACAAACAAACAAACAAACAAACAAAAAGAACATAGAGGGGGGGGGGGAAAGGAAATGGAAAAAATAATGAAAGTCTTAACACACAGACATAGCAGCCATGGCATGAAAAATTCATTTCCATTAATGAGACGCAGTAGTCCCCAGGCCAGCGCCCTTTGTATGTGAACCATGTTAATCAGATTGTACGAGCATTTGCCGGAAACTCCTGGGAAAGCGAGCAACTATAACTATATCGCAAGCGTAGCAGATTAGCAGCTTGCTAAAAACTGCTTGACTTGTAACCCTTGAAGCACATGAACGATGCAGATTTCCCGAATTCCTGATAAATGAAGCATTTCATTTACACGGCTCATATTTGTTGCAGCCTTTGACTCAGTTCGCCTGTCTCCAAAATATGTACAAAATATCCTTCTCCGTGACATCTTTATGTAAGAAAGTACAGAATAAACAAACAACTAAGGGTTGTGTCAACCCAGAGGTAGTCACCCGTACTTCTCGTACAACGCCTTGCCACTGCTGTCCTACATCTCCAAAAAGCTTTCAATACCTTCAGCTGAGCTGGAGCGAGACGAAAACAAGAGCATTCCCACCAGGACTCATTGTAAAAGCAGGTCTGGAGATAGAGGACGTGTCCATCTCTTGAAAGACCTAACAAGACAGCGGGATCTAGACTTGATGAAGCAAACTTTTCCTTTCTAAGAGGTCCTATTAAATGAAGCCTTCAGCCAGGAGGAGGAGGAAAACAATCAGGATTCAGGCTTTCCTTCAGCTGGCAGTAATACATTTAATTGCTTCCTAACTTGGGCTTTGCTGCATTTTCCCAGTGACAGAAACAGATGGAAACACTCGCTATTCGAGACAACTTTGTTTTAAAAACACTCGAGAGTTTCAAGGAAATTTCAAAGTTGTTGGATCTGTAAAGCTTTTTATTGACTTTATTCCCAACCTAATTCTATTCTCAATCACCAGTTCTCAAATGGCTGTTTGTACAGAGCTAGGAACCATTAAGAAACTGATGTTCTCAAAAAGCAACCCACAAAATGAAGAGAATTTATAATTAATGAAGGAATTGATAATTTCCAAAGAACACAATTTGACAATAATCAGAAAAATATTATCCATAACTGCCTCTGAAAAGGACTCCAAGAAACATTATATACTTCAGAGTCACTAATAGTAAGATATTAAATGACGCAAACTCCTATGTGAGTGTTTTTAACATTGCACCACTATTTTTCATTGGAATATTAATCATAGTCCTATCGCCTGCCTTCCTTTCTACCACAGTACTTAGGTGTCTCCTTGAAGGAAGAAGAAACGACTTAATAAAATAAACAAGTTTATAACCAACCATCCTTCAGGTGCTGCTTCTCTCTGCAGGCCCCTGGGAAACTGTGTAGATCTCTACAGTGACTGTCAATGTGTCCCTGCCTTTCTTTCCCTTTTGAAATACCACAAAATGAACAAAAAGTACAGCAACGAGGATATAAATGCCCAGCTCTATGCATATTTTCCTCAACTTCAAAATCAGAAAACTAATTTTTCCAGTTTCCCCAGAAATTTTCCCCAGAAACATCCTTCAAAACCTCCTCTGCTTTATTTTACATGTTAATTATTCCTCTTAGAAATAAACATTTCCTCACTAAAAATGTGCATTTTGATGAAATTTAGTTTTTTAGTGGGAATATTTCTGTCACAAAACAACTTAATCAGCTTTATTTATACATGACCTAATTGCAAGCTCAGAAAAAAAAAAAAAAAAGAAATCAAAAGATGCCCATGAGCTTCCAACAGGAAGAGGATGAGGCCACGCAATTTAAAAAAGCAGAAGCGGTTTCTTCATCTCTACTGTTTGGGTTTTTTTACAGTGAAATATCAAGGAGAGGCAGGCAAATCAGTCTCTGGTGAAAAGTCACCCAAGCTCATGAAAAATTTAGAGTGACTAAATTTATAATTACGATGAATCAAGAAACAAAATTAGAAAACAGTTTGTACATTAACAGAAATTCAAGACTAAAAGTTTGAATGCTTTTTTTCCCTGACAGCAAACGCACAGAATTCCCTGTATTTTAGGTACACATGCATACCTATAATTTCTGTATGTATTAAAGCCATTTAGAAACACAGTGAACTATTTTAAGTACATCTCATAGCTTCTGTAATTTATTTATGAACAGGGACATTATTAAAAATAAATGATCTTCAATGGTACTTAAAAGTACTGCTGTTTTGAGACTAAATGTCAGGCAAATGGCACGAAAATGTAAAACTCAGTAAGTCATAAAGCACTGCTTTCTCACAGAATATTTATACTACCCAGATACCACCTGAAACAACTAGGTTTATTATAATAACGCAAACAAAATCATTACAATTGCATTACATTTCGTGTGTAATCATTACATTACCTAAATACTCTATTTTTCATTCTGTATTAAAAAGTAAAGCTATGGCTCTGCTTCACAGCGGTACAAAGCCTTTAGTTTTGCTGCCACATATATCACAAAGGGTATGGTCTGAATATGCCTGATCAAAAGCAATCAGTTCCCTTACCCATTTTCATAACTTTTCCAAAAGAAACCCCAAATATAGCCCTGAGTCATGGCCAAAGCCACACTAAATGTAAAGACAATAACCTCAAGCTATGTCACATCTCCATGGAAATAAGGTGCAAACTCTCCATAAATCTGTTCAGACCTGTAATCCGATTTCATTTTCCTTTACCTTTAGATCCTGGAAATAATTAAGCCTACAGTTAAACCAATTAAATATTGTGTGTCATAACAAAACCATACTGGATTTTTATCTTCCACTGCTAAACTTAGTCCGAAATAATTGCAGCGAATACAATTATCTACCACAGTTACCATCTGGGCCACGAATCTAAACATTTTAATTATTGCCATTGTAATTTGGGACCCACAAAGACCAGTATTTGGGCTACATATGGAATTGATTTTTACGGATTAATGTCAAAACAGGTGGATGTGACACTTCAAAAGACAGTTGGCTAAATGCCCATAAACTTTCCTACCTAGTGCAGACGGCTACAAAGAGCTGGAGAACTGAATTTTCTATCCAGGCTGGTTGTTAAGCTGCCGGGCCATTTCAAAAACAACAAAAAAAAAATCAGGATAAAAGACACTGACCTCTGTTCTAAAGCACTTTTATCTATCATTGAAGTAGTTAGCATTGAAGTAAAGAGATGACTTTCTCATTAGAGATGTAGATTATCAAAAACTCCTAGCAATTTTACTGACTGTATTGGGAACTTTGTACGTGGGGAAAGGAGAATGCTTTACTTCAGGGACTTTTTTTTGAGTAGATACCTACGAGTACACACCTCTAGCATTAGGCATCAAAGTTAAAATGCGTTTGTCCCGCATAGCGATTGCTCTGTACAAGAGCAAAGGAGGACTGCAATCTAATTAAATTAATGAGAATTGGAAAAATAAATATATGTGGTATGAAATAGAGAGAGGATATTAACATGAGAGTTTCAGAACATAGCACTGAAAAAAGGTACTTAAATGCCTTTGAAGATAGTTTGAATCTGTTCCACCAAGGTCAAAATGACTGCAAAGGGAGTAAAAAATTGGAAAAATTACGTGAAGTTAGTAGTGAGCAAAAACTTCTTCCAGCCCTACTGCAACTCAGACCTCACACAGCTGAATAAAACCAGAATGGATTCCCAGTTCATGAACCCCAGACTTCCAGTTTGTTACTAAGGTCTAAGATTATTAACGACTGCACAACGGTCTATGAAATTCCCTGCCTATACGTGTTTGAGAGGATCATTAATTCTTTTTGACACATTGTGAACTCTTCCTATGGACTGCTGAGGCTCCTTAACTCTCACCTGTATTAAAGGAAAATAGTTTGTATAGTTTGAAGAAACTAAATCCAGCAGAATTGAGCCAGCAACTCAATTCTGCTGTTGTGAAAAACTCAACAGTTTTTCATCACACATGACAACTTATATTACTATCTAATAATTACGTGGGCTGGTGTTAGAGCAATACCCCAATAAAACACCATTCACCCAGTATCAGACCTGGAAACCAACAGATGTTTTCAAAGATCTTCATGACTTGTTATCTCCAAACACATTATCAAATAACCCCTGCCCTTACTGAGCCTGGGGAGGATGCTCTTCTATTATTTTATTGGAGCCAGATTTTACTGTCCCTCTTCCATGCGGGTTTCACATCTGTAGTTTCCTCTTTAATCTGAAATTATACACTGCTTTTTGTTGGATAACGTGCTCAAAATTTAAGCCTCTGGATGGTCTAATTGTTTTGAAAGAGATACCATAACGTTTGATAACAAACACATCCCGAAGCTTTAAGCATTGAAATGTAAATTCCACTTTTTGGCAGGCCTGCTGTGAGCATCCAGATCTACTTCTTCAATTTGAGGGTTTACCTACAACACACTGTAGTGCAAGGCCTGAGTTGAAACACTTTTTATTTAAAAGATAATGGAACAACTATTTAGCTAAATAAAATAGCTTATGACCTTACTAAGGAAATATACAATGTTTATCTGCAGACATGATCTCGAGTAAGTCTTCATCCCAGAAGGAGTATTTTACTATTTCAACTATAAACACCCTCCCCTCCATGTTATAAACTAAATAATTAGATTTAGAGAAAATTGGCTTAATTATATCCAAAACTGACTGCTTGGAGGGTGTGAGTTGCTCAGTCCATCTGCTGAGTACATTCAGTGCTTTTTTGGCACTTCCTTGAAGTCATGAAGCGTGTACACACACACACACACACACACACAGAGGTTAGAAACGTTTCAAAACCATGTAAGCAGATGGTGATACAGCAGGTAATAATTAAATTACACTACTCCTAGAATATGTTTCCCAAAAAAAAAGAAAGAGGGAGGGAATAAATGATGTCCAGTCTGATCTTTTAATTGCAGTGTAATACCTTTTGTTGAATTGGCAGTGATTTTCCACCCATCTATTCTGCAGTTGGAAACAGTAAGAAACAAGAAGTTCTATACCATCGCTTACTCCTAAAGCAATTGTTAAGATATAGTAAAAAAAAAAAAAAAAAAAGCAACAAAGTATAAGTTGCCTAAGACAAGAAAATAACTATAATTATATAACACTGGAAAATGAGATTTATCATTAGTTTTGCGGGTGCAAAGAGGCCAGAGAGACGTACACACAACACCTGCTCCTGCTTCAGCACGGAACACGGGTACCACTAAAGTGTGAAAGCAAGGGAGAAATGTTACTCTTATTAATTCTTCATCTAATGCAGAAGCACAGATTCGCGTGGACGTAGAGAAGCGTGATACAGACATGATACCAGAGGTAAACCAGGAACTGAGCAATTTCAATAAATAAAAATTTTGTCGGTCTACCTAACGTACCACATACGCCAATAAAAGCTGAAGGAGACAAAAAGGATCTCTCTTGAACGCTGTTATAGCAACTGCACTGATTTAGAAAAGGAACCACCACCTCCAAAGAAGTCAAAGATGCTGACATAAATACTAAAGGTTTAAATACTAAAGTACCTAAGGTCTGACTGGCAGTCTGCTACCTCACTGGGAGTCATCTTAGCCCCAAGGGTTTGGAATTACATCAGCGATGTATCACCCTTTGCATTCTGTACAGACATTGAAGCACAAATGTGTAAGGAGATAAATGCAAATGAATTGGAATAATCGGGAGTCACCCCAGAACTCAGTACGTTCCAGCAGTGTCTGCTGGCTTTATGGTATGTCTTTTACTGAGACATGAAGATACAGGCAAAAAAAGGGGGCTTGGGTAGGCTAGAATTAATGCTTGTGAAATGTTTATCCTACAGCAATACGAGCATACACATCATATTTCAATTTTGTCATGCAACAGTGTATTTTTTTTCTTTCTGTAAAGGTCAAATAGCTTGAAGGGTCACTATATATACAAAACAAATGTAGCAATTTTTACATATACATATAGATGCATATAGACATAAATATAAAAGAAACATTATCAAAAATCACTAGTTGAATCTGCTGGGTTATTTTAATTCTGACTACAAATGCCATAATTGGATGCCTAATTTGAAGGAAAAACCCCAGTCTTATGATTTAAGCAGCTCATAGTGCAAACTTTCATTGTATTATTTTTTTATTAGTTCCATTTCTCAGCAAACTCCACTACAGCAATGGATTATGGAAGTTGGGTTCTGGATTTTATGATACCATAAAGTAACATATGAAACATTTATTACTTAATGTTAGATTTCATAAAGAAGATAACCTCTCTCCAAATTGTACACCCAATCGGTACCAACTTGGGATCAGCTCCTCTGTTTGAATGCTCGGAAGAAAAGCAGCAGCACAGCTGATTAGTGTCACCTTGTCTTTATAATACGCTTTCCCACCCCCCTAGTTTTTATTGGGTACATAAATGGCACAAAAGAAGAGAGGTGAAGTATTCACAACTGTTTCCTTCAATTTTATTTTTTGATTCCCACAATTTATTCCACTCTAAGTTAACAAAATAGAACTGAAACATGACAAAGGGTCACTTTGATGCAGAAGCATCAAAGCCCTCAGCGTTAATCCAAGCAGGTTTATGACTTGTAGCTTGAAATGCTAGATAAACTGAGAGAAATATATTAAAATAAACCTCATAATGAAAACAATATATAAGTACCATAGAACTCTATGCTGTGCTTGGAACTTGAAAAGGAAGCACAAATCAAATCTTAATAAATATGACATACTAGTTCAGAGTGTAATGATGCGTTTACGACGTAAGAAAATTAAGGCTTTTTTTTTTTTTTTAATTGAATGCTGTTTAATGAACCTTTAACTTGCCTTTCAGTCTGCCTACAACAGAGTGTTGTGAAAAGACAAAAGTCTGAAGTCAGAGTCTAAATAGAATGCTCCGAGCGTCCTACTGCACCCATGATGTTGTTGTTTAGGGTTTTTTAGGTGGTTTTGATTTTTCAGGAATGGCTGATATTTTGTGCATAAGTTATTCAATTTATTTAAGTATACACAAATATATATACACACAACTATGTATGTACATGCATTTTCTATGGCCACATACAGAATAAATGCAAATTATTACCTGATATTTACTTACAAAACTACCCTACTGCTGAACTATTTTTCTGGCAACAAATACTGTATTTGAACATAAAAGTGACAGTAATAACTGTCAGGTTTAAATATTTAGTGATAGGCATCTGGGTATTAATATGACCCTAAAGAGCCCTAAAGCTGCTGTCGCTGGGCAGCTGAGGAAGGGGATGAGGGAAGCTCTTGCCAGCACTAAGTCAGCAGAGAAACAACCTGCTTCTGCCCTCCAGAAAAATACCTGAAGTACAAAAACCTTTATAAAGGAGATGTTCGAGCACAAACTGGAACACACAAAATTCCATCTAAACATGAGGAAAAACTTCTTTCCTTTGAGGGTGGCAGAGCCCTGGAACAGGCTGCCCAGAGAGGTGGTGGAGTCTCCTTCTCTGGAGACATTCAAATCCTTCCTGGACACGTTCCTGTGCAACCTGTTCTGGATGACCCTGCTTAGGTAGGGGGATGGACTAGATGATCTCCAGAGGTCCCTTCTAACCCCTGCCACCCTGTGATTCTGTATTTATATGACTATAAAGACAGATGTGGCAGATGTAGGTATCTACCAGGACCCGTCAGGCAGCAGTTTGAACTAGAAGGGCAGCAAGAGCTCACGGCATCCTTGCTCCCTTGGCTGTAGCCACAGCCGTAAGGCCACCTCACTCCAGGCTGGAGGCTAAAATGAGTTAGCTTGTCTCAGAGAGGGAGCAGAGAGTAAAACAAGAGCCAGCTCATCTGGGTTGTCCACCTTCGATGGTGACAGATCTAATACAAATGAAAGTGCTGCTGTTTCGACTGCTGTTTTCCAACGGATTTCACCACCCAACAGTAATTTCACACTAGTGAATAGTGGTAA